>CM068588.1:7708138-8308138 GCA_035048485.1 Pteria penguin | reverse complement strand
TTTCCATAATATTCTACATATGATGTTATTATCCAACGTAAAATGTAGACTATGCTGTAAATGACCCGTGTGCAAACGGTAAGTATACAGTGTGAACTGCATAGTTCAAGGGAGCATTATATATGTACGCAAGAGTCAATTTTTAACGTTAAATTATGACCCACCACTGCGGGTCAATTTTCAACGAGGGTCACATTTTCACGCGAGGGTCACTTTTTCATGCGTGGGTGGGGTCATTAAATAACGGGCCGAGTCAATTTTCCACATTAAAAATGGACCCCCAAACCGTTGAAAACTGACCCGTGGGTCAGTTTTTAACATTAAAAACTGACCCGTGGGTCAGTTTGCAATGGGGTCACTTTTTAATGCTACACCGGCCCACAATGAATTTTCAAAAACAAAAACAAAAACATTTAAGATTCTTTTTATCACATGTTTACACTCAGTTTAAAGGTGTTTATTTCATCAAACACAGGCTTGACACAATCCTTTTCCAGGCTATGACATAGCGATATTTCACTGCATAAACAACAACACATGTGATAAATATATTTATTTCTGATTCAAAGTTATTTTCCCTCATGGATTATATCTTAATATTTATTATATATGTATGCCGTCGCTGATTTGTCATACTGTATTAATATGTACATGTATATACGTTGAAGAACGTGGAACTTTGGCTTGGAGTCGCGCAGATGAAATTGCCATATTCCCACTCGTTGTTCGATCCCGTATAAGGGATGTTGAAGTAAACTGCGATGAAGTAGAAGAGAAGTCTGATGTAATGGTTTAAAAGGGACATAACAGTAATGAATGATATGTAAAAGTACAACACTTTCTGAGTCGTTAAAGTCAATAGAAATGCTAACGTCCGTCCTCCGTAAACGGGAAACAGTCGGTTGTTGTCAAAAGCAAGTCTTTGGCGTTCATATCCGATTCAAAGGTAGAATTTTATTGGTTTTCATTGTCAGAGGGAAGTTGTGTTTTAATGCGCTATTTTGAAAGGTGTACAAGTAACAAAAGAAAAAAAAACCCTATTTTTACTTTTACAAATACATGAACATTGTAGAAGGTGCTGTAGGGTAGTACTTCGCGTTTGTTGGTTTTCTTAAGGTGTTGTGTATGCAACGAAATACATGTAGAGAAGTCGGTGAAATATTTTTATCTTAATGAAACCCTCAAAACAGTAAGGCAGTGATGGCTTCGTGTGTTATAAAGGGGGAGACTCGGCATTTACGATGATCGAAATCGAGTAAGTCTGAAATAATTCGATTTCCCGATGTACAATTAAACCCAGAGCCTCCATAAGTCAAATCTTACTATTATTACTGTCATACTCCACGGAGGCACCTGGTGCAACAAATGTTTATATATCAAGAATAATCGACATATGATACAACTAGTAAGAGTTTACTACAGTCTAACATAATAGAGTCTATTGACCATGAGATGGTTAAGAATTCACATCAAAGTTACATAATAGAGTCATTCGATCACACTGACCACTACAGGTACACAGCTTTCGGTAGATCAATGGGTGGATCCAGGGGTGGCGTTCCTTAAGTAACGACGATCTATAGGTAGCGTATCCATACTTATTGCGTAGTACTCAGTTCCCTTACAGTGCAAGAATAGATTTACCAGAATCCTATCGAGTATGGTCCACTAAGAATGTACTGATGATCAAATAAAAGTAAAATGACTAATTATATGCATGTAACAGCAACAGTGCGACTTGAATATGTTACGGCAATTTACTTCTTAATAATAACGAAATTTATTTTAAGTTATACAATAAAATTTTCCCAGAAAACCCCACCACGAGTCGAGTGCATTGCCTATTGAAGTGGATACAGTTTGGCTTACTAGGCATATTGTCAATAATAATCCTCTGTAGCTTTCCATCATGGTTCAGCTGATGTATGTTCTTGGACAAATATCCACATATGTATATATTACCCGCGTGATCCACCACAACTCCGCATGCCCCAAGTAATCTGCGGTGTGTGTACTGGAACACAGTATCACCCCGCTGTAGGGTAGCACAGTACAACGTGCCTCCTGTAATATAGCATAATGTAGTATCGTCACGGGACGCCATACCCAACATAGTACCGCTCACATTTATGTCTCTAACATGACGCAAAGAATCGTCATATACGAGGATTTCGTCGTCACTACCTATATAGTAATGGTTTTTATAATAGATAAAGTCTCCACACACAGGAACCTGAAGCCTCTTCGTTTCTGTGATTGTATCACCATTCACCTTGAAGAACAGAAGACATGTATCCCATACAGCAACCGCGCCCTCTGTGTCATTCAGCATTTTGATATTGTACGGGTAACCAGGTAATGATAGTAATGATATGGTAGTAAGGTCAGGTGTCAGCAGTGCTAACGATTTTGTCCCATACTGGGAGATCAGTATACGATCATCTTTGAGAAAAGCTACTCCTTTAACTTGCCCTGGGTTGTCCTCAGATTTGATGAGTTGCGGCGTCGTTGTCAGCATGTCGACGTGTGGTGTACTACTTTTAAAATACTTTTGACTCATCATTCTGAATATTCATATCAGACTTTTCTATAGACAAAATAACGAAGTTGGTGACAGTGTGTAGTATTTTTGGCAGATTCTCGTTCTTCGTTCTTTGGTGTACGCCTTGAAACAAATCGGACACGACGTTAGGTCCTTTCGTGTCCCCTGTGAAGCCGCCAATTCACTGACGTCGGTAGTATGGTAGTATGTAAGGTAGAGTAAGGTAAAGTCCAGTGTCACGTGTTTAATAAATAACGATATCATATATATATATATATATATATATATATATATATATATATATATATATATATATATATATATATATATATATATATATATATATACAACTCGATCCACAAACTGGATCGATATATAAATGTATGGGGTTTGTTGAGGGAAGAAGTATGACAGATTAAAAACCAACCATTAAGAGTAATGCATCCAGTTGACACATATCTATTTGCTTTTAAGAGCCGGTTATTTCATTAAAAACTATGTGACTAAGGGACCTTGTAAACAGCAAAGGAAAGGATGATTTATGTTGAGTTCAAAGTTTGTATCGTTTTGTTATACACACACATACACACACAAGAAAACCACAAACTTTGCAGATTCCCTTTGCACTATGACGTAATTAAATCTAGGGTGGATTATTGATACCGTCTCGAGAACACTTGCAACCCCCTCTCAATTCTCAAGGATGCATACTTAGAGAGTAAATCTGTCTTTGATTCTAATATAACTTCTTGGTATGGACCTACTAATATTGTTACCAAAAATATCTTAGGAACAAAAAATCTTCTTCTAGTAAAACCTTATAAAGTCAAATCTACATTAAAAAGTATCTGTCAAGCTGCCATGAATTAATGTGGAAAAATCAATAAATAACTTGTCAACTGGCAAATTGAGTGCCTATGCCACCGTTAAAACTTCATTTGAAATTGAAAAATACCTTTTTCATCTTAAACCGAAAAAGATGACTTCGCTCTCTAGGTTAAGAACATAGATGTTATTCCAGTACAGTTGATGATGAAGTACATTTCCTCTTCGATTGCTCTGTGTTTGCCCCAAATCGTGTTCTGCATCAATTTTTCTAACTTACACAATGAAAACAAATTATTTTGGCTAATGACTAATGAAAACCTAGAGATCTTACTCCATTTGAGCAACTATATTGTAGATTGCAACACATTATGCCAAGTAATTTAATCTTTATCTACAGAGCTGGGACACCTGTATCTTTATGTGTTGAATGGAGTGTTATCTTTGGAAGTATAAACCTAATGTAAAATTAGACACTGTCCTTAGTAACTATGAGGCTCACATCAAGGAGAAATATCACATTATCTACATTTGTATTTACTGGTTACATTATATAATTTAATTTTATGTATGTAACACTAGTGATAAAGGGCACCTAGCCTAGTGTCATTTGCTTTTTGGAGATGTACAATTTTCCTCTCCATCTAGCACTTGACAGTGCACAGGATATTCACACCTTCAGCATGCATTAACAGACTTGTCTACACATATATATTTTGTATGTCCTTGTTTTACCCGAAATCAGTGGTAAAAGGCACCGACACCGGTGTCATTTGCTTTTCAAAGATCTGGATTAATTCATACTTCTACCTCTCTGTCTGGCACTAGACACAGGATGATCACAACTAGAGCATGCATATGTGTATGATCATGTATATATATATATATATATATATATATATATATATATATATATATATATATATATATATATATATATATATATATATATATATATATATATATATATATATATACAAAGGATAAATAGAATCAGTGAAACACCTGGGAGTACTATGGACCTTGGATCTCCGAAGAAATACCTGTAGAAAATTAAGACAAATTAGACAAACATATAAAGCACAAAGACACTACAGTTAACAAGGCACCCTATATTTCACTTATATTCGTTCCCCGTCTGGGACTCGAACCCACGACCTATGGTGAAACGGCCGTGTTGTCATGCATGCGATTAGCTAATGATTGGCTATTAAAGCTCCATTTTTGTGGAGCTCGGGTAGCTCAGTCGGTTAGAGGGTCGGATGCATGACAACTAGGTGATTCGGTACCATAGGTCGTGGGTTCGAGTCCCAGACGGGGAACGAATATAAGTGAAATATAGGGTGCCTTGTTAACTGTAGTGTCTTTGTGCTTTATATGTTTGTCTAATTTGTCTTTATTTTCTACAGGTATTTCTTCGGAGATCCAAGGTCCATAGTACTCCCAGGTGTTTCACTGATTGTATTTGTGCTTTATATGTTTATTTCTCTTTCAGTGATGTATCCTCTCAGGGGATCCGCCTGCGTTTACGTCGGGTAAATTCCTTCACTTTCCGCGGCCGTGTTGTCATGCATGCGATTAGCTAATGATTGGCTATTAAAGCTCCATTTTTGTGGAGCTCGGGTAGCTCAGTCGGTTAGAGGGTCGGATGCATGACAGCTAGGTGATTCGGTACCATAGGTCGTGGGTTCGAGTCCCAGACGGGGAACGAATATAAGTGAAATATAGGGTGCCTTGTTAACTGTAGTGTCTTTGTGCTTTATATATATATATATATATATATATATATATATATATATATATTATATATATGGCATGTATGTATGTATGTACGTACGTACGTATGTATGTATGTATGTATCTATGTATCTATGTATGTGTCTTCTCTATTTTATCATCTTTATTCTGTTTTCCTTTTCAAAATTATTACATGTATTTCACAGTACCATGACCTTTACTATTAAGATCTGGTTCTGTGTTTCCTTTGTATACTCATTCATGTACATGTTTACATATGTCATGCCTGCAAGGACCGATTTTGGTCAGTAAACTTATCTTATCACAAGCGTAGCTTTTTAAAAAGCTTAGATTGCAATCGGAATAGCATTAAATCTTCAAGCTGTTGGACACAAAGCCAAATGGCTTTATGCAGATAGGAATCACGTGAATTTGTTTTCGAGACCATCTTTTTATGCGCAGTTGTGAATTTTCCCGCGAAAATTTCGAAAGTTACGCATAATTTTCATTATTAGGAAAGTAGCCGCGCCTCTTTTAGGAAAGTCTTTCGGATATTATCGTTAATATTCGGAAATAAGTTGGGTTTTTCTAGTGAGTAAATTTTTTTTTTAAATTGTGAACATTTTATAAGATTTATTTATAGAAATCTCAATATTTACAGCAGAATTATGTGCTAATATTGTTTCTTAGTACTAGATTATTACCCAACATGCCATGCTAATGGAGTTTGCACATGCGCTCTCAAAGCGAATTTACTATCGTAATATACAATCGGCCGAGGCCGATTGCAATAATCGTCCTGAACACATGGTCGCATCCCTTAACGCATGGTTGCATCTCCTGGGCACCTGGTCACGTCTCAGAGCACTTGCACTGATCTCCTGGCACCTGCATGGTCCCATGACTGGATCACCATGCAGCTAGTCCCATATCCTAGGCACATGGGCCCACCACCAAGCACCTGATCCCATCTCCTAGGCACCAGATCCCATCTTCGGGCACACGGTCCCATCTCCAAGCAGCAATGCTGGGATCTCCGAGCACCTGGTCCCATATCTTAAGCACCTGGGCCCACGTCCAAGCACCTGACCCCATTTCCTGGGCACCAGGTCCCATCTCCGAGCACCTGGTCTATCTCCAAGTGCATAATGGCTCCGATTTCCAGGTGTCCACGAATATCCACTGGACTTCAATGTACCGCAGTTACATTGCATCATTTACTCTCATGTTTTACATTGGTGTTTTGCACCCAAGCTTTTTAACTTTACTTGATAGAGAAACAACACAGAAATAAAGAATTACGAAATGAAGTAATTTACATTTTACGAATTCGTTATAACCAAGCCTTTTAGTATTTATTACATATACACTTAAGAAACCTGTTAATATTTGTTCTCTTTATGAAGGATTATTTATAAATTTTTAAATGTGTGTCCTTTGATTGTGCTGCTTTTTGCGGTGAGTGGGAAGGTGGGCGCCCGGTAACCGGTTAACCACACCAAATGAGTGACTTTTGTTACTTTAACTGTAGCACAATCGAATATTTTTGTAATGTCGTTTTTCCGTGTATATTCTACTGTTATCATGTTTTGTCTGCAGGTCCTTGGTGGTTTGTGTTACACAGCTTTGTCAGATGTTTTTTGTTTTTTCTTTTAATGGGACAGTGCCCCTGCTGTAAAGGGGGGGGGGGGGTTCCCCGGGAATTTTTTTTAAATTTTGAAAAAAGTGATGCAATCTGGTACATTTTTCATTTTCAACCTTTTTTTTTCATAACGACACAGGAATTTTTTTTTCTGTCTGTTAAAGAACAAAGCCATAAAATCATATCCATTTTGTCACTTTATTTCTTTATTGTTAACTTTGATATACTATCTAAATTATCCATATCCCTCATAGTTTTCCTTAAAGCAAATTTACGATGTCAAAATAAAGATACGTGTACATAGTAGGCTAGTATTAATACTGCATGTAGATGAGTTCTCAAATCTATCTTGATCTAATGTAATAGCAAGTATATTGATATAGATAATCATTGACCTTTGAACAAATTAACACATTATCTAACAACACAATCTGATTAAAACCATATCTTTATTCCACTTCTGTATTTGCCCTATTGCGGATAAAGATCTGGCGAATCCCCGTAAAGGGTCATGTTCTGATGAACTCTGATGAGGGTCTCAGTCAGCGAAATCGTTATTTCCCATAGCCAATCAATGACTCGGCTAGGCATGTGCAATGGACGCAATATGTAACAACAAGTGTTCAAAAACTACCTTGTAGGTCACGGACGCTTTGGATGTTAATTTCATTCCTAGGAATTTGTAGCCGATCTACTGATTTCTCTTTATATATTTAATATTTAACAGCGTTTGTTGCCATTAGATATAAGCAATCAATGCACATGCCTTTACTATTGTTTAACTAATCAGCATTATCACCCCAGGGGAAGCACCAGCGACTGCATTGTCATTCATGGGCAGTAAATAACAATTTAGTGTTTATTTAAAAATTCAGATGGCAAATAACAAAACAAAATATTGTTTTATCTTGTATGCACACTTGACGTGATATATGACCTTTTAAGAAGTAAAAGGAAAATGGCGATCCGGGCGGCTAAAAAAAGTAGCATTGCAATATGTCCAATCCAATTATGTGCTGAAAACTTTTTCAATTCGTACTAAAATGACAACTTTAATTTCTCTTATGTTTATAAAATGGCTTCCGATATAAAACAAGTAATATAAGATGGAAGATTTACCAGCTATGTAAAACTGGATAAAATCAAATAACGAACAAATTTTGCACACTCAATGGTATAAAATGTGTCTGAAAACTTTCTGATCACAAACACGCAGAGGATATTATATTTTTGTTGTTTTAACAAATTTTCTTGTCGTGGTCGTTTCTCAACGGGGTCGGTAGTGAGGAGAAAAATTTCGCGAGACCTTCACATTTGGCCGGGTAATTCTGCATGATTTATAGAAAGTTACTGAGAAAATTATAGAATTATCACTGAAATAAACATAGAAGGTGTTATAAACGAAAAATGGTTGCATGTGCTTCAATATTGTATAAATTAATTGACTGCAACAGACTGAATGTTTTCACAGGTCGATCACCATAAAATGGCCTCTGATCGGACCATAAATGAAATGTTTAATGATTTAAATGGTTTTGTCTTACTTAACTCAATTAAATTTGTTTGACGATCGTTGCTCTCTTCTTTACGAGCTTAAAAGTTTCAGGTGAAACAACGACGAGAACAAGATGGCGGACATCCGGTTTATCGAGATGCCTGTCAAGAAATGTTACTTATGTGAGAGAGCTATATAGCTTTCAACAGGAGTTTCCAGTCTCTGTGTATATATGTCTTTGTGTTTACGTATTGCGTCACTTGCACGTGTTTTGCCGAATAATTGATTGGCTATAGGATTTAAATAATGGTTTCGGTGACTGAAACGTCATCAGAGTTCATCAGAACATGACCCCTTACGGGGTTTCGCTAGATCTTTATCGGCAATGAGACAAATAGAGAAGTGGAATAAAGATATTGTTTTAATCAGATTGGTTTTATTTGCTATCTAAAGGGTCATTAGATATATTTACCCCAGCAGACATGCAATGTTGAATCAACGTTGAAATTTGGTTGATCCAGGTTGACGACGTTGATCAACCATATTTCAAAGTTGTGCAACGTTGTAAAAATCAACGTTGAAATAAACAACGTTACATGACGTTGCATGTTTCAACCAAATACGATTATTAAAATCGCTGATTGTGAAAAATCGATGTATATATGTTTGTATGAATATATAAGTTCCGTACGTTTAAATAGAAGTTAATTTCAAGTTGTTTCATTATGAAAAAAGTGAACTAACTTCATATTTAATTAATTCAACAAATTTTTAAAAATCAATCATGGTCCAAATAATCTTTCATAATGAAGAAAATTGAGATTTTAAAAAATTTCTTAATTAGTTGAAAATTTAAATGTAAAAATGAGAGTTGTGTAAAATAATTTCAAATATTTTTTATGAAATGCTGATTACCACATTAAAGTATCAAAAAATCAAGAGGTGGTATGAGGGGGACATGCAAGAATCGCACGAATGTATACCCAGATTGTTTCTGTATTATCAACACGAACGATGTTTGTTTCCAGTTCCCACACCCTGCGATCAAATTACGCCCTCAAACAAAGGATGGTACGTGTACTTCGTCGCGCATTTGCCATTTCAAACCACGATCTCGGTACAGTAACGTTGCACTGACGAACAAGACAAGTAAGTATATGTTTTCATATATTTCCCATATTTTAACAGAGTATGATGTTTATATGTAAAAACATTTACCTTATAATTGTTTCTGATTTCTTAAAACACTATTTCAGAATCCTGATATAGCCCTAGAATTTATAATTTGCTAGTTCTTTTCAGTTTAAATTCAGCGATATTACAGCTGCCATTTTCGTGCAACAGCTTTGTAGATTTTATCAATACTGTATGGCATGCAATGTGACCATGCCTCGCTATTAAAATAATTATACATCTCATTAAAAGGTGTTTTAGTTTCGGCCACTTTCGTCCTCATTAATTAATTATGATGTATCACCAAGTGTTCCGACGTTTGTGGAATCTCTGTACCTGGCAGATTCTGAGATATGCATGAACGTAAACGTAAATTTTACACTCCCGCTAAATATCTTGTATTTTCTAACTCTATTAATTACTTTTCATACATTTCTGCCCTATTTAACATTTCAATTTAAACCAAGTTGAGGTCAACCAGCTGGCGTCAGTGGCAGATTTAAGGAATAGGGTTGGGTTGGGGTTTCGTCCACGGCAGTAATTTACCTAAAACCTACATTTTTGGCATATTTTACGTCATCTTCACGAGTCAAGGGTATGTGCTACGTAAATTTCTCTATCTCCGAGAAGTTTACGTAGCGCATTCCCTTGACTTGTGAAGATAATTTTAAGTAAAACTCTGAAAAAAACTCTGCAAAAATGATATCCCTGGAAAAGGGGGAACTGGATCCTCCACTAGGAGACACTTACATTGTCGTGAATAGTGATGTCAGAGATAGTAAACATTAATTTATTGGTGTTTGTTAAGATGTATGATAAAAGAATTGATCTTAAATGTTTTAATCACTTCATATCAAATTAACATACATGCTTTTAGCTTAATCATGGTTTGTACAACTACAGATAAAGTTTATCAAAGGAGTTTTAATCATGAATGTATATTATAATATCATCACAATGTATAAAATTGTCAGCATGAATATGATAGAGGGACAGAGGAAGAGGTGCATGTGTATAATGTTGATTTTGAATGATTATATTGGAATGTGTATTCTGCAATTGTTACTTGTGCCGGGGAAACAAGCGCTTATCAACCTGACCTTCCGCATTAATCAAAGAGTATTTATAGCTTACTCGCGTGAGAACCTTGTGGTAATTACATAATCACCAAGCGGTCATTTCTCCAGCACCATACTGTACGTGCTACATGTATGTGATGCACTAGGCACATGCATTATGAACTCAGTTGAAAACCCACAGGCTTTAGATAATCTCTCTCTCTCTCTCTCTCTCTCTCTCTCTCTCTCTCTCTCTCTCTCTCTGTTCTAGCCTTTATGCTGATCCTAAACGAATAAATATGGCATCGTGAGACTACAAGTAATAACATGTCGATTTTCAGGAATGTTTTAATTTATCTTATTTTATCAACGACACGGAAACGGCGAACGAGGGGATAAGATTTTCCTTTGCTTTAATTTGGTTAGTTTTGTTTTGTTTTATTTTTCAAAGTAGGGATGTTAGAACTGAATCAGAGGTAGGATGCTGAATTTATTAAACCGTCGTTGATGTATAGGCGTTTTTGATAGGAAAGGTGGATTTACTGAAATTGGCCCGGGATGGGAGACGGGGGCATTTTGGGCAGTTTATGATTCAATTGTATTTATTGTAATGTTTATTTCCTTTTAGCCTTGCGACAGCATGTTAACATACATGATAACACCATAAAGTATAACGCAAAATTTTTCATTCCGTACATAATTAATTATTCCAGCTATATATTAATCAATTTATTTGATTTTTGCATTGCCCAAAATGGAAGGTACATATATTGTGCAAATCTCCCACTAATTTAACAGATTTTGGATATCTGAAAGCGGTGGGGTGTTGCGAACCCCCTGGATCCGCCACTGTAAAAGCCAGTTGTTAGCCTACTGATTAATAATAATCAATATATTGTTTTATCAGGTATAATGGAGATTTTCAAAAAAAAAAAAAAAAAAAAGGAGGAGGGAGGGGGTCTCTGACTCAGTTACTTTATGATACGATGAGACACTCTCAGTGTTTTGTGTACAACTTTCTGTTATTAGAGATAATGGCCTATCCAAAACGTTGAAGGCGCTATTCAGCTCATGTGGATGCACTTGCCTTATATAGAAGTGATGATGAGGTGTAATCTGCAGAGGATGAGTCTTTTCCAAAATCCAGATTTATCAATTTGTAAAAGGTAGAATGTTAAAAATTTAATAATATTTCATCAAAACAATACATATTATTGTAATATCATAAGTCGATATTGTTTGCCTTATGATTTCCAGTTGCTAAGATGAGATTTCGCATATATGACGGATAAAACATAGGGGTGTTTTATAGATAAACATAAAAAGAACGTCTGTGGTAAATATTTGATTTATTGATTTGTAGTTATGCTTAAGGTAATATCAAAGTCTAAAGATTTCAACTTTTGATCTTTTAGATGTTGTTCTGCGAGCCCATCCGAAAGAGGGACATTCTTAAAGCTACATGGAATTTCTTAAAGTGAAGTGCAGATCGTTTGCTTGAAATAAATTCTTTCACATGAAGCACGACTTGAAAAATATGCGTGCATATCTATATGTCAGACCCTCATAGACTTGACATCATAGTATAAAACCGGTATCATATCAACATTTATTTAGTATAGCTAAGATATTGATAGGCGACATGAAATTTTCATAATAGTCAGAAAAAAATTGACAATGACTGTTTGCTTTCCGTGTAAGACCGCTTCTAAAAAGGACAAGATCGTCAACTCCACTGGATTCCGCAACTGGAAAGACGCTACATCTATGTTCCGCAAGCACTAAGAGTCGGACTGTCACAAGGTGGCCGTGAAGCGAACAATTACACTGTCACAGCAAACCAAGGGCATCGAAGAGTCCCTGTCTTCTGCTTATTCCGAAGAGAGAGCCGAAAAGAGACGCTAGCTTTTGACGATTCTGCGTAGTATCCAATTTTTGGCTCGCTAAGGACTTCCTATCCGTGGTCATCAGAAGAGAAAACAGAAGACATCTGACAAAGCTGTATGACACAAATCACCAAGGACGTGCACACAAAAAATGACAATAGTATAATATACACGGAACGACATTAATACAAAAATATTTGATTGTGCTGCGGTTACGATACCGAATTAGGACCGTCAATTGAAGTAACAAATGTCACTCAATTGGTGTTGTTAACCGGTTTACGGACGCCCACCTTCCCACTACTACAAAAGCAGCACAATCAAAAGGACACACATTTAAAAATTTATAAATAATCATCCATATAGAGAACAAGGATCAACAGGTTTCTCAAGGAGAAAGAACAAAGCAACTTTATACAGATTCTAAAATTGCACGGCGAAGTGATTTTTCAATTCTGAAGTGGCTCGAAAAGAAGAGTAACAAATTCACGTCCAATACGAGATGTTTCAAGTGATGTCCCTCCTTTTCCGTGATGTAGCCGCCAGTATCAGAGACGACGGGTTCTCCTCTACCAGGATGGCATGTTAACCAGATACTAAATATCAGAACGGTTGCCAAAGGATTCGGCCTTTATCAATTTCGGTTCTAGAAGTTTCGGTCCCATTTTTAATTTTTTTTTTCTGTTTTCTTGATAAATTTTGTTTATGATAGAAAGAACCCTTATTCATTTTAGGGCTGATATATAACATTCAGGTACATAGTATGGATACAGGTCTCTTACATCCTCGGTTGTTTATCGATGTTGAGTTGTCGTAGTGATTTCCAGAATTCGTACTCTTCAGTTTTCGAGATAGTAACCATTTCAATCTTCTCATACTATTTGATATCTTGGACCGGTTAGAAGTTTCGATTTATAAATGGACTACAACAATTTGATTACGATCTCTATTACTGCCAATGCTTCCTCCATGGCAGCTACTTTTGACATATCATTTATGTTTCATCAGACACACAAAGTTTAAGATTTTATAATTTTTGTTTGTTTCAGGTCACATTAGACAATTTCTTATGGGCCCCCATTGCTCTAGAACTCCACTTTACATACTAACAATTTATAGAATTATACCGATACTTTATAATGTGAAAGAGATATAGACCCTTATAAAAACATACAGATGAATTCTAGTGTAAAATGGTTCAATGAAACAAGGAATTTGTTCAGGGGTTTTCAGGAAAAAGAACATATATTTCACCTGTGAAAGTAAGAAAATTGAATCAGACAGATAGATAGTATGTATGGAAAAACATATGCTACTGCTGTTAGTTTATTTCATAGCATCAACAAAGCTTTCCAGATCTTAATGGGCCATAACTCATATAGATATTACCAGTAGTGACATTGTCTTTTGATATATTGGACCTCAGATTTATAACCATCCTTCCTTTTAGATAAGATTTCAGATTAATTTTGTTTAAAAGAACTTGACCTATAGAATATCCTCAAATTTTGATGATCAGTTAAGGATGTACAATAATATATGAAAATCACCTGGAAACCAATAATTTCAGACTTTTCTATTAGCTGCGACATTGACCTTTTGACCCGAAAATTAATAGGGTTCTTCCTTTCTTGATAAGTAACAATTATCCAAATTTGGTTTGAATATGATGAAAAGTACTTGAGTAATCATCCGGAAACCAATAATTACAGTCTATTTTTGTCAGCTGTGACCTTGACCTTTGAACCCCAAAATAAAAGGGGTTCTTCCTCTCTTGCTAAGTAAGATATATTCAAATTTGGTTTGAATATGATGAAAGGTACTCGAGTTATCATCCGAAACCAAATGTGTCACGGATGAATCAAGCACATGATGCCCCCTGCCATACTTGAAAGGAGCATACTGATCCTGAAATGTGTCCTTACTTCGATGCAATATCAGAGAGTACATATCCTTGGTGATGAATGATCATTATTCTATAACTGTCTCATGACATATACTTTACTTTCACAATGGTTCGTACTTTTTACACGATGTCACTGTTCAGCTTTGTTACAAATTAACTTTCACCAGAATGTAAAACGTCATCCTCGGTTCCCCATGGTATTTACGCCACTGGCTGAATCCATTAATGCAAATACCATAGGGAACCAAGGATGGTAAATGTTGTCAGTGTACAATATTTAAGTTTACTATAAGTAGAAATCCGACCTTCCTTGCTACAGGCATAATTGAATCTCAATCAGAATACATGTGCAGGGTTTTATTATTTCTCTTCACCACAGAAATCTATCTACACTGCTAACGTTTACGACAGCCATTGAGGGTAGTCTCAGTGTAAAACTTACATAAAGATATTCATACATTTGTCTACACTATTCATACATTTGTCTACACTATACTGCTAATGTTTAAGGTAGCCATTGAGGGCAGTCTCAGTGTTAAACTTACAATAACATATCCATCCATTTCATATACATATACCTTAATATTCTATTATTAGAAAATAAACATCATAATTTTAGCAGTCCGTCGCTGGTATTCAATTTCATTAAATAGTGAAGACAAACAACTATCTAGCCTTAAAATAATTTATTGAATCTTTACACCTTACTTTGTATGTGTAGTATCATGAACTAGAGACTCTGTCATGTCTGTAGCTCTACTGGTCTAGTCAATGGATGGAACAGTGTATGGATAATCTTTTTTCATTATTCTGAATAAAACTGTTCTCGGAACCATTGTAATGAAATCAAAGGAGGGAAAAATTATAAGAAATTTCATAAAAAGATTCAGATTTTCAAAACGGGTGTCATGGCTGCTATATTGCATGATATTACAGCACTTACGTACACCCCTCAAGTATTTTGATTAACTTATTCCAGTGGAGTTTCATTATAAATGCTATGTTAATAAGAGAGAAAATCCAAATATAAAATTTTCAAGATGGCTGCCATAGTGCCCATATAAGATAATATAACGTAATTGTTTCAAGTACTTGTACATTCGTCAGATATCATGAGTAGTTTAATCAAAATTACAACAAAACTAAGAGAGAAGGAAAACATACATCATATTCTTTTAGGGGAAAAATGACCACACTCCATTTCTGGGTCCCAGGGTTAATATTTAAGACTAGAACAAGAATCAAACTTGCATCACTAGACTATATACCTGACCATATGAGACTATTGGTGACATTCTATGATGAGCAGTCTGAGGAGAAGGAATGATAAGATATTATTTAAGGCCAGACGGCTGGATTTCAGGACGACAGAGTAATATATAAGCTTGGTATTTGACCAAAAGAGCTAAAATTACTCTTAACAGAACAAAATTCTTCAAATTACTAGTTATTTAAATAAAATAAACATATTTTGAATGATATCATATTATGCAATATATCAAGTACTTGATTGTCCACTTTACAGTGTTCATTCAGAAATCTTTATTATCACTTGTTAATTTGAACTCAGATTCTGTGATCATAGAATTTAAGATTTAACTAGAGCTGTCCTAACGGGACAAATACCCTCCGTGGCAACAAAGTTGAAATATGCATTAATTCATCCCAAAGAAAAATGAGGAGGAACTGGCTCAGTTATGTGGCAGAAGTCACCATGGAGATACATCACTGGTACAATGATTTTGAAAATGCGTGAACAATGACCTTGACCTGGGAGATATGATCTTGAGTCAGGAACAAGACTCGCCCTTGGGTCATGAACAAAATTGTGTAAAATATTATCCAGATCTAACCTGTAAGTAAGAAGTTATGGCATGTGCAAGGATTTCGGCTATGTGTGCAGTGTGACCTTGACCTTGAAGATATGACCTTCGGTGGAGGTCATGACAACCCCTTGGACTTGAAGTGAGGGGGGGGGGGTATATTAACATACTTGCATTTACCTCATCCATCTATCCCTTTAAATTACACAATGAAAATATCATAATAATCGTGATCGAAATCTTCGGTAATTTAGTCATATGATTCCAGGATATCTTCTTTAAATTTTCCAAAGGTGACTTGAATATCAAGAACATTTTTATCTCTGTTGTCTACAATTTTCTTGAGATGTTGAATCATGTTTTCAGTGGAGGTTTGAAGCTGTTCCACTACATCCGAGGTCTTTACTTTAGAAGCGGCGCGTGCTATATCTTCTACATTGTCACATGTATTGCACAAGAATTACAGCAGACAGAATGTTCGAGACAGTATGCGTTTAACTTTTCGTCGGGATGGTCTGAACAAAAAAAATCTGCAGCTTGAAGAGTTTTTCCATCTGGTGCGATCTCATTAATATCTACCAATACGTGACAACGCGTTCCTTTGTTTCGACGATGATAACGCATGCATGATTGACAAAGCGCCTCCCTACAGTTCAAGCACCAGGAATGAGCACTTTCACTTTCGTTTTCCCTCAGACATTCTTGGCACTTTTTCTCTTTGGTTTTGTAATTGTTCAAAGTCGATTACACTATTCAATAGATGATTCATGGAAAGTGATCAGCCCAGTCGCTAATTGAGCAGGTGTCTGGTTTGCTAATAAATAGTCTACATACCGGACAGCTTATTTCTGTAATAGAACTTTCCGTGTCGAAGGTTTTTTCCAATTAAACTCAATTATATATATATATATATATATATATATATATATATATATATATATATATATATATATATATATATATATATATATATATATATATATATATATATATATATTTATATATATATTTATATATATATATATATATATATATATATATATATATATATATATATATATATATATATATATATATATATATATATATATATATATATATATATATATATATATAATATGGGGTTTGTTGAGTTACGAGAAATTAAAAATAACCCACCATATAGATAAATGAAAGGGTAATATATACTATTTAGCAGAAGGATATCTATTTGCTTTTAAGTGTCAATCATGTCGTTGAATGTATGTGACAAATAAGGGATTCAGGATTTCTTAAATGGGATGGCGAGCACATGTGAGTCAAGTATTATCCAAACTACTCAGTCATCCTCAGTGTCAAATCTGGAGTTTTACTTGTAAATATGTGGTTACTGACTGTGACTTCAGGAAAGGGAAGGGTGAGTTATGTCGCTTTCAAGGTAATTATTATTATTATTATTATTATTATTATTATTAGTAGTAGTAGTAGTAGTAGTAGTAGTAGTAGTAGTAGTAGTATTAGTAGCAGCAGTAGTAGTAGTAGTAGTATTTATTTAATTTTATTATTATAATTTCTTGGTGGGGGTCGCGTCTTGTCTGAATTGGGTATTCAGGGCTTATATGTCTGGTCCTGGTCGAATCTCCGAGCACCTGGTCCAATCTCTGAGTACTTTGTGGTATCTCCTGGGTACCTGGTCGCACCTCCAATTTCCAAGTGTCTGAATATCCACCTGGATTTCTGGATGGGAGCACCACATTTACACTGCATCATTTTATATTCGTATCTTACATGGTTAAATTAGATTAAATGTAAAATATACATTTTGTTTTTGGGTGGGACTAATTCACATATAATTAGTGCAGCGTAGCTCAGTATGTGACGTATTCAGGTTTGGGCCGAACCTATATGCCGGGTTCGAACCCAGTGTGTGTCTTAACAGTGACTAACCTTTTATCTGTCACTGCTTCGGATTGGTTAATAGCATGAGTTAATTAAAAACATTTACTCAATATTTCTAATACGCGTGCACATGTAATTAAGACACTGCTGACTTTCAAAGTATCATTAAGGTCCTCATGACCTTTTTGTTTATGTTACTCCATATTAATTAGTCAAGACATATTGACTGATTAATACAATATGAATTGTATTTATTTCAAAGTTTATACTCATTAAATATCAAAATAGCAACCATTTCTAATTACATATACTATGACCAAGCGAATTAAGATATAAGTTGTATTAGAAGCTTCGATATATAAATGGACCAACAATCTAATCAAGATCTCATCCATGGCAGCTACTTTTGATACATTGATACACAAAGTCTAAAGAATTTATTTATTTATTTTCTTGCTCGTTTCAGGCTAATCTAGACATTCTCTTATTGACCGCCATTGCTGTTCTTTTACCGAAGGATTACTAACATGAATGTTTAAATGAACAGTGGCGTAGCTACCATTACGCCAAATTCTAATGCACTTTGTTTGTAACACGCGATCTCATTGGCTGTCCGATTTAAAAACCGCAAGGGTATTCACGATACCACTGCAGTTTTTGATATGACGTCACGATACCCTGCAGATTCTGATTTGTGACGTCACGATACCCTGCAGTTTTTGATATGACTGTGATTAGCGAATTGGCTTAGAAAACAATAACTCGGTGCTTCTAGTTGTAATTATTTTGTCAAATGCATTAGAATGGGGTTACCATGCTTGTGTTTTACAAAAACTGACAGGGTTTCACAACTCGGCTAACGCCTCGCAGTGAAACTCAATTTCTGACATGGTATTCGCCGATACCCTGTCAGTTTTTGTAAAACACTCGCATGGTAACCCCTAATTAGCACGTGCGTACACATCATTTTGTCAAAAATATAGTGTCTCATGAGAGAGAGAAAGAGAAAGAAGGAGAGAGAGTCCGTCGTTTTCCTTCCTCCTAAATCCTCTGTCTTTCTTGTGGGAACACATTATTTTTCTCTCTGGCTACTCCCCTGATGAATGAGATAACTGTAGAAAAGTGTAAAGTTCAAATGAATGAAAAGTCTCATGGCTCTCTAAGTCTGATAATTGGCTTTTTACGTAATCAGTATTTCTAAGATCATTTATAACAATGACACCTAGCCATGTAAAAACTGTAAATACAGTACAACCGTATTGAAAGTACATATTGGAAAAATCATTCTGACATAAGAAATCTCACATATGAGGACACTTTAATAAACAGTAGATTTAGACGGGGCCGCTCCCCTTTTGGCCACATATTTACTAGTAAAAATCCAGATCTCACGCCAAAAATGCTAAGTCGTTTGGCTAATACACATGTAACCCCCCCCCTCCTTTTCGGAAAATCTGAATCCACCACTGATAAAATATTAAAAATGTTCCAATCTGAATAAAATATCTCTATGATATATGTCTTGAAATTGATATAAATGTCAGCATATTGTACAGTTTGATTATATGTACATCTATCCCAAATTTGTGACTGCACCTGATAAAGGAAGACTCTGTATTCGTTACCATGGAATATAACGCGTCATGATTATCTATTCATTTTCGTTGCACTGTGCTCGAAGAGGACAACGAGGACTCTACCACATTTCAATCCTATACTTCCTTCTGTATTTTTATATACATATTTTTCTTTGCTATGCAAAGTCAGGGGCGACTTTTGTCATACAGACGCTACTAAGTGTGATCGATTATACATTCTTACTGCATATTTTTGACGTACATATCCGATGGAACATTTAAAGACACACATATAAAGGTAGAATTCTATTGGTATTCAACAATAGCTGGTTATAGATATTTGCTAGTCGGAGGGAGTTGTGTACACATGTTCTATCAATGTTTTAAACTAACAACATTTCAAGAGTATGTAATAATTCCATAAACGAAATAACCCCTCCCCCAAAAAGAAAACATTATCTAAACAATCAAAATGCTATAGGATATGTCGTACACGTAATTTCAAATGCCGTTGAGTATATGTAAACTTGAGAAAAATTTTACACATCATGATTATTTAGAATGAGAAGACAGAAAGGAAACATTTAGCGTTTTTTTTTTCTTCGTCATTTGAATGCAGACTGCAATCTCGTAACATTCACTTGTGCCCTCAAATTCTCAATTTTAAGAACCTGTGTATTCAAATTACGTGTACATGGGACTATATTAAGATATTGACTAATTAATTAAGATATGTACTATACTTACTTTTACAAATACATGAACTTTATAAAACGTGCAAGTATAGATTTACCAGAACTCTATCGAGTATGTTTCACTGAGAATGTTCGGATGATCAAACGAAACTAAAAATAACTAATTACATGTACCAGCAACAGTGCGATTTGAATATGTTACGGGAATGTACTTGTTTATAATAGTGAAATTTATTCTAATTATACAATAAAACTTTCCTGTAACATCCCACCACAAGCATAGTACACTGCCTATTGAAGTGGATACAAATTGGCATTCCAAGCATATGGTCAATAATAATCCACTGTAGCTTTCCATCATGGTTCAGCTGATATAATTTATTAGACCAATATCCATATACGTATATATTACCCGCGTGATCCACCACAACTCCCCTTGTGTGTATACTGAACACGGTATCTTCCTGTAGTGTAACACAGTACAACGTGCCTCATCCTGTGGTATAGCATACTGTAGTATCGTCACAAGACGGGAGGCCCCACACAATACCGCTCACAGATATGTCTCTAACATGACGCAAATAATCGTCATATACGAGGATTTTATTGTGACTACTTATACAGTAATGGTATCTGTGATAGATAAAGTCTCCACGCACAAGAACCTGATGTCTCTTTGTTTCTGTGATTGTATCACCATTCACCTTGAAGAACAGAAGACATGCATCCCGTACAGCAGCAGCGCCCTCTGTGTCATTCAACATTTTGATTTTGTACGGGTTACCAGGTGTTGATAGTGATGATATGGTAGTAAGGTCTGGTGTCAGCAGTACTAACGAGTTTGTCCGACACTGGGAGATCAGTATACGATCATCGTTGAGTAAAGCCACTATTTCAACTCGCCCTCGGTTGTCCACAGATTAGATGAGTTCCGGTGTCGTTGTCAGCATGTCGACGTGTGGTTTACTATTTAATGTGTTTGACTAATCACTCTGAATATTCACATCAGACTTTTCTATAGACAAACTGCCGAATTCGCTGACAGCGTGTAGTATTTTCGTATTTTCGTCAGATTCTCGTTCTTGGCGTATTTTATAGACATGTCTTTCATTTTGTGCTCTGTTTGCTGGCTTGATTTCTCTAAATTTATTTTCTGCTCCGATATCTTATTCATTTTGCTGAGGAGGTCGGCGGAAGAGGAATGCTTCAAACTAGTTTTTAATACTTGTAGGTCGTTTTCTAAGGCTATTACTTTACATTTCGTTTCCTCAGACTCTATTTTAAGATCGGGTATCAAACTTTTTTCTGCGGCAGATAATTCATCTATCGCTTTCAACTTCAGTTGTTCCAAATGTTTGATAATTGAGTCATATGACCCCACAATATCGTCTTTAAGTTTGGAAATGCTGACTTGAAGATAAAGAGCATTCTTATCTCTATTGTCGACAATTTACTTGATGTGTATGTCCCTTTCAAGTTTTATTACTATTTATCTATTTTTTCATTCATTGCTGATAATCATAAATGCTGGAGCCTAAATGCCAGAATTTGTCTGCATCGTAAATACATAATACATACTTTTCTCCTATTTGAAAGAAGGAAATACATTTTCGATTCCAAACTCCGCGTGGTTAATTCTGTCTGAAACACTACTTTGTATTGTTACAAAAATTAGAATCATGACGGAATAATCTGATGGCTTACATCTGTAATTAGAAACAGAGTTCACCTTTCTTAAGGTGCCATATGTATTAAAATTTGTTAATCTACGAGCAACCTTAGAGGTTACGCCAAACTTACGATAAATGCTACGAGCTCGTAAATCATGTATACAAATTAACTCTTAGCTTCTTCGTAAATTTAATTTTTCTGAAAAATGCGCTTCTTTCAACTTTAAATTTGAAAAAAATCTTTGAATTTCTAGTGGGATTATTTCGATTTTATAAAATTTTCTTTTTCTCGCCCTTATGCTTTTTCATTGTGTATATGACATAATAACGCAGCCATTTATGATTTTGCGAGTAACTTAAGAGTATCATTAGGGCACCTGTAGATTCAAGAGTCACATCACACGTAAATGACGTGTACGTCATTTCGAACATATGACATCACTCGTAAATTGACGTTATTAGTGACTCCCAATACTTTTAAGGTGTAGGAATTATAGTACATACGGTACCTGGTTGATATGTTTCCAACCTACCACACGCATGTGGTGTCTTTACTTTCATACATCTAAATCTTGTAGTATATTTACTCTACACTGTTATATCGTGTTTAGTAATGAGAATAAATTTGTTGTTGTTGTTGTTGTTGTTGTTGTTGTTGTGCTAAAAGCGTTTGGTTAGTCCGTCTGTACATGCTTCCGTAATAAATTGTTGTTACAGTTACCATAATTCAACAGTAAACGGCTTGTGACCACGGGGTAAGACATTGACAGTTATGCTTTAATTTCCGCTGGGACATTCGTGTTTCAAGAACGCTGGCTGCTAAGCTGAAAACTTTAGTAGTTCTTGAATATGTTTTAACAACACAATAGTTCGTCAATAATAACATAAATTAACACAGAAGTGTCATATTTTCCTGTTTCCGTGCTATTATCGATGAAAAACGTTCTACTTAAAATAAAATAAAATAATATCTCTGTGAATGCAGATGCCAGAAGTGGGGGTGGGATCCTTGGGACGGAATAACCTTATGCTTTTGATTTTTTTTTCGCACACAAGGACAGAAGGAACTTTTTGTCTGGCGCAAATTTTTTTATTCTCTCACAATAGACGTATCAATCAATTTTACATGGCGAAATAGGCAGTACCGGACAAATGAAGTTTTACCACTTAGATTTTCGTAATATTACTGTGACGTCACATTCCAAGCATTAACGTCATAATGAGAATTCCGGAAAAAAGTGTTTTGTCCGGTATAAGACCCCTTACATCATTTAAAATTGGTAAAAGCTCTAGTAAGACAATGCACTTCTTTGTCCAGTTTGTCTGCATTTAATTGTGAAGATTTGTAATTAAAGGGCCTCCCCTTTCCAAACCGAAGAGGTAATTAAACTGGATGGTTCACTGTTGTCGAATCCAGAGAATGGAGCATGGATGGTACAAATGATAAAAAAAACCCTCCCCTTAAACACACATCCCTTATATCATAACATTCTTTCCTGGGAATATAAGAGATAGGCCATTTTCATGGCTGTATATTTACCATATTACATTTTAGAGCGGTAAAACTCCCTATCGTTTTCATACTAAATCGCTTTATTCGTCCCTGATTCTTTAGTTCAGTGAGTCTCATACATTACAATATTATTATTCAGTATGCATCCACTGTATATTTACCTGTGACATATTTGTAATTTGGGAAGTTAAAACATGCATTAATGACTATCATAATAGTCATTAATGCATGTTTTAATTTCCCAAATTACAAATATGTCATAGCACACTGAATAGTAAACAGAATCTTGTGTATAATTTTGAAGCTTCCGTATTCAATCAAACCATTTCCTGTTTGTACGTTACTTATTCGAGCATTCCAAATGATGTGTCGACAAACGGATGTGAGAAATGATGTGTACATGTTTACAGTAAAGTATGAATAATATAATGCATTCCAAATGTATGGTCCTTTTGGAATATTGGAACTTGGATCTTGTAATTTGGAGAAAGGATATTATTACCTGAATATCGCAAATTATCTATATCTCATTTGCCTTTTTACATTTGCATAGAGAGGGTGAGGTTCGTTATAGGTCTTGTATTTGGCCCCTCTACAGCCTTATGCAGACTTTTACTTGAACGTTGCACGCTGACTAACAGGGCGGTGGGGACTATATGACGGGCCTTGTCCAAACCTCTTTCAGAGGAGACATGGTCCTGAACCTCGTCCCCTCTGACTGTTAGTCGGGACTCCTACAGATCTAGGGTCTTACCTCGCTTTCAGACTGGCAGAGCACGGTTTATCATGTTGATGTCGCATAAATTTTATACCATTATATGTTTTACAATACCTTACGTCTTTATACTTTTATGACCTCTCAATATGCGATACCTGTTGACCCTTGTTCTTTACATGGAGGATTATTTATAAATTTTTAAATGTACGTCCTTTGATTGTTCTGCTGTTACGGTGAGTGGGAAGGTGGGCCCGTAAACCGGTTAACCACACCATTTGTTTGACTTTTGTCAAATTAAATGACCGTCCTAAGTCGGTATCGTAATTGCACTACAATCAAATATTTTTGTAATGTGTTATATGTTCTAGTATATTATTTATATTCATGTATTGTATAGCTCCATGGTGACTTCTGCCACACAACTGAGCCAGTTACTCCTTTTTTTCTTACAATTACAACGGAACACACGATACTAGGCCCCTATTTGTACATAATGATATATGTCACTCCTGGTCATACAAGATCTCAAGAATTAGTACATGTAATATCATTTCCTGGTTGGGTGGATGGCCTTTTCATGGTGAAATACACACGACATAAAAGTATCATGCATAGGCGTAGGAACCAAGGGGGAGGTGCGCCCGCCCCCTCCCTCATCTTTTAACATTTAAATTTTTTCAGGAAAATGTTAACATAGATGGCGACAACCTACATATTCGTCAAAAATATTCTCTCCAACTCTCAATCTCCGAATTTCTATTAGCAATTTCTTTATTGCAAATCAAACGGTAGATGAATTCATTCAGTACCAAGAAAAATATTTTATGATTTTTGGCTCCACCACTTTTGACTTGCTTCCTGTGCCACTGTCATGTTGTCTGTTGTAATAACTAACTTTATATTGCATTGTGTTAATGTATGTTCCTTTAAAATATATAGACAAATATATATAAAG
Source organism: Pteria penguin (assembly GCA_035048485.1). Classification (NCBI taxonomy): domain Eukaryota; kingdom Metazoa; phylum Mollusca; class Bivalvia; order Pterioida; family Pteriidae; genus Pteria; species Pteria penguin. Next base: position 8,283,045 of record CM068588.1, on the reverse strand, counting down.
ATAATTACATGTACTTCTGTTTGCGACTCCATGTTGTCTTTACCGTGTCTTTGATTAAATGTGACGGTTTCATGACTCCGCCTATTTCTTTTATACTGTGGGCGACAGCTCTATTCGAGCATTTGGGTCCGACGTTCATTTAGTATTCATAAAACATACGGGAGCGAGCTTGACCTAGGTCGACTTCGCTCCCGTAAAAAAATTTCGAAACCTCTCGACATTTTACGGTGAGAGGCCAGTTGTAAGGAGTACTCACAGGTTTACGATTTTTTAAGCCCGCGATTCTCTGCATTCTCCCACTTTTTTGTGGGAGAGGGTCAGAAAGGCAAAGAAAGGAACACCATATCAAAAACGTAATGATTCTTAAGTACAAAAAAAAAATAAAACAAAATTAAATTAAAACAAAAAAAGATATTAACAAAGCAAAATGTTGTAAGACATGTCATACAAATGACTTTAAATGTTCTTTCGTGCAAGTAACATTTAGAAAAAAGACGATTATTTAAACTGGGAGAGATAGCCAAAATTTTGCATTTTTACCATTTGACTGCAGACTGATGTCTCGTGACATTCAGTCGTGACGTCAGATTCTCTAATTATAAGAAATTAAATGACCCCAAAATACGTATACGGGGAACTATATTATTCTCTGTCTTTTCAAAATATGTTCTGTATTTACTTTTCTAAATACCTGAACATTATAATAGTTGCAAGTATAAATTTACCAGAACTCTATCGAGTATGTTCCACTATGAATGTATTACCAATCAAACTAAAGTCAATTTAATCATTAGATCTACTAATATCAGTACGATTTGAATATGTCACGGCAATGCACTGAATTAATTTGTTTATAATAACAAAATTTATTTTAAATTATACAATAAAATTTTCCTAGAACATCCCACGACGAGTCGAGTATATTTCCTATTGAAGCCAATACAACTTGGCCGACTAGGTATATTGTGAATAATAATCCTTTGTAGCTGTCCATCATAGTTCAGTTGATGTATGTTATTAGAAATATAACCACATACGTATATATTACCAGCGTGATCCACCACAACTCCATATGCCCATATGTTGGGTACTTACTTGAACACGGTATCACCCTGTAGTGTAACACAGTACAACGTGTCTCCTCCTGTAGTATAGCATAATGTAGTATCATCACGGGACGCCATACCCAGCACATCACCGCTCACAGATATGTCTCTAACATGACGCCAAGAATCGTCATATACGAGGATTTTATTGTGACTACCTATATAATAATGGTATCTGTGATAGATAAAGTCTCTACACACAGGAACCTGAAGTCTCTTTGTCTCTCTAACTGTATCACCATTCACCATGAAGAACAGAAGACATGTATCCAGTATGGCAGCAGCGCCCTCTGTGTCATTTAGCATTTTGATTTTGTATAGGTGACCAGGTGTTGATAGTGATGATATGGTAGCAAGGACTGGTGTCAGCAGTACTAACGATTTTATCCCGTACTGGGAGATAAGTATATGATCATCGTTCAGGAAAAATACTACTAAAATTTCGTCTGGTATATCCACTGATTGGATGAGTTCCGGTGTCATTGTCAGCATGTCGACGTGTGGTGTACTACTTAATGCGTTTGACACATCACTCTGAATGTTTATATCAGACTTTTCTATAGACAAACTACCAAAGTCGGTGACAGTGTGTAATATTTTTGTCAGATTCTTGTTTTTGACGTATTTTATAGACACGTCTTTGATTCTTTGCTCTGCTTGCTTGCTTGATTCCTCTAAAACTTTTTTCTGCTCTGATATATTATCTATTGTATTGAGGAAGTCGGCGGGAGAGGAATGTTTCAAACTAGTTTTAAATACTTGTAGATCGTTCTCTAAGGCTAATATTTTGCATTTCGTTTCCTCAGATTCTATGTTTAGATCTGGTATCAAAACTTTTTCTACGGCAGATAGTTCATTTATCGCTTTCAACTTCAGTTGTTCCAAATGTTTGATAATCGAGGCACAGGACTCCACAATATCGTCTTTAAGTTTGGAAATACTGACTTAAATATCAAGAACATTTTTATCTCTGTTGTCCATAATTTTCTTAAGATGTTGAATCATATTTTCAGTGGAGGTTTGAAGCTGTTCCACTACATCCGAGGTCTTTACTTTAGAAGCGGCGTCTGCTATATCTTCTACATTGTCACATTTTCGGTGTTTTAACATAACACAAGAAGTACAGCAGACTGCAGAATGGTCGAAGCAGTATGCCTTTAACTTTTCGTCCGGATGGTCTGAACAAAATAAATCTGTAGCTTGCAGAGTTGTTCCATCTGATGCGATTTCATTAATATCTACCACATTGTGACTACGCGTTCCTTTGTTTCGACGATGATAACGTACGCATGACTGACAAAGCTCCTCGCCACAGTTCAAACACCAGGAATGGGCACATTCACTTTCGTTTTCCCTCAGATACTCTTGGCACATTTTATCTTTGGTTTGTAATTGTTCCAAGTCGATTATACTATTCAATAAATGATTCCCAGGAAACTGATCAGCCCAGTCGCTGATTGAACAGGTGTCTGGTTTGCTAAGAAACAGTCTACATACCGGACAGCTTATTCCTGTTATAGAACTGTCGGTTTCGAAAGCTTTATCAATAAACCTCTGCAAACATTCACTACAGAAACTGTAGGATGATTTATGTCCCTTTCAAGCTTTATTATTATATTTATTTATTTTTATCATTCAATGCTGATATCATAAATGCCGGAGACTAATGTCATAATTTGGCTGCATCGTAAATATCGATTTCAAACTCCACGTGGTTAATTCTCTCTTGAACACTACATTATATCGCTATGAGACACGTTATGAAATGTTTACAAACTTTTAGAATCATGACAGAAGATTTATTGATTGGTTATTGTTTTACGTCACCCCACGATTATTTCACGTACATGGTGACGGCATCTGCCAGATGCATTGCATAATTTCTACCTTTGCAACGGACCTAACCCAGGCAGTGAGGGGACTTTTACGTGCCACGCCAACCGTGACCAGGGGCTTCGGTTTTTACTGTCTCATTCGAAAGACAGAACATCCGTGCACCCTGGGCGGGATTCGAGCCCGGGACCTGTCGTTCACGAGCCGAGCATCTTATCCACAAGGCCACACTGGCTTCATAACAGAAGAATCTGGTGGCTTATATCTGTAATTAGAAACACTCCTTAAGGTGCCATATGTATGAAAAATTTTTAATTTACGAACACTCGTAGAGTTTACGACAAACTTACGAGATTGTAAATCATATGTAAAAATCAACTCTTAGCTTCTTTTAAGTCTTCCGAAAACTTCGCTTCTTTCAAATTTGAAAAAAAAATTTTTAGGATTTCTAGTGTATATTTTTTTTTTTTTTTCGATTTTCTTAAATTCTCTTTTTCTCGCTTTTATCCTTTTTTTTATTGTGTATATGACATAATAACACAGCCATTTGTTATTTTACGAGTAACTTACGAGTATCATTAGGGCACTTGTAGATTTAAGAGTCACATCACACGTAAATGACGTGTGCGTCATATCGTACATACGACATCACTCGTAAAATTACGTCATGAGTGACTCCCAATACTCTTAAGGTTTAGAAATTTTAGTACATATGGCACCTACCACACGTTACTTTCATTCGTCTAAATCTTGTAGTATATTTACTCTACACTGTTATATCGTGTTCAGTTATGGGAATAAATGATTTGCTGTTGTTGCCGTTGTTGTTGTTGTTGTTGATGATGTTAGGTGCCAGAAAAGTCATTTACCACCACTTTGAATACCATAATACGTTCCGTCAAAGACAGCCGTATAAAACAACCCTAGACTAGTGGTGGATTTAGAGTCCCCCCCCCCTTTTTTTTTTCTTTTCGTCAAAAGTATGAGTTAAGCTTTGGTTTACTACTTGAATAATACTTGACTTTCACATGTGCCCAAACGTGTCATACATTACATTCACAATGGCTGATTCTTATTACAAGATGTCAATTTTCAGTGTAACAAATTCAACATTCATCAATGTGTAAAACGTTGACACTGTTTTGCATAAATGTTGAGTTTCTGTATTGTTTCATAGGATGTTCATTCTCACTTAAACAATAAATATTCCGACTGTCATGATGCCAACCTTTCATGCTACAGACCTATCCAGATTGCAGTCACAATAAAGACTTTACCTACATGTATGCAGGATTTCTTTCATTTTTCCTCACCTCTGAAATGTCTATACTAAAACTGCTACCGTTCAAGGTAGCCAATGAGGGCAGTTTCATTGTAACACTTATATAAGATATACATTTCATACACATTTATATTTAAGAGTTATCTCCCATTTAAAATCATTACAAATAGTGAAAACACACAATGATCTAGGTTTGAAATAATTTATTGAAACCTTACACCTTACTTTGTGTGGGTAGTGTCATGAATTAAAGACTCTACCATGTCTGTAGCTCTACTGGTCTAGTCAATGGATGGAACAGTGTATGGATAATCTTTTTTCATTATTCTGCATAAAACTGTCCTCGGAACCATTGTAATGAAATCAAAGGGGGGGAAAATTATAAGAAATTTCATAAAAAGATTCAGATTTTCAAAACGGGTGTCATGGCTGCTATATTGCATGATATTACAGCACTTACGTACACCCCTCAAGTATTTTGATTAACCTATTCCAGTGGAGTTTCATTATAACTGCTATGAAAATAAGAGAGAATCTCCAAATATAGAATTTTCTATATGGCTGCCATATTGCCCATATTAGATTGCATAACACCACCTTATTTTGTAAGTATGTGTACATTCATAGGATATCATGAGAATTTTCTCACAGAAAAGTTTAATCAAAATTACAACAAGAATGATAGAGAAGGAACACATACTTATACGGGGAAAATGGCTACACTCCATATCTGGGTCCCAGACTTAATATATAGGACTAGAATCAGAATCACACTTGCATCACTGGACTATGTACCTGACAAATTGAGATTATTGGTGACTAGACTTAAGAGAGGAAATGACAAGATAGCGTTTACAGCCAGAAGGCAGGATTTCAGGACGACAGATTATCACATGTTTTTAATGATATATTATGCAATATATCAGGTATTTGAATTTCCACATTATAGTGTTCATTCATAATTCGTTATTATCACTTGGTAATTTGAACTCACATCCTGTGGTCATGGGATTGGAATTAATAACATACTTGCATTTACCTCACCCATCTATCCCTTTACATTACACAATGAAAATAATCTTTGCTATCATAATAATTATCAGTATTTAATGTTTTGTTTAAAACAATGGTCTGTCAGTGTCTGAATAGAAAGATAGGTACAGTATATATGAAAAATTTCTTCTATATCTATTAATTGAATATTTTTTGTATTGTCGTTCCGTGTATATTTTACTATTATCATTTTTTGTGTGTGTGCAGGTCCTTAGTGATTTGTGCCATACAGCTTTGTCAGATGTCTTCTGTTTTCTCTATTATTTTTACTTTGAGAATAGCAAATGTATTCCAGAGAAATCAATATAAGATATCACAATAAAATAATTGTTTGGTGTAATCAACCTTCTCGGTTTGACATTCAAAGTATTTTAAAACAACTCTTTATGATGCCGTAACTTGTGTGGTATTTGTTGGATGTTTGTCCGACATAAGATAGCATCATTAGAATGATCAAGATGTGTTGAAGGGAAAACTGGATATGGTGACATGAACACCTGCTGTAGAGTCAATAAACAAAGAATCTTGATCAACTACGCCACAGAATGCTTCGACAAGTATCATTTGGTGAACATCAGACCAATATGCCTCTGTTCAGAACTATTCCATGTTGGACCCTAGATGTATCTTAAAAATCAAAGAATTTGGTGTTGTAGTGTCGGCTACATAAAATACTTGGCCATCTATTGTCTGTAATTCTGTATAGAAATAGGTATTGATTACTCAATTCATATAATGGATACAGAGATGCAGTTGCACTTAAAGAACATAATCAGCAGTCAAAGTTTTACAATAACAGAGAATATTTACATTCCTACTTCATCTCCCTTAAATGAAGGTAAAAATAAAAACGCAATAATGGCAATGAATAATAGAAAGATGATATCACATGACGTGTAAGAATGCATTATAATCTTCCGCCTTGAATGAAGTGGTCATTAAATGTTATGTAAAAATTTAATTTAAATATCTCAGATATTTTACATCAATCTACCGTATTTGCATAGAGAATTTAACTGCAGAATTTACCTTAATCATTTGTCTTCAAAACAGAACTACTTACAAGACCTCCAGCAAAGTAATGCTGTTACATCATCATATGTAACCCCCCCCCCCCCCTTGTATTACATTTTATATATAGACATCGAGGGATCCTTTGAGGCACTAAATAGGGAAAATGACCAATATATAGTAATACATGGATTGTTTTTGTTTTTCTGCTTCATTGCTGTGTATTGGCAGTAGGGAATGTAAAATAAACAAATATAAAGCATTTTATTTACAAGTAACTTAACAGCGACGTGAATCCGGATTTTATTATGCATGAATTAAATTTAGAAAATTAACTTGTATAGATTTAGGCACAGATTTCTGTAGATGATAATATACTGCATACATTGCATATATTCAGTAAAGTATTCATATGTTGGTTTAGTGATCTCAAGCCATTTTTTACATCGATATGTTGGAGAGAATATCACAAAACCCGATGAATACCACCAGTCTCCTTCTACTCTGATTGACTTTATCCCTTCCAGACAATTATACCCAGACTGTAGAGAGGTGGAAGATTACAGTTTTAGTGTGTAATGCAAAATCAGTCTCAACAATCCCCATTCATCTCATATGAAATATATTGGTTTCTTATGTAACAGCAGTCCACATTTTAAACATGATGATGGTATTTTCTTATATATCTGACATTTTATGCATAAATCATTACGTATGCAATAGAACCCTACAATGATGGATTCACCCAGGGCAGGGTGATATGGCCATAACTCTGGTACTTGGCTTTTTACGTAACCAGTATTTTTAATATCATTTATGACAATGACACCTAACCATGTAAAAATTGTAAATACAGTACAATCTCATGGAAAATACATATTGAAAAACTCATTCTGACATACGAAATATCACATATGACGACACTTAAATAAATACTAACAATGTTCCAATCTAAAGAAAATATCGTTATGATATATGTCTTGGAATTGATAGAAATGTCAGCATATTGTACAGTTTGATTATATGTACATCTATCCCAAATTTGTGACTGCACCTGATAAAGGAAGACTCTGTATTCGTTACCATGGAATATAACGCATTATGATTATCTATTCATTTTTTGTTGCACTGTACTTAAAGAGGACAACGGGGACTCTACTGAATCCATATTTCAATCACATACTTCCTTTCGTCGCAAGTAGTGGCCCTACATTAGTGATATAGGGCGACTACTTGCGGCTAATTATTCCTTATGTCTTTTTATATACATATTCTTTTTAGCTATGCAAAATCAGGGGAGAAGTTTGTCATACAGACACTACAAGGAGCGATCGACTATACATTCTTACTGCATATCGTTGACGTACATATCCGATGGAACATTTAAACACACACAGGTAGAATTCCTTTGGTGTTCAACAATAGTAGGTTATAAATATTTGATAGACGGAGGGAAGTTTTGTACACATGTTCTATCAATATTTAAAATCAACAACATTTGAAGAATATGTAATAATTCCATAAACGGAAGAATATCTCCCATCATCCCCACCCTCACGCAAAAACAGAATACATCCCCCTACAAAAAAATATTTAAAGAATACAAAATGCTATATGATATGTAATATATATTTTAAATGTCGTTGAGTATATGTAACCTTTAGAAAATTCTTACACATGATGATTATTTACAATGAGAAGATAGAAAGCAAACATTTAGCGTTTTTGTTATTGGAATGCAGACTGCAATCTCGTCAGATTCCCTCGTGACTTCAAATTCTTCAATCTTAAGAACTTGTGTGCTCAAAAAACGTATGCAGGGAACTATATTGAAGTGTTGCTTATCTTATGCTATTCTGACGTCGGAAATATAAACAGTACTATGAATAACAAGCTAATATCGGCGTTTCATGTTGTTCATTTTGTCTTCAATACACCTATCACCATATTCAATTAAATTTTGACATCTTTTCTATGTTTTGTGGTGTCGCTACTTTGACCAACATTTCACATCTGAATGCCGACGTTGTATTGATGTCCTTTTGACATAATAATGTCGACCAACACTTAGAATCAAAAACTCCTAATTTCTGTTGAGTTGCTTGGGGAAAGGGTAGACAAGCATTTAAACACGGATGTATGACTTTGTACTCGATCAACAAATCAATTTTATTAAGCGCATAATTGCGTGCAACTTTTATCGACATCGACTTGACGTCGTGTCGATGTCTGAAAAACGACAGGAATGTTGGTGCAGTATATAATTAAGAAGGTAGCAATATTTAGTAAAATAAGATATAAGTAATGCATTATATTTTTTCCTGTGTACCGTTCAATTAACGGTATACGGTTTATGAAGGTTCGACCGCTTTCATATAAAAGGCATATGATAACGCACATTCTTTTTATCCCAAAGGATAAATGCATGCTTAATAATTATATACGTTCCATCTGGAACTCCCAAATATGCAAGTTGATAGCAGAATATCGTATAATTAGTCGTTATCATTTATTATTGCTCAAGAACTGTCGGAAGTCTTTAATTAATATTATCTATGACACATCTGGCAGACATGCTTCGTACACAATTCACTCACTTGATAAGACATCATTCACGTGCAATTTGCATGCGCTGACCACACTGCCACGTCCGAACGCGAAAAGTGATTGGTCAGTCCGATAATTTGAGCGCCTTTTCCCCAGCTGAGGATCCTGCATCCCGCGTACCTATCCCATTTGTTGATTGATAAGATTTGAGGAAGGTTCTTGGAAGAAAGTTTGAAAAAGAATAGAAAAGTCTGATTTACAATAGTAGGAATTGTCAGCGACATAAATTGAAGACAACTATTAAGGTAAGTTAATTAATATATATTATTTATTTATGGTTCCTTTAAATCAGTGTAGATCTCCTGGCATATGTGCGTTTACTTCAGTGGCATGGATAGTTTTGATACCAGCGAGTTAGTTGATCAGATCATTAGCTTAAGGACTTTTATGAACTGTTAATATTTTTTAAATATTTTTTTACAGTACATACATGTTGATATTTTAGTAAGGCTTTCATCTTTAGCATTATAAAATAGTATCTTATTATATTTTTGTAATTGAATTTGCCTTTTTACTTGATTACGATTTGAAGTAATATAAATGTGTTTTATCACAAACGAAAATCCGGCAGGTTATAAAGTCGAGTGTGGCTTTTTGGTTTTTTTTTTTTTTTGTTCCTTTCGATAAGGAACATTAACTCTAATCGACTTCCGGTGGAAACATCTTGCAATTTAAGATTCGTACTATATTGCACAGGTAGATGGGTAGGCATAATAAAGGAAAGGGAGAGAGAATATAGAAAAAGACGGAGGCAAGCAAAGAGACACAAAAAGCGGGAGGACCATCGATGTGGTCTCAATAATGAACATTTGACACAGACCATAATAGCAACGTCAACGTATCCAAGTAAAGCTAAAAGTTCTCCGTCAAACGATGTGTCACATGTTAAAAAGATGATTAAAAGTAATGTCAGTCCAGTAAAGTCAAATGAAACAGCTACATCATCGGCCAGTTCATCGGCTGAGTCTTCTATTTGCAGTTCCAATAAACACTTGGACAGTTCATCTATTACATCAGAGTCAATGTCACGTTTCTCTTGTTCAACATCAAGTTTAAAATCTGCTGGACCAACAAAGGATTCAGTAAAGTCTTTCATCTGCAAACTGAGTGACATAAGGAGACATTAAGATGTTTTAGAAAGGGATCCATTATAGGCTAGGTGGCAGGAATACAAACTATTGACTAGAAGAATGAGGCAACTACAAAATACCTAATTATACCAATTAAAGCACATACTTAATTAACCATAACAACATTTTTAAGGTATTACTACATATAAAGGATTATAGACTGATGAAATTTCATAAAGTATTTTGTAAATTATACTGCTAAACAAGAAAGATGACATTGATCCTTCTGTCTTGTATTTGAGACAGGTTACTTAGAATTCTTTAAAATGCACGCAATTAAAATTCTTACTCGTAAAAATATAATAAATAAATCACTAAAAGATGAATAGTATGATCCCGATGGTGCTACACAAGAAAAGGTGACATTGATCCTTCTGTCTTGTATGCGGGACAGGTGGCTTCTTACTAATATATACATGTATATAATTATTATGAATAGCCCCCCCCCCCCCCAAAAAAAAAAAAAAACCGAAAAAATAAATAAGAAAATACAACCTGGATAGTATGATCCTGATGCTGCTACACAAGAAAAGGTGACATTGATCCTTCTGTCTTGTATGTGGGACAGGTGACTTCTTAGTAATATGTATAATCATTATAAATAGCAAGAAAAAATCTATGTTTAATAGCGGTAGCATAAATTATTCAATAGTCATTTGGCTAATGCAAGCACAAATTAATTAGCCAAATGTTTAAGTCACAAGCCATGTATACAAAGACAAAACAACTTATACTTAAAATTTTAGAAAATTTGATATTGAAAAAATTACTGAATTTAATATTGAAAAAAAAAACTGATAACACAACTGACAATAAATTCATTCTTTCTATTAACCATCCAAACTCCGTAAACCAAGGTGATTTGTTACGTTTGTTAGCATTTTTCTCTTTTTTAATCGGTGGTTCATCTTGTTTATCTGTTGTCACAGGGTTAGGTATCGATGTTTGTTGACAACGTTTTAAACGTTTACTAAAACGTTTAGCCATATCAATTTTAAATTCGCATTTGGCAAATTGGCGATCGGGTAGAGCTCATACAGAAAATAAACAAAAGATGAATGGTATGATCCTGATACTGCTACATATGAAAAGGTGACATTGATCCTTCTTTCTTGTATGCAGGACAGGCAACCACACATTCTTCCTTAGTAATAATTTTGTACACACATATGCATTGTTCTGGCAGTTACATTTATTGCAAATGAAAAAGAAATGATGAAACTATTATTTATACAATCCTGGCATTTCTTTGCAGGATTCCATCACTAGTATGTCGTATAAGCAAAGGTGGCTTAAAATACATTCTGATGCCACTGCAGTAGCCCAATGTGAAACTGAAAGTGAAAAGTCACTTGATGATTATTCAGATACCAATGTGAGTAGTGACCATGACAGACCTACTAGTCCAAGGATTAGTGCAGCAAGTGACCAACTATCAAATACATGTAGCAGTGATTTTCATGATACTGATGATATGGATAGTGAATCTAATATTGGTTCAGATTTTGGATATAATGAGGCACCTTTATCATCTGAAAGTTCAGATACTGATCATGAAGCACAATATCCACAAGAAGAAGTGACTTTTAGGGAAAAATTGTCATCATGGTGCACTAGAGCATGTACCAATGAGCTACTGACAATGCTACGAGAGGAGGGCATTGCAGTACAAAAAGATGCTAGAACACTCCTACAAACACCACGTCGTGTTGATACTGAAGAGAAATGTGGAGGACAGTACATATATTTTGGTATCGCAAATCGTATCAAAGAGTTAATGACAGATCATGCCAAATATTTTGCAGAGACCCAAGATGATTTACAACTCAGCATTAATGTAGATGGGGTTCCATTATTTAAGTCATCAACAACACAATTCTGGCCCATTTTGTGCAGCTTTAGTCGATTTAAACCTTTACTAGTAGCACTATATTATGGACAATCAAAACCATTCTCTCCTCATGAGTTCTTTGAGGATTCTCTCACTGAATATTCACCTTTGCAAGTGCATGACTTACAATGGGAAAATTTGACATTTTGGTGACAATACGAGTATTTATTAGTGATGCACCAGCACGAGCTTTTGTAAAGTGTATAAAAGGTCATACTGGATATTTTGCATGTGAACGGTGTGTTATCCAGGGATACTGGAAGAATAATCGCATAATTTTGCATGATGTTAATCATGATTGTCGAAGACGAACTGACCAGGAATTTGCTACTATGCACTATAAGGATCACCAATTACAAGAGTCTCCTCTTATAGCGCATGGATTGCAATGTGTTAAAAATTTCAGTCTGGATTATATGCACTTAGTTTGTTTGGGTGTAGTTAAAAGAATACTATATTTTTTTAAACAAGGACCGACTGTTTGTAAACTTTCTAATCAAAAAATCTGTGACATATCCCGGAAACTTCAATCATTTTCTGGAAACTTCCTAGTGAATTTGCACGTCAACCGAGGTCTATATTTGAAATGGAGAGATGGAAAGCAACTGACTTTCGACAATTTTTGCTATACACTGGGGCCAGTAATTTTAAGAAAGGTGGTATCTAAAAGTGTGTATGAACATTTTTTATGCTTAACAGTAGCAATATCTATCCTGTTAGAAAGTGATGATCAAAAGCGATCTGCATACCTAGAATATGCACAGCAGCTGCTCAATTATTTTGTGGATAAAAGTCCGGATATCTACTCTGAATTATTTGTTGTTTATAACTTGCATAATCTAAAACATTTACCAGAAGATGTGCATCATTTCAAATGTTCTTTAAATGACATATCAGCATTTCCCTATGAAAATCATCTGCAGACTATAAAACGTTTGGTAAGGAATTCTAAGAATCCCATTGCTCAGGTTACAAAACGTCTAAAAGAAATCGAAATGGCTGGGAAACAATTATCTTCTTTGGCTCTTAAAAGGGAGACAATCAAGATCTCTACAAAGAGAAGAAACAGGTGTTTTCAGTTAAATGAGGCATATGGATTTGTCATTGAAAAAAGGAAAATGGTTCATACTTATTTGATATAATACCACAATCAAAGACAGAAAACTTTTTCAAAAAGCCATGTGAATCTAAACTGATAGATATTGTCTTCATAAGATCCTTTGCAAGGGCAGTACGCAAAATAGTTACTAAACATGAAATTTATAGGAAAGTTGTCTGCCTGCCATATGAGAGGGGATATGTTTTGCTGCCTTTATTACATGGCATGGAAACTAATGTACATTAACATCATTGAAATTAAGGCAAGTTGTGTCATATTTGAACATGTTTTAACAATATATACATATAAGCTTTATGTCTTCTTCATATCTAGACTGAACATACATAATCTTTTTATGAAATTCAGTTGTGTTTTATATTCTTTCGCCTATTCTCATGAAATTAATTTTTGATTAATACATACATTTTGTTCAGATATATAAACAAATGATTAGATTTGCATATTTACAAGGATTGATTAAATATATTTATAAACAATTTAAATCTTATTTTCAGCACAATGTGGACCAGAGCAGTGTGGATTGAGAAAGACAGAGAAGAAGAAGGAGTAGTTCCATCACTGTGGATAAAAGACATGAAACTGTATTGGCCCCCAGGAGTCAATGCAGAAAAGGCAATGCAAGAAATGAGGGAGCCAGGGGACACTTGGAGACAGTTTCAAGTATCAAAGATAAAGTTTCAATCAGGTAAGTCATTTCTACTTTGAAGGAAATTTTTACAGTGTGCTTCAATATATAGAGACTCTGCATTTCAGCAGTTTAAGTGTGTTAAATCCTATTAATTTAATGTATATATCTATGATGTAAAATCTTAAATCATTTTGTTAGGTTGAGACATTTTTTTCATTAGTAAAATTGTCATTCAAACTTGATAAAAGTCTTTTTTATTTGCAGTCATGTCCATTTTATGTATAAAAAGCCAGAATTAAAAACAATGAAAATAACCCAGTTCAATGTATTAACTTGGTTACAACTTTATTTCAGTAACTAAAGTTTTAATAATTTTATTATAAAATCAAAACCCCTTTAAACTGAAAGCACAAGTGGTCCTTTTTATCTAAATTATCTAATTTTGATTGCATTTAAAAAGTGTCATATACAAATGAATACCGTATAATATTGAAAATCGTTTCAGGTTCTATATGCATGATATTTGAATGAATTTTAACAACTACATGTAATCATATTGTTCATTTCACTTTTAAAGAAAGCAGGGATGAATGTGAGGAATATGACCTTACTACTGCTCAAGAGGAATCAGATCAAGAATCACAGAAACGCCTGAAGAAGAGGAAAGTCTTCGAGGATTTCGTAACAGAACCTCAACAAGTTATGTGTATGCCATTAATGTCCCTCAAAAACCAGAGTTTGGTATTATAGAAATTTTTCTATTAAGAAATTGTATTTGTGCACTTAAGTTTAGGTGCCCTTTTATGATTTATTTTCTGTGTTACATATAACGAGTGCATGTACACACGAGTGTCAATTACAGTACTGAACATCTTGGCAGGAAATGCAGATACAACATGATGTAACTGTGTATTACATGTATAACTGATTTGTTTTTCCGTAACAGGTGTTTCTGAAATTCGAGAAGTTACAGGGGAAAAGACTACTCATCATGGAAAGAAAGGTATTTTAATATGAAATTGTAATAAATTGATATGTATTAAATGCAATGAGTTGAAAGCTTTTCATTAAGAATTTCAGTTATAAGTCTTTTTAGAAGTAACTCAAAATTCACAGTAAAAGAAACACAATTAAAACTTGTCCAATACAAAGAAAATAACTGAATATTGATTTTTAATGTTTTAAAAGATTGCAGTAAGCAGCCATTTATCAAGGTGTCATTTCCCATTTCAGATAGTGGAAAATTGCCCATTCCACCTAAGAAAGTTTCGAAATCAAGGTCAGACATAAGTCCTCATAGGTCAAAATCTAAAGCTAGGTCCCAAACTTCAAAATCAAGGTCAAGTTCAAGGTCTTCCATTCCCATGATTGAAACTTCTCATCCTAAAAACAGATCACAGAGGTCAAGATCAAAGACAAGGTTTCATAGGTCAAAATCAATTTCTCAGAGGTCACATTCAGGCTCTCAAAGGTCTCAATTTTAGACTAACTCTATGAGGGTGTACCAGAGATGACAAGGAGGTTAAAAGTCATCTATGGTACCTGTGTTGAGATAAGCTTAAAGGCCGAGCTTGACCTACATGAAAACCCGGTGGTAGTGCAATTAAGCGTATTTGGAGTTGGGCGGTCCTTGCCGCTGTAGCAGCGATAAAAATAACACGCAGCGTGTTTCGGCCGAGTACACACACGTGCTTCACATATGGGTTACTTTACAAAGTGAAGGCTAAAGATGCATCACAGTTAACAATAAATATTAATTATACCGCGTACTTGAAAATATCTTGGATTAGTTTTAGAAAGGCATAAGTAAAAAAAAAATACATGCACAATATATTATATTCCAACACAGTCATACTTATCTGTTTTTCCTCCTTAACTAATGACCATCCAATAAAATTTGCAAACTATGTTTCGAAATCAGACAAAAAACTTTAAGACGAACTTTCTCTTAATCATTCATGCGCACGTTTATTAAATTCATTATTTAAAGGTGACTTATAGGTCCGATGGGCCGGGTGTTTGTAATATTATTCTCATCAACTTCGTTGTTTGTTTTTTCATGTACACATGTCACTATAATAAACAAATTATTCACTTACATACTAATATATAGAGTCTATATATCTACACCAAATAATGTCTCTGTAGCAAAACGTTAATTTTTTGTACACTTTTTTCCCCTCTTCGTTTCGCGGCGCATTAGGGTTTTGTGAACGGTACACTGAAGTATGTTCACGGTTTACATTTTCATTCCAGTGTAATACCGCTAGATTCGATCGCATTTTGTATTGGTCATCGCCAAATGCGATTCTCTTGTCCTGGAAAATATTCATGACGTTGTTGAAGCTTTCAACATAAAATGTCTCCTTTCCCAGGACGTAATCTTTAAGGTTTTTGTAAATAACGGAACTTTTTAACGCGTTTTCCAATAGGTTTCTTGCGGTTCTGCTCGTAAGCACCTCCCTGGATGTTTCGTAGTTCCCATCGGTTTTACACCTAGAGTCCGGGTGACACTTTGAATGGTCGTTGCGGTAATGCGGCACAATATTGTCGATAAGATCCTGGAGCGTTTTCGGATCTTCATCACAATGCCGCACTGCCCGATGTATATGTGTTGCTATGGGCTCTATTTTGTCCGCGAGTTGTTTGCTCCATGAGATGTCTTCTGATTTTTTGGTCCTGGAAGATATTTTTGTTAGGTTTTTCTTCAAAGTCTTAATGGAATGCCATAAGTCATTTTGATTTACTGTTTCTTTGGTATCATTAACAAGTTTATTAATACTTAAGTTACGATCGTGGACATGGATTTTAATTGGCACATTCTGGGACGCAAACTTTTCATAAATTTTCTCTGTTCCAAACTTCTCATGGCGTTGGGATACTGGATCCTGACTTTTGGTGACATGAACACAATCAAGAACTTTGTGAATATTTTCTCCGATAGCCACTACAGACGAATCCTTTGCGTTTTTGTGCCATCCATGTCGAGCATCGGTAATGATATTAATTCCATCCAATTCCTCGTATGACGCTATTTCTTCGTGAAGAGCGCATCTGATGGAATCTTCATACTCATCTTCCACGCACTTTTTGTATTTATTCAAAATTTCTTTCCGTTTATTCCATTCTAAACAACCAATACCACTTCCCTTTGAAAATCGTGTGTAATGCGATGGTAGCATCCCACTGCTCATAAAACCGTGGGTGATTTTATGATTTACCAAAAATTCATTGTTTGGAAGGTAAGGCGAGGAGGACCATAGAAAACTATGTGATTTATTAATCGAACATTGTAGTCTCATAGTCACGACCTGTCCTTTCATTGTCTTCTTTACAAATTTAATGCTACCCGTATTACAAATACATTAAATCTTTAAAATGGTATTTGGTACTCCTCACAGTTTCTATCCAAAACAAGGGCGTATGATGACTTTGACCAAAAGTCATACTGTCAAGGTCAAGAATCCAATAATGAAGTTTTAGAAAATACTTTATCATTATTAATACAACTGCTTTATACTATTGATCTATTTGATAAATCACACGTTGTCCTTGACACAAATTTGTTGTTGCAAAACTTTGCTCCCTGAAAAGAAAGGGGAAGGAGGATAACAATCCCAAGGACGGTTCACCTTTTTCTTTTTTTAAATTATTTAATAGTGTGTTTTATAAAAAATAAAATCAATTCATAAATATACTTTTCATAGAATGCACCTCTGTGTGAAATTTAGGATGTGTTGAGAGAGAGACGGTCTCCTTGAAATCTACATAAAACATATCTGTCTCAACAACATTGAAAAAGTCTATTAAGGTATACAATAGTGAGGCACACCATAACAAAAAAATCCAATACCCGGCATCTGTGGTAAGGACTAAGGATGAGCTATGATGTATAATTGATATATTATGATGAAACTTCGCTATGTCTAAGCTCTCAAACCGTCAACTCATAAGAGCTACAGGGCACACCCTCCCACCTCAATATATATAGCATGCGTGGATCCACAGGGGTGGACCGGGGATTTGGACCCACCCTGAGATTTCAGCGAATATTACTTTTTTTTTTTGCTATTTTACTATTTAAAATACGTATTTTTACACACAAAACATGGTTGGACCCTCTCTTGAAAAATCTAGGGGGGGGGGGCGCTCCTCTCGACAAAATTTCTGGATCCGCATTTAACTATAGGATTATAGTTTGTCTCCAGATCCCTCGCCTTATTGTACCCCTCTAGCTGTATAACCTGCGTGTTAGCATATCACAGGTATATTATCTGTTAACTCATACCAGCCGAAGTTCGATTATATTATCTGGGTGTTCTAGTCTTACTTATCGCTACTCAGTGGCCACCGTCACATGCATTGCAGACAAAATAACCTACGGGGCAAAGTAAAAACTGTACAACTGATATGATATCGATGTACCAACATCTTACCCTTGCATTGTTAATATATTAAACTTTAAGTTCACTGGGGCTAAACGCGTAAAAGGGAAGGGGGGGGGGGTTATACCTTATAGTATGCTATCAGGATCCCACTCCCCCGCCTCCCATTCTATTTACGCGCTTGAACCCGATGTTTCAGTTCTATTATTTAGCAGAGGGATTAATATAATTCCTAAAAACACATGTACATTTTAAGTTCGAAACTACGCATAGCAGAGCATTTGCTTCTTTTGGACCTGGTTGATTAATCTAATCGGGTGGTTATGATCCTGTTACAATGGACGAGCCAATCAGAAAAGTAGGGACGCCACTAAAATTCGAAAGAAACAATTGTGTGAGTCATCACCCACTGAAGCAAAGATTGTTCCTACAGGATCTAACTTCCACTTTGTCCTCTCTGATTTTTCTGTGCTCTCGTTGTTACGGCATTTCCTCCAATATACAAATTCCGTGGGGCTGCTCTCGTTCTTTCCCGCGCAGTCAGCGAATTCACAACATCAAATATTTCATTCAATTTTTCAGACTGCTTCTCAATCGCTGCTTTGTATGTCACGTCTTCAAGATCTGATTTTTCTTTCTGAAATTTGACAACTTCGTGAATTCTTCCGTACGCCAGTTCCACTTCTCGTTTCAACTCGGCACGTTCTCGCTCTTTTTCGTCTAACTCCGTCATGAGAATTTTATTCTCCACAGCAAGATGTTCTAGATCGACCTGACTTTGGTGTTCGCGATCGAGCAGTGACCCATTTTCCTCCTCCAAGCTCTTAACTTTTTCTTTTAGATCCTTTATTTCATTTCTCAGTCCATCATTTGAGGTTTTTAGTTGAATATTTTCCATATTAGCTTGAGAAAGCCTTTGCCATCTTTCCGTTTCTTTTTCGCGCATTTCTTTTTGTTTTTGCTTCAAATTTTCATACTTTTCATTCAGTTTATCAAATTCTTCATTCGATCGCCTTAACTTTTCAACGCTAGTTTTCAAGTTGCAGATTGCACTGTCATTCACTTTTAATAAATTTTGTTTATCTTCGTCCCATTCCTTTTTAAAGTTACTCAATTTTTCCTCCATTACTTTCTCCATTTCTAGTTTCTCTGCCAAACGCCTTTTCTCAAAAGCCCCGGCTAGTTCTTCTGTTAATTTTTCGCCAAAGTCCGTTAGCATTTTCCCCATTGCAGACGTCATCGCGTCAATGTTGGTGCCGCCACTGTGTCCATGAGCTACCCCAGATGCACCTGATCCATCGTAATTGCGTTGTAGCTGAAAAGAAAAATCTTTGGTAGTAACATCTATTACATCTGTGTAATAATTTAGCAATATTCGAACTAAAAAAATTTTGGTTTTTTTTAAAGAACAAAACATTTCCTCAACATTCAGCGGTAATACTGTTAAAGACCTCGTTTCAAAGTATGTATTTTGTAAAGCATTGAAAGTATCTGGTGCGGCATCCCCGTGTTACTCACAAAAAAATTCGGAATTACATCATCCTTTTAAAAAAGATGTTTTTTCCGGGTACAAGTAAAAGGCGAGGAGTTCCGAATGTAATGTACCATATTAGACATATAATCTTGATACATTAACTATTTTTAAACGTGGGGCGAATACAATGTGAGCCTTGCTAAAGAATGAATTTCGCAAATGCATGTTAATAAGGTAGAATATTGGCGTTGTTTTGTTTTGATTCGCCTTACGGATTCCGTCCATAGTGGGTATCATATCACAGTTCGCGCAGATTTTAAAGTAAAACACGGTGTAGTGGGTCTTTCTGTATATATACGTACCGGAGCTGCAGATGAAACACGTGCCCTCTTGTCTCTGTAATAGGTCGTGTTACGGATAGGCGATGTCCCTGTCAAAATGACAAAATGTATATATACAAATAGAACTTCACACTAGTATACGCATAGGCGGGTCTAGAAATAATTGAAAATGGGGGGGGGGGAGTTGCAGTCTCCTATGACTAATGTTTTTCAATATTCGATCTGGAAAGGAAAGAGGAGGCTTGCAGCCCTAAAATGGACAAAAGTGACCTTTTTGGTAAAATTTTCAGACCAAAAAAAAAAGGGGATGCAACCCCTGCAACACCCCTTCTAACTCCGCCAATGTATCGGTTGTATAATAAGTCTTCTTTTACTTAATGATATGACATTTCTCTGACGTCCTTTACATTCACTTATCATGACTACAATAAATGTGTGTTGGAGGGGGATGGGATTCATGTCTGGTGCTCATAACTTTATTTTATTCTGATTTTGGTGCAGATTTATTACAACATTAAATTCCCGAGTCATGAATCTATATATTGCAAAATTAGTTCGCATTACTTTCATAGATGTACTGAGTATTGTTCTTATTTCAAAAGCATACGGAGGAAATCATGTATGTACGGGAAGTTAAAACCGATGTAACTGATTTTCGGTGGCCAGATTGGGATCTAAGTTTTTAAAAAAAAAAAGGGGGGGGGGAAGGAGGTCTTCTATGCATGATCATCTAAGACATGAAGATCCCCTTCCATAACCTTATACGTAAAAGCGTATCTTATATAAAGTAAACATGCCTAAAATTTTTAATGATGACTCATCAATTTTTCCTTGTGACGCTCACAAATCAAAGATCTTTGGATAACATATAGATGCGACCATTAGACGTATTCACAAACATCCTCTCTCGTGCTTAATTTTAAGGAATACTGAAGTTACAGGGGTTTTTTTTCACTTAAGTACATGCACTTTAATAATTTCTTAAATCAAGGCAAAACAGTGTGGAATTCTTTAATGTGTTTCATACAATTACTTTGTACTAAAGAATTTCCTTTAAGACTTAAAAGAAGTAGAAGGACTCCCAGATGAGACAAGAAATATTCAACTTATTCAGAATTTAGAATAAGTAAAAATCTTAGACACCGACCGGTCACACCTGCCGTGATGCCATAAGCATATGCGAATTAGTATTATTCGTAGTTGATTAACCAGAATTCCTTACCGGATATGACTGTACTCTGCAATCTGTCCACCATATACTGATGGCGCTCTTCTGTTAGTGCTTCTAGAAACACTTGGTACGTTGTCGGTTCCGGCGACGCCAATAAAATCTGTATAAACTCGTTGAATTTTCGCTGTGGTGTGCATGGATTGACTTGCTCTATCCTTGATCGATGTGACAAAGTGAATACATCCCGTTCAATCAATTGGCTCTTGGCTTCAATTTTACTTACAGATATATAGATGACTTGCTTTCAATTAATAATCCTTCATTCGCGGATTACCTTAGCATCATCTATCCAAGTGAACTGGAGGTCAAAGAAACCACAGAAACTAGTAATTCTACTTCGTATTTAGATATTATGTTGTCTTTCGACATTAATGGTCAATTGAACACCTCACTCTATGACAAACGTGACGATTTCAATTTCGCTATCACAAACTTTCCTTTCATAAGTAGCAACATTCCATCATCGCCCGCATACGGCGTATTCATATCTCAGTTAATACATTATTCAAGAGCATGTTCAAATTACAATGACTTTGTTCTGAGGGCTAGGCGACTTTCAGTTAAGCTGCTCAACCAGGGTTATATATGTGCTAGACTAGCATCGTCACTGAGGAAGTTCTACGGTCGTTACGAGACTCTTATTACTCCATATGATATCTCGTTATCCAGACTTTTAAATGATATTCTGGACTGAGACCGATTCCGATCACTTTACACAGATTTGACACCTTCTGTACTAGAAGGTTACCTACTTCTACTTCTCCATATATAGATACATATGGAATTCACACGATTTGACTCTTTCTACGGGGTATATGTGACGGGTGTTGCTAGCAAGCAGGAGATGCTCACTCTCCCCGGGCACCTGATCTCACTCCATCACAGGGGTTCACATATGCTCTTCAAGTAGACATATTTTGTTATTTTCCATTTGTTTTTCATTTTCACTGATTTTGTATGTCCTATGGTTTCATGATTTTTGGATTTGTGGTTTGGATTTATCCATCATCTTTACATTATCAATTATAGGTTCCAAATCCACTAAACGTTCCTTCAAATTTGTTAAGTTTTGAGTGATTCTTTTCTTTTGCTCTCGATTCATTTTTAACCTGATTTCAATATTTTTCTTGATTTCAATATTTTTCTTTCAGTGTCATTTCCTTGAATATGGAACATGCAAACAATTACAATATGCTATAGATTTTAAAGAACATATACTCCCAGAGTTCTTTCTAAACTGAAATTTGTAAGTGTGAAACGACAGTTATAAAATATACCCAACAAAAGGAAAGGCATTCTACCTCTGCAGTGAGTATGTAAACTTTGTCGAAAAAAGAAAGTAAATATGAAGTGTATAAATCCATACTTTTATTTACATAAGGTCCTACAAATAAGTTACAATTGGCAGATATTGTGCTACTTCATGAGTTTCAAACAGACAAATAAATCATTTAAAGTGCTCTTACAACATAATTTATATACAAAAGACGACAATTTGACACCTGTAATGTACAGGTAGAAAAATGAGTCAGCTTTTTAAATAGAAGACGCTCGCTATCAGTGGGGAGAAAAAGTGAAATTTCCCTATCGTTTTGATATTATCCATGCGCGGATACAGAGGGGGGAGGGGGGTTAGGGGGGTCTGGACCCCTCTGGACACCCCCCCCCCTGGAATCCGAAAATTTTACCAAAAAAGGTAATATTTGGGCATTTTTGGGGTTGGACCCCCTCGTCTAAGAGAAAAATTTACCTTTTTTGGTTGGACCCCCCTCTGACAAAAAATTCTGGATCCGCGCATGTTATCTACAAAGTGTTTGCTGAATTCCGAAGAAGGTACCATATACATATGTACATACATATGTAGTCCCCTGAATATCAAGGGTGATACTAGGTGTCACATGTACTAACATTCGTAAACCTTTTAAAAAGCACTCGTAAGTTACTCGCAGCGTAAATTTTCAAGTGACGTCATAATTACGAAATGATATACGAAGATGTCACTAGTTCATCTACGAGTGCTCTAAAGGTAACATAAGAAATAGTAGCGTTATCATATCTTATAGGCAATAAAAGAGCTCTATGCAGAGAGAGAGAGAGAGAGAGAGAGAGAGAGAGAGAGAGAGAGAGAGAGAGAGAGAGATTATTCGGAGATCGAGTAATCCTCTATTAATTCGCTCATCGATATCGCTGAATCTGTCAAAAACCTACTGAAGCATTCAACAGCGAGGTCTTTTCCCTCGTGACTTGCCAACACAAGTATTAAAATTTCTAGTATATAAATAATTACAAAGATTAGAAAAAGTAGCAATAAAACAGAAGTATTACATAAACTAAATTACAATCGTGGTTCTAAAATTGTTTACTAGGAAAAGGGTTTAATTCATAAATAAAAAAACTCATAGAATGTAACCTATATTGATCTCCGCATTTTGTGCATATAATAACAACAATGAAAACAAAGAGTAAATATATCTATTTCTGATTCAGAGTTATTTTCCCTCATGGATTATATGTTTATATTTATTACATATGTATGCCGTCGCTGATTTGTCATACTTTAGTAATATATAGTAAGTAATATATTTAATAACATCGAGGAACGGGGAACTTTGGCTTGGAGTCGCATGGATGAAATTGCTGTGATCCCACTGGTTGTTATTCCCGTATATGGGATGTTGAAGTAAACTGCGATGAAGTAGAGGAGAGTTCTGATGTAAAGGTTTAAAAGAGGTATAACAACAATTAATGATATGTAAAAGTGTTTTAATGTGCTATTTTAATCCCCCACCCCCATCCCCCCCCCCCAAATAAAAAAATAAATAAAAACCCACCCCAAACAAACAAAAAACACATGAAATATATGATATACACATATAAACAATGCAAAATGTTGTAGGATATGTCATACAAGTGATTTTAGTTGTTGTTCGCTATATGTAGCATTGAAAAAAAATGTATTATGCATGACAATTATTTACACTGACTGGGAAGGTAGTCAACATTTTGCATTTTCATTATTTGAATGCAGACTGATGTCTCGTGATTTCAAATTCTCAAATCTGAAGAACTTGTGTGTTCAAAATACGTATACATGGAACTATATTGCGGTATTGACTATCTAATTAAGATATGTACTATATATTTACTTTTACAAATACATAAATATCGTACAAAGCGTAAGAATAGATTTGCCAGAATTCTATCGAGTTTGTTCTACTGTGAATGTACTGATGCTCAAACAAAAGTAAAATGACTAATTACATGTACCAGCAACAATACGACTGTTACGGCAATTTACTTGTATATAATAGAGAAATTTATTTTAAGTTATACAATAAAATTTCCTCCTCACATCCCACCACGAGCCGAGTACATTGTCTATTGAAGTGGATACAGTTTGGCCCACTGGGCATATCGTCAATAATAATCCTCTGTAATTTTCCATCATGGTTCAGCTGATGTATGTTATCACAGTAGTATTCACATACGTATATATTACCCACGTGATCCACCACGACTCCCCATGCCTCCTGTAACTCGTCGTGTGTGTACTGGAACACGGTATCACCCTGTAGTGTAACACAGTACAACGTGTCTTCTCTTGTAGTATAGCATAATGTAGTATCATCACGGGACGCCATACCGTACACACTACCGCTCACAGATATGTCTCTAACATGACGCCAAGAATCGTCATATACGAGGATTTTATCCTCACTACCTATATAGTAATGGTATCTATGATAGATAAAGTCTCCACATACAGGAACCTGAAGTCTCTTTGTTTCTGTGATTGTATCACCATTCACCTTGAAGAACAGAAGACATGTATCCTGTACAGCAACAGCGCCCTCTGTGTCATTCAGCATTTTGATATTGTACGGTTCACTAGGTGTTGATAGTGATGATATGATAGTAAGGTCTGGTGTCAGCAGTACTAACAAGTCTGTCTTTAACTGGGAGATCAGTATACGACCATCGTTGAGTAGAGCTACTCCTTCAACTCGCCCTGGGTTGTTCACAGATTGGATGAGTTCCGGTGTCGTTGTCAGCATGTTGACTTGTGGTGTACTACTTAATGCGTTTGACACATCACTATGAATATTCATATCAGACTTTTCTATAGACAAACTACCAAAGTCGGTGACAGTGTGTAGTATTTTTGTCAGATTCTCGTTCTTGACGTATTCTACAGACACGTCTTTCATACTTTGCTCTGCTTGCTTGCTTGATTTCTCTAAAACTATTTTCTGCTCTGAAAGACTATTTATTGTGCTAAGAAAGTCAGCCGGAGAGGAATGTTTCAAACTAGTTTTTAATACTTGTAGGTCGTTCTCTAAGGCTAATATTTTACATTTCGTTTCCTCAGACTCTATTTTTAGATCGGGTATCAAACTTTTTTCTGCTGCAGATAATTCATCTATCGCTTTCGACTTCAGTGCTTCAAGATGCTTGATAATGGAATCATATGACTTGACGATATCATCTTTAAGCTTAGAAATGGTGCCTTGAAGATCAAGAACATTTTTATCTCTGTTGTCCATAATTTTCTTAAGATGTTGAATCATATTTTCAGAGGAGGTTTGAAGCTGTTCCACTACATCCGAGGTCTTTACCTTAGAAGCGGCGTCTGCTATATCTTCTACACTGTCACATTTTCGGTGTTTTAGCATAACACAAGAAGTACAGCAAACTACAGAATGGTCGAAGCAGTATGCCTTTAACTTTTCGTCAGGGTGATCAGAACAAAATAAATCTTCAGCTTGAAAAGTTGTTCCATCTGATGCGATTTCATTAATATCTACCAATCTGTGACTACGCGTTCCTTTATTTCGACGATGATAACGTACGCATGATTGACAAAGCGCCTCCCTACAGTTCAAACACCAGGAATGAGCACTTTCACTTTCGTTTTCCCTCAGACATTCTTGACACTTTTTCTCTTTGGTCTGTAATTGTTCCAAGTCGATTATACTGTTCAATAAATGATTCCCAGGAAACTGGTCAGCCCATTCACTGCTGGAACATGTGTCTGGTTTGTTTACAAATAGTCTACACACCGGACAGCTTATTCCTGTTATAGGACTTTCGGTTTCGAAAGCTTTATCAATAAACCTCTGCAAACATTCTCTACAAAAACTGTGTAAACACGGTAAACGTTTCGGGGTGGTGTACGTCTCGAAACAAATCGGACACGACGTTAGATTCTGCCGTGTCTCTTCTGAAACCGCCATTTTTTATATACTTCCTGTTTGTCGATATGTAAGTGGATTCTAGTATCACGTGTACGTGTGTTTAATGAATGATGATATGTTATCTACGGAAGCCCATTTAGGACCTATCAAATTATTTTTGAATTTGATATAACGAAATCTTGAATTTGTTAAAACGGATTAAATTCGTTTTAACAAATTCTTGAATATGTTAAAACGGATTAAATTCGTTTTAACAAATTTGATGAATTCTTTATAACAAATTAAATCTGTTATAACAAATTTGAAGAATTCGTTATAACGAATTACATCTGTTATAACAAATTTGTTGAATTCGTTTTAACAAATTTTGAAATTCGTTTTAACAAATTAAATTCGAAATAACGAATTCTTAAATTCATATATTCCTCAAATTTGTTATAATACATTTAATACGTTATAACGAATTCCTCAAATTTGTTAAAACGGATTAAATTCGTTTTAACAAATTCAAGATTTCGTTAAAACGAGTTTAATCCGTTTTTACAAATTCAAGAATTCGTTATATCAAATTCAAAAATATTTTTGATAGGTCCCTATTCGTTATAACGAATTCCTCAAATGTGTTGTAACAGATTTTAAAATACGTTATAACAAATTCCCCATGTTAAAACGAATTTAATCCGTTTAAAAAATTCAAGAATTTGTTATATCAAATTTAAAAATATTTTTGATAGGTCCTAATTGGGCTTCCGTAGTTATCCAATAAGAGGACTGGGTTTCTTGGGGGGGGGGGACAAACATGTGAAAATGACATGAAAAAATAACCCGCCATTAAGAGAAATGGTAATATAAGGGATTAATTTGACACATACCTATCTGCTATTAGGAGCCTATCACGTTATTGAAATGAAGTGACAAATAAGGGACCGTGAAAGCAAGACAGGGTTTGATGATTTATGTCCCTTTCAAGTATTATTATTAGTATGCTGATCAATCATAAATGCCGGAGCCTAATGTCATACTTTGTCTGCATCGTAAATATATGATACATACATTTCTCCCATTTGAGACAAGAAAATACATGTTTGAGAATGTTCGATTTCAACTCTACGTGGATAATTCTATCTTGAACACCACATAATGTATCGCTACGAGACGCGTTATGAAATGTTTACAAACTTTTAGAATCATGACAAAAGATAAATTGATTGATTGATTGATTGATTATTGTTTTACGTCACACCACGATTATTTCACGTATATGGTGACGGCATCTGCCTGCTGCATTGCATACAAATTTCTACATTTGCAACGGACCCACCCGAAGCAGTAAGGGATCTTTTACGTGCCACGCCAACCGTGACACGGGACCTCGGACCTTTCATCCGAAAGACAGAACATCGGTGCGCCCTGGACGGGATTCGAACCCGAGACCTGTCGGTCACGAGTCGAGCATCTTAACCACAAGGCCACACCGGCTTCATGACAGAGGAATCCGGTGGCTTACATCTGTAATTAGAAACACTACTTAAGTTGCCATATGTATTAAAATTTGTTAATCTAGAAGCACTCGTAGAGTTTACAACAAACTTACGACAAATGCTACGAGCTCGTAAATCATATGTAAAAATCAACTCTTAGCTTCTTCGTAAATTTAAGTTTTACGAAAAATGCGCTTCTTTCAAATTTAAATTTGAAAAAATCTTTGAGTTTTTAGTGGATTATTTGGATTTTCTTAAATTCTCTTTTTCTCGCCTTTATGCTTTTTTTTTGTGTGTATATGACATAATAACGCAGCCATTTCATATTTTACGAGTAATTTACGAGTATCATTAGGGCACCTGTAGATTTAAGAGTCACATCACACGTAAACGACACATATGACATCACTCGTGAATTTACGTCATGAATGACTCCCAATACTCTTAAGGTTTTGGAAAGTAAATATGGCTCCTGGTTGATATGTTTTCAACCTACCACACGCGTGTTGTGTATTTACTTTCATACGTCTAAATCTTGTAGTATATTTACTCTACAGTGTTATATCGTGTTCATTTATGAGAATAAATTATTTGTTGTTGTAATTATTGTTATTGATGATGATGATGATGTTGTTGCTCATGCTATCGTTGTTGTCACGCACGATATGTGAGGACATACAAGTTATTGTAAATAGTGATAACCTGTATTGATAGACATATTTAATTATTTCACAGATAAATAAGTTTGTTGAAACCGACGGACATATACACGAAATATGAAGATTTCACAAATTATGTCAATTCCATCATCATGGAATTTTATTAAGAATGTTTAAAATGTTGAGTAATTCACATTTAAAGTAAGTCATGGTGATGTAAACAGACTAAGCAAATTAGGTGCCAGAAAAATCATTTACCACCACTTAGAATACCATAATACGTTCCGTCAAAGACAGTCGTATAAAATTGATTAATTGATTTTTGTTTAACGTCACACCACGAATATTTCACGTATATGGTGACAGCATCTGCCTGATGCGGGGCATACAAATTTTGACCTTTACAACGGACCCACCCGAAGCAGTGAGGGATCTTTAACGTGCCATGCATACCACGACACGGGGCCTCGCTTTTTACTGTCTCATCCCAAAGACAGGACACCGGCATGGCCAGAGCGAGACTCGAACCCCGGCCTCCCGATCTGGAGTCCAGCGCGATACCACTCGACCACGCCGGCTTCAGTCGTATAAAACACCTTAGATCAGTGGTGGATTTAGAGCCCCCCCCCCCCCTATTTTCTTTTCGACAAAAGTATGAGTTAAACTTTCTTTTACTACTTAGTTAATACTTGACTTTCACATGTGCCCCCACGTGTTATACATTACATTCACAATGGCTGACTCGTTACAAGATGTCAATTTTCAGTGTAACAAATTAAACATTCATCAAAGTGAAATGCTGAGTGTTCAGCATATTAATGTTGAGTTTCTGTATTGTTTCATACGTTGTTCACTCTCACTAAAACAATAGATATTCTGAGTGTTATAATGCCGAACTTCCTTGTTACAGACCTATTCAGATTTCAGTCACAATAAGGACTTTACCTACATGTATGCAGAATTTTTCTGATTTTTCCTCACCCCTGAAATGTCTATACTAAACTGCTACCATTCAGGGTAGCCATTGAGGACAGTTTCATTGTATTGATCGATCGATTGATTATTGTTTTACGTCACACCACGAATATTTCACGTATATGGTGACGGCATCTGCCTGATGCGGGGCATACAAATTTTGACCTTTGCAACGGACCCACCCGAAGCAGTAAGGGATCTTTAACGTGCCATGCATACCACGACACGGGGCCTCGGTTTTTACTGTCTCATCCGAAAGACATGACACCGGCATGACCAGAGCGGGAATCGAACCCCGGCCTCCCAATCAGGAGTCCGACGCGATACCACTAGGCCACACCGGCTTCAGTTTCATTGTAAAACGTATAATATAAGATATTCATATATTCCATACACTTTTTTTTGTTTAAGAGTTATCTCCCATTTAAAATCATTACAAATAGTGAAGACAAACAACTATCTAACCTTGAAATTATTTATTGAAACCTTACACATTACTTTGTGTGGGTAGTGTCATGAATTAGAGACTCTGTCATGTCAGTAGCTCTACTGGTCTAGTCAATGCATGGGACAGTGCAAGGATAATCTTTACTCATTTTTCTGAATAAAACTGTCCTCGGAACCATTTTAATCAAATCAAAGGTGGGAAAAATTGTGAGAAATTTCATAACAAAATCCAGATTTTCAAAATGGGTTCCATGGCTGCTATATTGCATTATATTACAGCACTTATGTTCACCCTTGAAGTATTTTGATTAAATCATTCCAGTGGAGTTTCATTATAATTGGTATGAAAATAAGAGAGAAAATCCAAATACAAAACTTTCAAGATGGCTGCCATCGTGCCAATATTAAATTGCATAACACAACCTTATTTTTCAAGTATGTGTACATTTGTCAAATATCATGAGAAGTTCCTCACAGAAAAGATTAATCAAAATTACAACAAGAATGAGAGAAAAGGAACACATACAAGATCATATATTTATAAGGGAAAAATGACCACACTCCATTTCTGGGTCCCAGTGTTATTATATAAGACTGGATTCAGAATCGCACTTGCATCACTAGATTATATACCTGACAAAATGAGACTATTGGTGACTTTCCATGATGAAAAATCTCGGAGGAGAAGGAATGACAAGATATTATTTACGGCCAGACGGCTGGATTTCAGGAAGATTGAGTACCACATGAGCTAGGTATCTGATCAAAAGAGCGAAAATTACTCATGAGAGAAAATAATTCTTCAAATTACTGATTGTATAAATAAAATAAACATGTTTCAAATGATATCACATTATGCAATATATCAAGTACTTGATTTCACACTTTACAGTGTTCATTCATAATTTTTTACTATGACTTGGTAATTTGAACTCAGATTCTGTGGTCATGGGATTGGAATTAATGACATACTTGCATTTACCTCACCCATCTATCCCTTTACATTACACAATGAAAATAATGTATGCTATCATTATAATAAACAGTAATTAATGTTGGTGTGGCAAGACAAACAGGAGATGCTCACACCTCCCGGGCACCTGGTCTCACCGTGAATGCCCACTTTGGTACATTGTTGTTAGTGCCATAGTCATGTGAAACCAGTTGCTTTCGTATTTTAAAACAATGGTCTGTCAGTGTCTGAATAGAAAAACAGGTAAATGAAAAATTCCTTCTATACCTTTTATTTTTACTTTGAGAATAGCAAATGTATTCCAGAGAAATTAACATAAGAAATCAAAATATGATCATTGTTTGATGTAATCGACCTTCTCGGTTTGACACTCAAAGTATTTTAAAACAACACATTATAATGCCATAAACTCATGTGGTATTTGTCGGATGTTTGCCCGACGTAAGATGGCATCATTATAATGAAGTTGTCGAAGGAAAACTGGATATAATGACATGAACACCTGCTGTAGCCATCTTAAATGACATAGTCAAGTCAATTAATTGAGAATCTTGATAACTACATCACAGAATGCTTGGACAAATACTATATGATGAACATCAGGCCAATATGCCGCTGTTAAGAACTATTCCATGTTGGACCCTAGCTGTAATTTAAAAGTCAAAGAATTTGGTGTTGTAGGATCGGCTACATATAATTCTTGGCCATCTATTATCTCTAATTCTGTAAAGAAATAAAGGTATTGATTACTCAAGTCATATAGTGGATATAGAGATACATAACCAACATAATCAGCAGTCAAAGTTTTACAATAACAGGGAATATTTACATTCATACTTCATCTCCCTTAAATGGAGGTTACAATAAAAACGCACAAGAGTTTTCAATAATGGCAATGAATAATAGAAAGGTGATATCACATGATTTGTATGAATGGATTATAATCTTCCGCCTTGGATGAAGTGTTCATTAAATGTGATGTAAAAATTTAATTTAAATATCTCATAAATGCAAAAAACTATTCTAAATCTTTTCTTACATCAATCTACTGTATTTGCATCGGGAATTTAATTGCAGAATTTGTCTTAATCATTACTTATAAGACCTGAAGCAAAGTAATGCTGTTCCATCATCATAAGTACCCCCTTGTATTACATTTTAAAAATAGACATCGAGGGATCTATTGAGGTACTAAATACGGAAAACCATCAATAACTTATATATATGAATATAAGCAATGCTTTTATCTTTTTTGTGCTTCATTTGTGTGTATTGGAAGAAGGGAGTGGAAAATTTTTTTTCCATTTCCTTCTGTCAATCCACACTATTGGAGCTCAAAAACGTGAAAACAATCCTTAAGAATAGCGAAAATGAAAACATACATTTACAAGTAACTAAACAGCTATTTGGATTTTGAGCTTATTTTGTATGAATTAAACTGATAAAATTATCATGTACTGGTAATGAATTTAGGTACAAATTCATATAAATGATATAAAACTGAATATACTGCACTGTCTTTCAATCTCAACCGTTATTTTCCTTAATAAATGAATGTTGGAGGCCTGTATTTTGTGATGGAGGACATCACAATGCCTGAAGAATACCACTAATCTTGTTCTACTCTAATTGGATTTATCCCTTCCAGACAATTATATCCAGACTGTAGATTATATAGTTTGTTTTAGTGTGTAATGCAAAATCAGTTTCAACAATCCCCATTCACCTCGTATGACAAACATGGTTGCTTATTTAAAAGAACTCAAAAATTTTGTATGTGATGACAGTAAATGTCTGATGTATTTGACATATCATACATCAATCATTATGTATGCAATGGACCCCTCTAATGATGGACCCACTCAATGATGAAACCACCCAATGCAGGGAATCTGGATAGATCTTCTACATGCCAACATTTAATGCAACAATAATCTTCGGCTTCTACTTCTCATATGACAGACAAGATACTGACAAGCTGCCAGTTTGGTATCAAATCCAAGACCTCTGGGATTCTATATATCCTGGCATGCTACGTTACCAACCAAACTTGCATGACTAATACATTTAATCTCGACAAACTACATAAATATGATAATTAGGATGAGGAGTTAATAACTAACGATGAAACTGTATGAACTTTTTACTTCTAAAGTATTCTGTATCTTTTTTTAACCACTTATGGATACTAAAATTTGCATATTCTAGTCTTCTATGTAATTTTTGTCTATTCTTGTATGCATGTTTGTATGTGTCTTCTGTATCTTGTCTCAAAAATTATGTTCTAAAAATTGTATTCAGTATGGTAATGAGCTGTTATCTGTCAGTGTAAATGTATAATTGTTGATATTGAATACAAAAAAAAAAAAAAAGTTGTTAACTAAAGAAATGCCAGAATTACTTCATGTGTAGCATGGTATCAATATTTTGACCTACACCATGATGGATGCCATTCAACCCCTCCCCGCTTCCAAACTAAGCAGTGTGGGATCTTCTACATGTCAAGGTATATGAAGGACACTGGCTGACTTGTCAAAAGGACAGAAAAGGAGCAGAAGATAAAAGATAATCCAACAAAAATTTCATTTTCTTCCGACAACTTTGATCAAAGTCTGATCATTTGATAAGAATCCAGTGCAATACCACCAGCCCCCCCCCCCCATCCCTACCAAGATAATGACAAATTTTACTTTATGGTGATATGTTACAATATCTTTGTGTTAGGTCATGTTACAATATAATAAGAGAGAAGTGCTACCTTTTAATGTCTTTTTCAAATTGCCTCTTGTTTTTTCCTCGATGGATTTGACAGTCTGCATATACAGAGTCTTATTTTTTCCGTTATGAGATGTGGTAACTCCTGGCGACTTCATCTGACTGTAACGAGAAATGACACACATGGCAGACATCCGGGTACACAGACAGGTCAACACTGTAGGTGTACTTATTTTAATGCAATCAAATCCAGACCCAAAATTACTAAGAGTAAATTTATTTGATTCTTGTTTTAATTTGCACTTATATGGTGATGCACCCATATGATGCATAGCACAGAAATTTAAACCTATACAACAGACCCATCTAAAGCAAAGAGGGATCTCTAAACTGCTATGCACCAAACAGCCACAAGTGGGATTTGAACTCTGGACCTTTTAGTCGCAAGACTAATGCCTTACTAATTGAAGAAGAGGTCTGTGATTGTTGTTTCTTTTTTCTATTTTTTTGTGCCATTGATCCTTCAACTAAACGTAACTTTACACTGTGATGACATCATCTGAGGTCCGAGAAACCTACATCAAATGATGTCATAAATAGAACAACTGAAAATCCTCTGGATGGCATGTTCTTTTACAACCATGGAAGGGTCAAATGGGGTTTGCTGTCATATCCTGCATTCCTAATGTAAAGGCAGAAAATAAAGCATTTTCCCACAAAAATGACATCAAGAACAATACAACGTTGCTATGACATCCTAAACAGTTGTTCTACTAACCCTTAAATAAGGTCTCAGTTGTGAAGTCTATTCGAAGATAATTTCATTCATATAGTTTCTTTATAGCAAGAGGTAATATAAACTCAGTAAATTATTATGGTTAGATAAATTCAATTTAATGTTGCACCATGATGACTTCACCTATACCATGACTTCCGGTAAAAAATAGGATGAGAAGTACATATGCTTACTATTCAATGCTCTCCATGAGGTAATTGAGGACATCTTGTAGCTTATCATTTTCTGAGAAAGTCAAGGTCTTTGGTATATTACTGCATGCTATACAATCCTCCTGACATAAAAAGTAATTACTTAGTAAGTCAACAATTTCACATTTTATCTATTGTACTGAAGTCCATAATCATAGAATAATTTAAATGAATTTGAGCTCGAGCAGAAGGGTCAAATAAACCTTAAATAAATCTTTAAGAAGTGTAATGCAAAGAGTGACATTTCTTCCAAATCACATATTTGACACTTTCATAGATTTGCGCTATGTGACATCGACCCCTCCTCAAGGCAAACCTTTGAGGAAGACTTGATAATTCTACATTGAAAAGTTTGTCTTCTATTGTGTTCACAAAGATTCCAGACACATACAAACACACAAAGAAACACACAGATTTACAGCATCGAAGTCATATCTCCTCTGAAACAGTTTCTCACGGAAATTAAACCTTCCAACTTGCAAAATAATTAATCCTATCACTTAATCATGTAAATTTGTAATATCTAATTAATTTTGTTTCATCTAACTCTTAACCCTTAAATGCAAACTGAACAAGTAATTCCAATTAACTAAATCCCCACCTTTTTCATGGCTTCAAATGTGTATGTGTATATCCCTTCGGTGTCGTTAAAATTCATATAATTATTAAGTGGTAGACTGCAGCTGGAATGAAAGAAGAAAATCACATCCTAGTCGTGTTATAAGAATCAAAATAACATACTAATAAATGAATAAAACTAGAAGTTCTTTGCAATCCATACGATTTTGACCTTTAAAACTTTACTCCTTTCATATCCAAATTTTTTTCTTCCCTTTGCTCTTTTCTATTTTGATGAAAGCATATTCCATATCAAATGTATTCAAAAAATGTTGTATTGCTATTTGAAACTTTTACAGTTTATGTCCATAAAATGCTTGTGATCAAAATGTTAATCTGCTACCCTGATTTCAGTTGGAGTTTGCATTGTATTGTCAAATTCAAAATGGTCTAAATATGAGAATACTAAGATATCTAACAGTGATCAAAGCTAAATCATATTTATGTAGTCCTATTTTTCATCAAGAACTGATTAAAAAGGTAGTACATAGGGTGACATAGGGCTGGCCAGCTAGGTAGAAATAAACTTCACATATTTGCAAGGCAATTTTCTTAAAAACTTCCAGTGATTGTTCATTTTGCTTTTTTCTTTCTTGCTTTACCTTACATCAAGATTATGCCATTTACAAAGTGATAGCATTGCACAGAAATTTCGACCTATCCAAAGGGCACATAAAAAGCTTTAAGGGACCTTCTACATGCCAACATCTACCTTGATGTGGAACTTCCATTATTTACTGTCTCATCCAGAAACGGGGCATCGACGAGTCACAGGGGGACTTGAACCCAGGATCCCTCCTTCATTAAACAAGCTCACTACCAACGGAGCATCGACACTTCTGTTTATATTGCTTTCAGCATTTCCTTTGTACATTGTAACATTTTTGTTGTATATACAAACCAAAAGGATAACAAAATTGAACCTTGCATAATTCTTTTTTTGTACCTTTCAAAATTCAATACAAACAAATAATATAAATCATTTTGTTAAGGACAAAATAAAGCATTATATACATACCTCGCAGCAATCTTGAAAACTTCCGTGGCACACGCAGCTTAAAAAGAAATGACATTTGTAAGTCAATTCTGAAAAAAATCGCATCATCACATAATGAAACAGACATCTATATATATAAATGTATATACATGTATTGAAATATATGTTTAATAATGAGTTAATTGATCCCTTTGTTTGTTGCTTGAGGTCACACATGGTATAATTCACTTACGTATTGACTGCTTGAAGCAGTGCATAAAAATCCCTACCGATACAATGCACCCGACTAAGGTACCCAGGGCAAGGATTCTTTTATAAAGTTTACTGTAATACAGGAAATCACTTTTTACTCTCATTTTACTGTGAGACAGTGACGAGTCACTAGCATGGTTCAAACCTCGAATCAAAAATGCCACCAAATGAGCTACACAGACTCTACACTTATTAATGTGAAAACTGCTTTAAACATGATTTATTAGCCATAAAAACTAATCTACTGCAGAAAATATCGTCACTTCTCCTTCATCTCCATGTATTCAGGATTTTAAACCTATGTTGCAGCTACCTTTCATCACTCTGATTACCATATTCATTAATTAATAAAACCCACGTTCCTAGCATAAAACCAAAAACTTTTGACTTTTACTCAAGGCTGATAAGGTAATACTGAATAACATTCAAAACAAATTCTAACTCCAAACCAATCTATTCTCTGAAACAAACATTTTGATTGGTTGGCATCTTGTGTATTTTTACAGAATTCTTTATCTATTCTTTATCTGTATTATGGTACACCTTATGTACAACACAGAATTATAATCTATTGTTGAGTACCATCTGGTTAAGTATTTCAAGATCTTTTTTCTGTACCTTGACATAAATGCCAGCCATGTTGACTTACACCTTGGACAAAGGAAGATACAATTTATCCACAATCATGAAGATTTCAGAATAAGCACAAATTTCAAATAACAAAACAAATAAACATATGAATTCAATATTAAACATGAGATGTAGAACAAAATACCTGAGATAATAGCATTTGTTGAAGCTACAGCTGGAATAATTCTTTTTACTACACCTAAATTAATAAATCACAGAAGAGAAAGCATTTTAATAGACCATATTCTGGTTTTGATAATTGCTGTCTTTTTGTCCGAGCTAATACATTTTGGCGTTGTTTTTCATAGTGACCTCATAACGCATGACACAGATTCATTATAACATCACTATGAAAAACAATGCCAAAAGGTATTAGCTCGGACAAAAAGTTGTCATTTATCAAAACCGGAATATGGTCTATTGCAAATGTAGACCATATCATAGTACAGGAAATGAGTTGTAATATTGGAAAACCATGTAAATGACATGTCATATACAAAGTACATATATATGATGCAAAATCAATGCCTCTTATAATATTTTTACTTTAATACAGTTTCTGTATTCCTGTGTCATTTTATACAATACGTTCTGGTTATCGGTTTCAAAACATTTGGTTTGCTACTTAAGATCATCTTGCAGAAGTTATCATGGAACTGACTACACCTTATTAGTTATATGGTTTGTTACTTACCTACCACGGAACCATAGAGGGTCAGTAAAATTTATCGCACTGAGGACTTTTTCATACCCTGTTATGAACTGAATGAACAAAGGTTTACTCGTTTACCTGTGAGTCCAGAGAACCACACCAAGTGACGATCATCGTCCACATCAGATACCATAAATATATTACAATCGATGATTTATTGCCTTGTCGACAAAATTACCTTTCCGAACTTCTACTGATATTTCTTTTCAAGATTATATCACACAACTTTTACATTATATATATTTATCGCACAACGTTGATTTCTTATCATGTTTCCTGCCCAAACTGAGTCAATAAAGTAGATCGCCAAGATGCTTTCAATTTATCTGACATCACTCACACTGAGGGAGGTAACTCGAAAATGTTAATCATACAACTGTGGATAGACTATTTTTTTGTTTATATAATTGGCAGTAACGAAAAGTACAGGCGACGGCCATATTGCACCCTAAGAAATTTTACTGACCCACTATAGTCTCAAACGGGGTCACCATATGACACGTTTTTACCCAATGAAATGGGACAATTTCTTCTGAGGCGTGATAAAAATACATATGAAAAAGTTTTAAAAAGCCACTTGATACCCTGTGTAAGTCTATAGGTAATTCCTGTGATGTTGTATTCATTAGCACGCTCTAGAGATTTCTCAAAGATCCACTTAATATGGACTGGGTCATCTCCATCTATATTTACTCCAGCTGGAATAAAATACAGGAATAATATTAACGAAAGCAAGATGGATAATAATTAGTTTTGACATTGCCAGACAAAAAATCTGTGAGAAATTTTTTTCTGGAATTTCGTCGATATAAGGGAAACTATTAAGTGTCCTAGGGCATTTTTATTGTTATTTTCATAAAAAGATTCTGCAAAATTGAACCACTACAAGACCCCTGAATCCAATATCGAAGAAACCACAACAGGAATTCAAAATCTAATATCAAAACAAGATGTGTTTGTGAAACACTAATGCCCCTGGTGGCAACAAAGTCCAAAAAGTTATTTTTATCAAGGTCAAAAGGTTATCAACCTTGGTGTCATTTGAAAGTGCTTCATTAGTTGAGTATGCATGTGAAATATTAAGTCTCTATCCCTCACAGTTCAAAAGATATGGTCAAGGTTAAAGTTGACAACAGACAAACAAACAAACAAACAGACAGGACAAAAACAATATGCATCCCGATCTATCGATCCAGGGGCATAAAAACATTGAAATAATCATGTGGTTTCAGCATTTCAGTGTGAACTTGTTTGAAAACATGGGTCTCTTGCAAAGGTATGAATTTCTATACATCAATCAGATGCTGTAACTATATACATATGATAAACATAGAGTGACTTAAAACAATAGTCAAACAATCAGTCAATCAAAAATGTTGATAACCTGTAAGACAACTATCATTATCATAAAATCATATAATATTATAATAAAATAAATGTTTTCTATCATATCTGACAATGGCAATATCATTCCCCCCCCCCACCCCCATTTTACTCTAAACAAAACTCACCACCAAAAGGTTCCTCTTTTGGCCATAGTAAGATTCGGACATATTCTATACAGTGTTCAGGTAATCTTGGTGTGTGCGCAATGGTGCAGAGAGGAAAGTTCACCTGAAAACAAAAAATTCAAAATATACTAAGGAAGAGTTCTGCATGATGTGGTTGTAAACTGGAGATGCTATCGCCAATGACATTG
Source organism: Pteria penguin (assembly GCA_035048485.1). NCBI lineage: Eukaryota > Metazoa > Mollusca > Bivalvia > Pterioida > Pteriidae > Pteria > Pteria penguin. The sequence continues at coordinate 8,243,613 of CM068588.1, read as the reverse complement.
TGCTTTGAGTGTTTGACGTACAGATATCTTGTAAACTTCCATTCATTCACAACTTACTATCCTTTTCCATGATAAAAAACTCTTCCTGTCAAAGATTATAAAATACAGGGAGGAGATATCAATATTTTTAAATTCTAAGTCCCAAATGTCTTTGGACTTCTAGAGTAATGTGTATGTCCTCAGAGACTGAGTGGATTAAAGCACTACATTGGTGCTGATTCTGGATCTGTGTCACCACTCATTCCGGCCTTCTCCACCAATAAATACCAACTACCACCACAATGGTCAAATAATGCTACTGTGCAATAAATCATTAAACTGCTCTTCATATTTATCACATTTGGGGGTGGAGGGGGGGGGGGGGTTTGTTCTGAAATTTAACAGAATTTTCAAAAATTCCAACACATACAAAATGTTAATTTTGAAAACTGGAAACACTGCCTTCATTATTTACAAAATTTACATAAACACGCAGTTTCCACATTTCAGTGTGAACTTGCTTCATAAACCCTTCATATTGAATAAGATATGTAGAATTGTTTTTTCTTAAATTTATTATTTATCCAGTAAATCACTGCAAGAAAAGAGATACATAAATTTGTGACAGGATTTATGGGTCTAGTGCAAAACCTGTAAATAATTGCAAAAAGGCACACTCAGCCAGTGGAATTCGGGTGTTGTGGAATCTAAATAAGTGTAGCAGGTTTAAGACATGGCTACTCTGACATCTTTTTTTCTCATTCGGTAATGCGCTGGACTAGAAATCCTGGGATCTATGACGTGTGTGGGTTTGAGACTGGCGACTGTCTTTCATTAAATCATTTCACTGGCGACGATGTGCAACAATGGAGGATGGAGGCTCAGTGTGTGACCCATCCCTTGGGTAAGGTGTACTGGAATAGGCCTAAAAACACTAGAAGAGTAGCGCCACCTCAAACCAAAAAAAAAAAAAAACCAAGAAGAGGAGTGTTGTGGAATTCAGGTAAGTGTAGATGGTTTAGGGCTCAGCTACTGGCACGTCCCTTTAGCTCACTCATGGTAACATGCTGGACTGGAAATCCTGGTTTCCATAACGTGTGGGTTCGAAACCTGTGACCGTCTTTCATTAAATCACAGCGTTTGATTTTTCTCAGATGACTCATCATCCTCACTACCTGCTCTTCATATGTGACAGTACCAACCGAGGCCCTATGTCACGGTTAACATAGGCATATGTAAGATCTCTCACCGATTCACATGGATTTGTTGTATAGGACGCCATGCAACATACAGGTTCCACCAACATATAAATGGCACGATGTAAAACAGTAAACAAAACAAATACAATCAAAAAGATTATCTATAATTATCATTTTCTGCCATACAATATATTGCAGTATCCCTAACCTTGCATTTTTCATCACTAAATGAATATTATTAAAGAACATACCTGAGGAGGATAAAGGTCAAGGGTACATTCCACACAAGCTGTCATTCCAGGAAGGATAACTCTTGCATTTCCTTTAAAGCCTTCAGTACCACCATCTACCATTGGTATTATTGTACTCTGATCCAATTCATTTTCTTCATTGTACTGTAGTAAACTTATCTGTACAAAGATAATAATGGAACAGTACTTGAGCCTCGTATCTTTTTAAGTATTTAGATAAAGAAGGCAATTTACTGCTTCGATCATATTTTTCAGAAAATTCTACTTTTATCTTATTACTTTTTATTTTATTATCTTATTGTTGTTAAATCAATGAGTATAAGAGACCGCACAATGTGTATAAAGTTATGGAAGCCCAAAATATGATTCAAGAACTCTAACTTATAAAAAATAATAATAATATATCTGCACTTTTCTATGTAGTCTTTCACATTTCTTTCAGGACTGCTTCATATCCACAGTGGCAAAACTCTCTGCATCATCTTCAAATAGTGACAGGTTTTATACACCCTCACTATAGAGAGCACAATCTGAAGCCGACCCTTGACGGGGAAGCTGACTTTAAATCCCAGTCAAAAGAGGTCATCTTAACACACGCCTACTTCATTCACAGCACTTAAAAATAAAACTGGCTTTCCAGGAATAAGGAAAAGTAAAATCTTGGCTTTAATCTACTAGGTTTGTTTTTTACTTACCAGCATACCATTAATCCATCTCCTAGCAACAATGGAATCTAACCCACATACCACAATATGAAAACCTACAAAAAAGAGTCATTATAAATTCAATTCTTTGAAATACATGTATTCTCCTTTTATGAAGTTTATTACATGACCTCAGAAACTTAATGCAGCCTTTAGTATAAATGTATGAAGCAAGGTATATTTCTTAAACAAATATTCCCCAAAAGCATCAACTCATCTGAAATAGGAAATATGTCTTAAAAGCATGCAGGATGGACAGACAGATAAACAAGTTAAATACTTCATGCCCCTGATCAGTTTTGAGAGGGGCCAAACATCATGATTACTGTGTTCCTATGTAATTGTTTATAATTTTAAAACTCATTAAAAATCCAAAATACACTGATGTATCTTAATATTGTAATTCTTATCATACAGACAAAGTCTATGCAGAAATCACCAAGCAGGAAATAAAATACCAGTTTTAAAAATTAACATTTGGCTTTCTATATTTATTTGCCTTATGTTTTAAAAGCATAGCACTGCCACCTTCAAAATATACTACATAAGTAAATTAAGGAATCAAAAAGGATACTGTCAATATCTCAAAACTTAATTACAAAAGTTCATATCATTTAAATCATGACTCATATTCAGATACAAATTATAAAATCCCTAAAACGAAAAAAAAAAACCCAAAAAACCCTGATTTATTTCAGTAAGCTATTTTACTCTCTGATACAAAAAATAGGGTTTTTGTATCAGAATCATTGATTTTGGAAGCATAAAAGCAATTCAATCAGATAGAGTACAAAGTACAAACTCTACACAAGTTCTCTAGACCAAACATGGATGAATATTATCTACTTACCTCTATAAAATGACTCATCAAAGTCTTGAATTTTACAATAATGTCTACGAGGATTAAGGAATAACATTACATTAAATATCATGGAAAATAAAATCATAACAAAGTAATATATGTCATTTATAATAGACTATAATAGAATAAAATCATATTTCTATTATTTAACTTGTATTTCAAAATTAACAAAGAATGCAAAATTATTTTTTCCCTGTAGTATTATTGACACCCATTACAGAATGAAATGAAAAAAATAATCGTGTGAAACATTTTTCGAAATTCTATTTATGAGTACAAAAAAGATAACTTCATTTGTCAAATTTCGAATTAAGACCTCAAAAATTTGTATATATGTGAATATCTAAAATGAAAACTATACAGATTGAAATAACATTAGATACGATCTAAATTTTTCAACCAATCAGATGTCGGCATACTTAATAAACATATTTAAAAATTATAAATTTTACTTCAGTTTTGCTATAATTTGAACTATCGTCCTGCTGATACACAATTCTGCATAATTGACATCTTGTATTTTCACATAGGTAAAGGATACGGAACTACTTTGCACCCGGGAACTCTTTTATTAACAAATTCTGCCGCTACTTCAGCTTTTGCTCTCCCCACATCTTTAGCTCTGAAATTGATCAATACTGGATCGTGAAGGTCTAAAAATATCCAATGTTAGCATGTACAATTTAAAATTATTACTGTCAGCTTAATAAAAGATTTCTATAAATTTGTTTTCATTTTTTGTTAGAATAAAATCCTCACATGAATAAATTTAATGATTTTACATCCAAACACAAGAGGCTCATTAGGTTTTCTCTTCAAAATATTTTGTACTATCTATTTATAGCACAGTGAACCTAAATAAAACTTGATATATTTTCCTTTATTTTACTTGGAAGAAAATTATTGTAAGTATTTTTCTGGAAAAAAAGTAGAATAAAACTTTGAACTCTTTCTTTGTAAATAATAATAAAAACTTGAAACTTGAATCAAAGTACAAAAAACCTGAAACTTGAAATAAATTAGGTATGGAAGAGGAAGAAGCCATTTTTCTGGGTTTTTTTTCCTTTTTCTAAGTGAAATAAGCTTCTAAGCTACAATAGCTCTGGTTGGTCAAAATATACCCAATATTTTCAATGGAGAACCCCTATGGTATGAAAATCTTAATCACAAACTTTCTGAACTTGTACCTGAATAAAAACTGTCTGTTGAGATTGGAGACATCTATAGTGTCCATATCAATAACATCTATACTCTGAAATCCCAAGAGAGCCTGAAACATCAACGGTGAAAGTGTCATTAAATTATAATACAAAGCACTCCACTTACTATAACAAAATAACCTTCATCGTAAAAACTTCAACAAATCCTCAATTAAATTCCTTTTGTACTCATTCTTTTTAACAAACTGTGATCAATATGTACAAGGTTTCCATAAGCTGAGAATTTATGAAATTAATGACATCAGTAGCAATTAACATCTTGCTTCATAATGCAACTACGCATTTTCCACTAATGGTAAAATATCTAATGCAAAATTAGATTAATATATTATGGTCGTTATTTTGAAATTAAATCAAAATTCCTTTAACATTGTATCAGTATATTCTGAATCTGATACATGTAATTATGTAAAAAAAGATTTATGCAGTAATGACATGTGTTTGAACTGCTGTCCAAGACAGATATGAACAAGAAAATGAAGTTTTGAAACTCGATGACCATTATTTATATGTCTTTACTCTGATTTTGTAAATTAATCTCATAAAAATCATCAACTGATAGAATTTGTACATCTTTTAATATTTTCTATCTATACATGTATATAATATAGAGCTGGCACAGTTCAGTCAGTTGTTTTGCTTGCTCCTTACCAAAATGTCTATACATAATATATACATGTATAATATAGAGCTGTTACAGTTCAGTCAGTTGTTTTCCTTGTTCATTACCAAAATGTCTATATATAATATATACATGTATAATATAGAGTCAAAATATTGCTTGCTTGCTTGCTTGCTCGGTACCAGGTCAGTCAGTTGTTTTGCTTGCTTGGGACCAGTTTAGTCAGTTGTTTTGCTTGCTCGGGACCAGTTCAGTCAGTTGTTTTGCTTGTTCATTATCAAAATGTCTATATATAATGTATACATGTATAATATAGAGCTGGTACAGTTCAGTCTGTTGTTTTGCTTGTTCATTATCAAAATGTCTATATATAATGTATACATGTATAATATAGAGCTGGTACAGTTCAGTCAGTTGTTTTGCTTGCTCATTACCAAAATGTCTATATATAAAGTATACATGTATAATATAGAGCTGGTACAGTTCAGTCAGTTGTTTTGCTTGCTCATTACCAAAATGTCTATATATAATACCGGTATATACATGTATAATATAGAGCTGGTACAGTTCAGTCAGCTGCTTTGCTTGCTCGGTACCAGGTCAGTCAGTTGTTTTGCTTGCTTGGGACCAGTTTAGTCAGTTGTTTTGCTTGCTCGGGACCAGTTCAGTCAGTTGCTTTGCTTGATTGCAACCAAAATAATCTTGGGTTCAAAATCCCACTTGTCAGTATTCAACTCTTACAGTAAAACAGTACAACATGAAGTCACGTGCCATGGTAAAACCGGCAGTGTTTGCAAATGTCATCAGATTGATACAAACATGATTTGTTCTGGTAAGATTTTCACTATTAATTCATTCAAATATAATGTTTTACCAGACAAATGATATGTCATGGGAACCACTGATAAATTATGCACACACCGGGTCACATTTACACTTACAAGATCCCTTGCTTTCGGTGAATCTGTTGCAAAATATTTCTTCTTCTTCCTAGTAAGGTACTAACACTTTAGTACTGTGCATTATGGAGTCACTATATATCAAATAATTCCTGACATGACTTCACTTAAAATGACAGACAAACAAGGTCAGGATCACAAGGTCAACATTTTGGTACCAAGGGAACGGTCTTGTCACAAGGAATACACGTGAAATATGAAAACCCTATCACTTACCATTCAAAGGATATACCCAATGTTAAAGTTTTTGAAATGTGGGCCAAAGGTCATGGTCAAGGTTATGAGGTCAAAAAATATTATTATGGAAAGGTCTTGTCACAGGGAATATCCATGTGAAATATGAAAATCCTTTCTCTTACAGTTGAACAGTTATGGGGAATGTTTAAGTTTATTTCCACAGACAAATGGACAAATCTGTGATTCTGGGGGCATAAAAATGTATCTATATCTACATATACTTACCAGATCTTTTAACAATTCACATCCCAACCCTCCTGCTCCAATGACTAGTATTTTACATGTCTCTTGAAGAAATCCAAGTATCTACAGAAAAGCAAAAACATCACAGACATATAAATTTCATTTTCAATAATTTCCTACCGAATTACCCAGGAATATTTTACATGCACAATGGTAGTCAGTGCACAATAGTAGAGGAAAATCGAGTGTCTGAGGAAAATCACTTTGACGTTTAGCAGGTTGGTAAATACACAGGCATCGGTAGATCTTTAAACATAATATATATATATATCATGTTCATTATATACATGATCAGTGATTTTCATACAAATTTTCAGCATTGCATAGTGTCCTTCAAATTAAAAACAACTTTGTAATTGGAACCTATTGGAAAAATATCTAATTTTGTCCATGTATCCCTCAGTATTTATTTGGTAATATACTTACTGTGCATAAAAACATACATATTTTTTTTAATTTATTTATAATTTGTCACATACAGTCGAACTGATTTTTCCTGAAATTTCTCTTAATTTTTCCCATGCATTGATCTTTTTGCATTATGTAATTTATGCAAATGTTACAAAAATTTCCCAAAGGAAAAGGTACAGGCACCTTTGAAAACATAAAAAAATAAACACTGAGTCCTGACCACCATTATATTCACTTTATTAATAAATTGGAGACTTCCAAGATTGGAACCTACCTAAATTCAAAATGATTTGGGAGGTCCCTTTCACTTGCAATGCTGGAAGTTTGGCTGTTTTCCTATTTTTTACAAAGTAGTCAAATGAATTGAGAAATCAAACTTTTTAATGTATGACTATAAGTTAATCAGAATATGAAGGCAAAGTATTTCCATATTTGAAATTTCACAAAAAAAAATGTATCTATTTCTTGAACTATTCAGGCACTGGAAAGCAACTGGATATCAGTCAAAAAAAATTTAGGTGTAAAAATAAACGATGATGAAATTAATTTTATTTTTTATTAATCATTCCGGTTTAAAAGGTTGTTTGAACACAGTTCAATATGACTGCTGAAGGAAATGGTATCCAGGAGAAATCATACCTAGGAGATATTGTACCCAAGAAAAATTCTACTTAACTAAAGGTTATTAAATATTTCATCGTGAAAATATATACAGTACAGTCCAGGTGTTTTGTAATTTTTCCAACCATCACAGTGGACCACATCCAGGTGAAATTTCAAGAACTGCACAATACACTGTGTATTTCACCAAGGTGTTAATAAGCAAAGATAAATTTACATCTCCATTCCAACTGTCATTTTGGGGGGTTTTCCGACCAAGTTTTGTGCAAAACAGAAAACAGAAATATAAGATTTTTTATGGGAGGCTTATAAAATGCAAAAGGAAATACATACATCTGTATCAGCAATTGAAAATTTAAAATAAACATGTACCTCAGTACTTGGTTCAAAATCTGGATGAGCAAATGGTCCTGTCCTCTCTAGAAACTTTTTGACATGATTCCACCTTCCTTCCCATTCAGACCCCATCTAAATATTAACAAAAAACATAAAGAAAAAACAGAAAAACACCATATCAGAATATAATATATTCAATTATCAATGTTTTCTACTCAATGTTTTCTCACCACGTCAAGCTAGGAGAAGTTATAGATCTTGATTGAAAAAGATAATGCTAAGATCGAGTAAGTAACTAAGTGAAATGTTCATTTATTGGATTACAGATTGCAAATTTGCTGTGCACATGTTTATTAGTGGCCAAAGACTTGTATATAGAGTGTTCCCATACAACCCTGTTTTCCTCAAATTAGCTAGAGTTATCTCCCTCATTGGAGTACAACTCTCGGACTTTATCCATCTATGCTCATGTAAAACTGCTTGATTTAACTTAATTTTATGAAATAATCACATTGTATATCTAAATGTTTTACAGAAAATTTTCAACTGATTGATTATATTTACTGATTAATTAAGACTGAAGTCACGAAATCTACCCTGAAACAGTTATTTTCTCAGAAATTTAATGAAGTTTACATGGTAGAGATGGAAAAAGTCCGAGACTTGTACTCCAATATGGCCGTTAATGCTAGTAGTGTGACATCACATGGGCAAACTCTATTCCGATACTGGCTGGAATCGCTGAAATTCCAAATTTTGATGTACATTGTACAAAGTCTCTCTGACCATCTCCAACAAATCACCTATATCAAAAGTGGCAGAAGGGCAGAGAATCTCAGACAATTGTACCTCTCACTCTACTATTTATATAGTTAACAGATTAATGAGACCAGGTTTTCTGTGACCACTTTGTCTTTCCGATTTTCTATAGACCCTTTCCATGTTGCTGCAGGACCAGCATTTTGGTTGGCAAATGATAACGTTTCCCATAAAAAGTTTGATGTCATAATGAAAAATTGATTGTCCCTGACGTCATATTGCGGGAACAGTTATCATTTTGCCAGAGACATATATATATATGTGTATATATGTCTCTGATTTTGCCAACCAAAATGTTATTCACAGAAACATCAAAAAGGTCTGTATGATCACTGCGTTTTGAGAATTTGACACCTATTATTATGTTGCCGGATCATCCATAAGGCCAGAGAAAACAGAGTCTACATTAGCCGTTCACAAAAAAGAAAAATAAATAAATAAAAATACCGGTGTTTACACTATTTTATTGTGCTTTTTATAATACTTAAAGCACACTTTGACAAGTAAGTGATTTAAGATTAATTATTGTTTTACATCTTGGATTTAGACTCACCATTTAAAAATACATGGAATATTGTATCAAATCACGACTTTAACCTCTTATAAATATACAACTTTCTTTAAGAAAAAAATGATCGATGTTTTTATGATGCTTGTAACATGATCAACCAGAAGTATTTTCACGGAAACATTTTGATGATCATAATATAAGCCGCTTACAACATTTATTTCATTTCTAACTATTGCTAAATATCATGCATGATATCACTGGTCTTGTTTTTCCCAATGAGTTATTCAGTTTGATCATATATAATCTTATGATGCTTTATATACTCTTAATAAACATTTACAAAATTCTTTTTTTAATTACCATAAGCGGTATCTTTTTTATGACAGCGCTGCATGTTCCAGCTCACACTGCGGCGATTGTTTCTACATGGCTGACGTACAAGTTGCTCCCTTAAGAAGTCTTGGGGACTTCCTCTTGGAATCTGCACGATTTCAAGTACCGAATGTCCAAGATCAAGAAAAATGGGCAAATCGAGTGTTGAACAATTTGCTGTACTACCAGACCAACTATTTCCTCACGGCAGTAGTGTCATTTCTGTTGATAGGGTTTGTAAATTAAAATTATTCATACTCATTGCTGTATTCTGGTTGATTTATTACATATATGTCCGAATTGCATATTCTTTGGCCTTTCTATTAAACACTTGGAAAAGCAACTTCAAATGTATTTAATAATTAACAGTGGATTAAACACCGTCCTACTTTAGACTACTATTATACGCCCAGGCATACATCCAGGGCGCCCAGGAGATAATTATTCGCTATAATCATAATATTTTAATGAATCTTGATCATTGTCTATCAAAAATTTGCTCATGCAAAATTTCAGACAAAAAATCTTCATTTATATTTACTTATTTTGCAATTAAATTTGAAGAGTTTGCTGGGGCGTATGAGAATCAAAGAAAGATAACTCTAATTTATTTGGAAATCAATTGTGATGAAATCGCAAAATAAGACAATAAATACAAAGATTTTTATCTGAAATTTTGCATGTGCTCTTTCTTTCATAGCTATTGATCAAGATTCATTAAAATATTATGATTAGAGCGAATGATAATCCCCTGGACGTATAATTTTTCCTGGGCGTATAATAGTAGGACCCGATTAAACATGGTGCCCCCATAATGGAACCATACACAGTGATGATTTTTATCCGATATGAATTGCCATAGTTCTGCGCCCCTAGCGGATTTCTCAAGAGTCCAAAAACAAAATGGCGGTATAAGAGGACATGTGGTAATTTGTGTGAATCTCATTGTTCATTAAGGAGGTGGTTTTTTATGAATTTCATGTACGTGTTGTATACCAACTGCTTAAAATAGAACTGTTAAAATTAAAATATTCATATGGTTGTGTCTTTCATGTTTCTGTAGAGTTGTTGCTTGTAGTTCTTGCAGACATTAGTTAAGTTTGGTCAAATTTTATGACAGGTTTAAAGCAGGTTTGTCAACTGTATCCCCAGGTTATTCTGGCAAGTCAAATGTGACCTTTCTTAAACTGCCGTCCGTATTGTATTACTTGATAAGCTTACTGGATATAAGTCGGCTGTCTGACCTGATGATCCATATTTGTTAGTATCATGTGTTACCTACTTGTAGAGGGACGAAATTTGGTACATGTACATTCCAAACGTCATAATCATGATAATGTGCTACATGTACTTTTTCCTAATTTCAAACTGGAAAATTCCCAATTGATTTTTTATATATATAAAAATTAATATATCAAGAAATTCATTGTATCAGTTTTATGAGCTTGGCATTACATGTACATATAAAATACTTAATTTTTTTCATGCACCTGTGTGAACATCTCAGTGAGAGTAGCCTGAGTTTTGTGTCCTAAAGTTGCACTCAATACTCATTTACATTGTATAGTCTGAAAAAATATACAGCAGTTAATATTTCTTGCTTTTATCTTACAAAATTAATTTAGATGATACCCCATAACTTTTTCTCATTTCTAATCTTATGCATATTGTAAGAAGATTATCGACGGACACTTTCTACATAAAATATAGAAAGTAACTTAAACAATTAGATTACTAAAAATCTTAGTTTGATCCTGTCCATTAAAACATAAGCTGTAACTTTTAACCATTTTGTTTTTCTTAATAAGTATTGTCCAAATGGTTTTACCACGCAAAATTTAGAATTTGTGAAAAAGAAACCAGTCGACATAAAACATGTGTTTCCATGCCACAAATCAGAATGCCTGCTACCAGTACACAAGAGCATTTCCTTTCGGACAGAAATAAGTCGGAGAGAAAAGATACATGTAAGGGTGTGCTATATAGCTTATAAAACCGAAGTTCACAAAATTCTCTCTGTCAAACTTAATTATTTTTAGTAGACATTAGATTTATGTATTTTACAGTATAGAAATGGTATTTATATATTTCAAGTAGGAGTTACGGCTTATATTGCTTAAGCAGTATTAATTTATGCTGAAGTATACTGTACATGTCATAGTGATGGCTTTTTACATTGTACAAGTAAGTTCTCTCTATTTATATCATTTTGACCACTGGATAAAGGCCAGGAGACTGAACATTAGTGATATTGAGTCTTTCTGTTTTGTAATAACCAGTGCACTTCCCTTTGAAAGTCAAACAGTGCTTATAGTGGATATACAGTTAGTTTAGATGTTGACCATTATAAAGTACCATTCAGATTTTTGCAACATTTATGCAGTCACACCCACCAAAATGGTATTTTTTGCTAAAGGTAAGTTTTTTTTTTTAAATATCCATGTACAATGACATTCAATTTTACCATGAATCTTATTTTTATTCTTTTTTTAACAGAATTGTACATCCTGTCAAAATGGTTTGTGGCTTTGCTGCTATAGCTGTAGCATTTGGAGTCTTCGTCTACTGCACAAATAGTCAGTGGTCCACCAGACGGTTCAAGCGGAACCATCCACTAATCAGCGTACTCGTTGTCTTGGCAACAGGATATTTAGTAGTGTATCTGATTGGAGCAGTCATAGTTTTTATTTTTGGAATTGCCTTTCCATTATTGTGTAAGTAAACTTGTCTTTGATTAGAGATGTAAGGACACAGCTTCTCATGATATGATATGTCTTATGATACTTGAACAGTGATATGATACATATCACGATGCTTGAACATTGACATGATACATATCACGATACTTGAACAATGATACATTATGTATCACGATACTTGAACAACAATACAAATCGTATCACAATACTTGAACAATGATACAATACATATCACGATACACTTTATTTAATCAAGAAATCATATTTACGATTTATTGTTTTGGTTTTTTTGAAGTATCCAAAAATAGTTTTGAGAGAAAAAGAAACATACATCTTAAACAACTAAGGTGAGAAATGAGTTACAGATAGGTACAAAACATGAAATATTTTCATAATCTATTTAGATTTTGTTTTTGCATAATTCCTCTCTTTAAAAACATTTATATATATCATAAAGGTTGTTACAAATGTTTATTAAGAAAGGGATTGCAGTATCATTGCCGTTGAGCTTCTTGCTGTATCATGTATTGTATCATGGCCTCTGTATCATTAATATATCATATTGTGGTATATCATTATAATAGTATTAATATATCCATAGCTTTGATAAACCTAGTTTAGCTATTTAGTCTAAAAGAATGGAGCACCCTGAAAACAGAGAATTTTTCACTTGGACATGCTTGTAACTTTGCATTTGCTCATACAATGTATTTAGTTCAACAGATATGTGAATAGATCAACAGATTGAGTTATATTTGGGATATATATATATATAAATGTTTGTCAGAACATGTAGTGAGGCCCTTCAAATTAGGTCAAGGTTGGTGATCTTCGCAAATGAAATGATGTACCTTGACCAGTGTATTCAAAATGCCTGCCTGCTGGGTCATCATGTTTGACAAACTTGATTTTACATTTCTTTCATGCCCTGTGATTAAATATACTTGTTCATTCCCAACATAATTTGAAAAGAGTAAGCATGACTCAAGATTAAGAGTTTCAAGTTCAGAGGTTCAGTATTGTGTCTGATGACACAGTAAATACTGAAGTTCATGATACAATAAACATTATGGTGAAAGAAAAGAAAGGCACTCAGATACAATCACTTACTTAACATAAAGGCAGATACATTGACAGGCCTTCAGCAAGTACATTGATAGGCTTTCAGCAGATACATCGACAGCCTTCAGTAAGGACATTGACATGCCTTTAGCAGGTACATTGAAAGGTCTTCAGCAAATATAATGACAATTTCGGCAAGTACATTGCAGGCCTTCAGCAAGTATATTGACAGGCCATTTAGTAATTACATTGACAGGCCTTTAGCTAAGACATAGACAGGCTTTCAGCAAGTACATTGACAGGCGTTCAGCAAGTATACTGACAGGCCGTTTAGCAATTATATTGCCTTGACAGGGATTTTAAACCCATACCATAGAGAAAGAAAAGGAAACAATGAGTTCCAGTACAATTACCTTATCAGTTGCTGACACTCAGCAAACATAGCTGGATTGACAGAATACTTTGTTTGGGCTGAGAATTCCTAGAATCAAGCCTGATTAGTGATTAGTTCCTGTCCTGTCTTTTAAATGAGACAGTAAAAATTAGTACCTAAAAAATGCCCTTGTTATTCTGGGTGTGTCCGTTTCTTAAATCATAATTTCTGTGCAGAGCATCAGATTCAGGCAGATGCCGTCACCATGTAAGTGAAATAATATTAGTATGATGTAAAACTAGTGTCAAACAGAGAAATCACTGAAAATCTGCTGTGAACATGTTTAATGGAGTACATGTATATTGTCTTGTAGTGATTCTAGTCCATGCATCGTTAAGACTCCGTAGCATTAAGAACAAGATTACCAACCGTCTAGAACATGTTGGATTGAAGCGAACACCAATGGGAATCATCTTAGAAGGTCTGGGACAAGAACAGGAGGCAGGGTCCTAAAAAGAAATGCCAAGCAAACTGGATGACAGATCATTTAATGAAGAAGGAAGAGCTTTTCATTGAAAAGGAAACTTTGGGATGTGTACTATTGTTTTACATTTTGTGTACATATATTTAATGTATGAATCTCTTGAAGTCTCTCGAAAAACATCAGAATTATTCGTTTGATAGAGTCATAAATTATTCCGTTCATATGTTTATGTTTTTTAGAAGAATATGTCTGGACTGGATGACTTAGTTTGGTTTGCTATAATGCAGTCATGGTTGCATTAGTTTGTGTAGCACAAGTTGTTGAAGTTCTGGATATATTGGTTTGATAAGGGAAAATCCTTGGTGTTACTTATTGTCAAATGATTTTACATGGATATTATACAGTTCTAGTATTTCACCAAAACTTTTTCAAATATGCAAGCATCTACATGTACATGGTTAGTAAATTTGTAGTTTTGTTCGGTTAAGTACATGTATACACTGTATAGATATTTGAATAGATTGAAAATCGTCCAACAGTCATCTTTTTTATTTTCAAATAAAAAGTTATTCAGTCCTTAGTTGAAAAAAAAAACATACCAAATTAGTGCCTCATTTTCTTAATTTATCAATTTATAAGCTTTCCATGTATAACTGCTTTAATACGTAAGGAAGTTTTAAACCTTGCTGATAATGTTTACAGAAATGAAGGAAGTTATATTCTATGGTATATCTGTACCATAGAACTGACTCCTTCAAGTAATTTGTAAGCTTAAGTGAAGATAGAATAGACATACTGTATATCAGGTAATTTTGACGCGATGGAGTTTTTGACTTTTTTTTTTGGTGGATGAAAAAAATTTGCCAAAATTTAATGTGCCAATTTTTCCAACTGTAAAGTCAATAGTGTCAATAACTCATTTTGACCCAGTTATCACACATTGTCGAGTTCGTATTGAATAAATTCAGCATTGTTCAGAACAATACTGAAATACCTATCGTTTATGTTCTGGATCAGTGATATTTCAGCTACTTGGTATGTAAATCTATGTACGAAGTGCGTAAATTAATGATGTAAGGGCAGTACCAGTACATCTAATACATTATAATTCTGGTGCATGTTTTTAGAAATCTGCCAGTTTTAAAAGCGCCAATACCCATTTCAGAGCAAATCCACCAGAATTTCCCAATGCCAGAATGACCCGATATACGGTATAATATTCTTACAAAACAGTATGACATAGAAGAGAGAAGTGGAAATAGAAATATGAATGATTAAATATCTGGATCTCACTGTAAGGCCAATTAAAATTGATTGGTAGATTTTCATCCCCATCCTCCCCTAAAAGATCGACCTGCCCCAGAATTATTTATTTTTCAAACAAATCTGGCGCGTCTGAATTCCGGTATTTTAATTCGGGTCCGCATCCGATATACGTTTCAGTTTATATATATCGCCATTTCCGGTAGTTGACAAAATGGTTTTCGCTGTCGTTAGAGTTGTTGCCGGCATAACCGAAAAGAAAAGCTGGTTTGCTCCGTATTTTAACGATTCAAAGACAATATTTGAAAATAAATTATAAAAAATAAATTCCACCCACCCGCCCCATATATTTTCACGAGGTTGGATGAAAATCTACCTGTTAAGTTTAATTGGCCTAATAAGATGAAAAGATTCATCATTTAAAGAAAATAGCTGTCAGTTTAGTTTATAAGCAGTTTTGCAATTTTTTCATTTAAGGTTTCATCTTGTCTAAGGTCATACGTTAAAGATTCAAGTCAGATTTGAATTATGCCTCTACTGGGTAATAGAAGTGATGATTGTGTGAATGGAATTGTTTACAAAACTATGTTTTGTCCAATCAATGGGAAAATAATTGGTTTGTTTTGTGTACATCATCAAAGTTTTCCCCAATTTAACCTCAGTTTTGTACTTTAAGGTTATATTTAAAATCGTTACTTCAAGCATTGCAAAAGGGCATAAAGAAGAAAATGTTCTTATTTGTTTTGAAGAATTTGACCCACTTTAGATTTCGTCTACATGTCCATTATTATCATTACCAGTATAAGCAAAAACAGTTTGCTTTATGAGTCTTAGTAATTCTGAAATCATGAGATTTAAAATTCACATTGAAGGTACATGTACATTTCATACTCTTCATACTTGTAATTACAGTGATGTTCTGTTCATCAGACATTGGTAATCTGGAAAATCTATTTGTCTGACACAAAATATGGGAACACATTTCCCCAATGATATTTTGCACCAATTATTCAGAAATCCATGAATATGCATAAGCCCCTGACTACATTACAAACATACAGTCATCTTGAACAAAGACTCTGGACAAATAGATATCAACTGTGTACACTGTACACCTTTTTTTTCATAATTTCTGACATCAATTTCGTAGATGCACACTATACGCAGGAACTAGAATATAACAAGTTTTTCTCTCTCAATTAAAAACAATATCAGTGCAAGAAGTCCATTTTGATGTGATTGTGGAAATTTCAGCAAGTGCTTTTATAATAAGGAAGTTAATTGATGATAAAATCAATACTAGTCAAACCTGCTGTAAGTAAGCGAACAAGATCTACAATTTTTTTTTTCATGTATAGTTATAAGACATAAAGTCTAATTTAAGACACTATATTTAGGAGTGTAGAAACAACTGTATATTTACAGTGAATTTCATCTGATTAACCATATGATCATTGGTTGCTAAGTGCACAAATGTCAACTGATCAATAAAATATCCATTTTGGGACAAGAAATCCTTCACACGCATTCTTATAAATTGCTATCTCTGCTAATTTCCATGATTGATACATTCGTGATATAGCACTGGGCAGTTGATTTAATTGATCTTTCCACTGATCTTGATAAGTGATTCATGTTATATCCTATGTACTTGCATTGTATACTGAGCAATTCAATGCAACAACAAACACAGTTATTGACATGTCAAACAAACATTCATTACATCACGTTCGTCTTTAAAATAATAACACTGTCTATCAAGGTTACATAATCTGGCTATTTTGACGTTGTATAAAGATCCAGAAAATCAATTTATCTGGAAAAAGTTGACCTGGAACGAAAGTGTCCTGATAAACAGAGCATCACTATATGTTTTCTTTCATAGTTTAACTACACAACAATGTGGATTTTTGTCATGTCAGATTTTTTGTGTTCTAACCTATTTTTTTTTTAACATATATGAAAATGTATTAATGTATACTTAAGATTTTACAAGCTCGGTACGGAGGTGGTCATTTCAGCTGATTATTTTATGTTTTAGAGGATAAATTGATGATGTCGATTTTTTGATGCAAAATTATTTTTCAAAAAAGTGTTATATACATGTAAGTACCAATTGATTCTTTGTGGGATGGTTAAGAGGAGTTTTCTTTATAAAGTCTTATTTTTAACTTTTCATACATATACTAATTTCCATGTGGTTTTTTTTGGGGGGGGGGTTACTGGGTTCTTTTTTTTTTATTTTTTTTTTTACTCATAATTTATGTATGATGCAAATTTATTCATTGTAAGAATATTATTGCATCCACATCTTCTCATGGACAAATGTAACAAATAACTTGTTTTGTTTGACCTTTTATAATGAGTATTTGCTGTGATAAAATCCTCTCAGATAATCCTTTGCTTGGCTAGTTATACTGAGTAATCATGCTTTATTTTGGCATAATGAATGTCACATGAGGGATTGCTTTGTGTGGACCAATTGTTGATGAGCATGCTGATAAACGATTATATTGTATCGTGATCACGTAAGGCCAATAATAAAGTTATTTGTGTCTTAATTTTAAAGACTGACCCTATAAATAGAGCTTGTGTAATCTATTCTTAAAAGACTTGGCTCATGACCTAGAGGTCCCAAGTTCAAATACGGCCACCAGCTTGTTAGTGTCCTATTTTTCATATGAGATAGTATAAATCAAGGCCCCAAAGCCTGACTTTTGGATGAGACAGTAGAATCCATGACCCCATTGTAGATTAATTAATTTACTTCTAATGTCCAGTGATGATTGAGAAATCCACGAATCGTACTGTCATGTTCACTTTGTCTATGCCGAGGCATGGACTAGTTAACTGGACACAAGGGTTTGTGGATTTCTCATTCATCATCGAACATTAGGGGTTGATCTATTTCTGCTATAGATTAATTTGTCCCTGAAAATTGTCATTTTTCCCTTGTGTTATATTGAAAAAATAACAAAAATTAGGTCCTCTGACATTTACATACTACATATGTTGTGTTTGCTTATGACGACTTAAGTAAAGTTAAATGCAAAATAGTTCGTGTAACGTGTCAACCACCACCAACCTTAACCCCCTCTCTATGGTTGACTAGCTGATCATTTCACACCTCTTTGAAGGATATCTCTGTGAATATGTTAGGAATGGCACAAAAAAGATACCTCACTGCTTCTGCACAGGCTACTTCATGGACCTACTTAGGTCATTGTACAAGTGAAATAATAGTAGCATGATGTGAAATAAGAAACAAACAAGCATTTGTAAATGCACACTTTTATCTGGATGTGTTTGTGTATACTTAGTAATTTTTGGTTTGATATGGCTAACAGTGATTAGTTTTTTGTTCATATCTGACTTTGCAATTATACTTCTCAGGGGAAAGATTATTTGAGTGAAGAATTTTTAAGAGCAAAATTAGTTTTGACAAGTATAAACTAATGGTGATTATTTCAGTTGTTTCCGAACATACATGTACCCTAATTTATCAGTTATATTGTCAGAAACACAAATAATTTTATGTTTGGCCTATACGAATTTCTTAAGTTCAGAATAACTTGTTGTTCCCTATGTTTTCATTAAATAGAATATCTTAGAGACATCATGTTCATATATTTTTGAAGGCAAACATTTAAAGTTATGTCTTGTGTGATTTTCTTTATAACTATGGGATGAATTGAGATCCATAAATCTTTTAAAGTTTCCCTTTTCATTGTTTTGAATTAAAAATTAACTTGATTTATGTTTAACTATGTTTAGCAAACCGTTTTAATTTTATGAAACCAATTGCAATTTGGAGTTTATGTTTCAGTGTAGTAGACACTTGATATAGAATAATATTTTAGTTAATGCAGTTAAATTTTCAGAGATAAATCTGTTTAATTCAAAATACTTTGTGAAAGTACCGTAATTTAAATTAGTTGCAGAGACAATCGTACAGAGTGGATCCTAACATGATTACAGAAAAACTGCATGTATCTTGCTTTCATTTTATCGGAGTTGGCACTTTCATTTTATCAGAGTTGGCACTTTCATTTGTGCACCTGTTCATGAAAAGGCTAATAGAAACTTAATTGAAAATATCAAATTGGACTATCTGATGTAACACTAAATGATGACTATGCCAATCATGCCAGTAATTTCAACTTTTAGATAAAAAATTATTTTTGCTACATAAGAATACATTCAATGTTTAATTTCATTTTGTTTATTTATATAAATTTATTTTTGAGCGTCATAAGGCCTCAAATTATCAAAGAGAAAGATATTAAATTCATAGAGAAATGAATGAATAGAGAGTTCATTCAGTCTGTAATGAAGATATAACCCCCCTCCCCCTTTTTTCCTCCAGAGTTCTTGCCATGAAATTGTCTCTTGCTTCCATTTAAAATACATTAATGTGGCAGCTGTTAGATAAATTTATGAGGTTGTAATTTTTTATAATACACAGCTAGAACAAAACTAGGTTTGGAATTTTATTTTAATGCTAGTATTTATTGGTTGCTTTCTGAAGTACAAATATCGAGCAATTTCCCAACTTAAATGCCCATGTTTCTCTAGATTACACAGATAGAAATTCCAAATTGAAGTATTTAAAAAAAAATACTCAATGCGATATAGTTGAAAATTTTACGACATATTGGTGCATTTACATAAATTTTGTTTTGTTTTTTCATTAAATAACTTCTGAGTTACTGATAAGAATAAGATATGTTAAGTAATTTTATTTTTTTCATCTCTGATGAAATGAGATTGGTCTGGCGTCCATTTGTCTGATAAAAGTTAAAGTGCTATAAGAATGTTCACAATTTTTCTGTACAATGTGCGTATCAACATGTACAAGTCACTGACGAAAAATTGCACTGCTGCATGACTCCAATCACAAGATATATACAATAATCCATAAAGAGCTCGATGGATTTTTTTAGTCATCGATCTCCGTAATATGTGACATCAGAAGTTGTACCAATGCTACTTTTTAGATTACTTTGTTTAAATTATGACGTTAATGTTTGCATTGTGATGTCACAGTAAAATGACTTTAAAAGTTGTACAAAAAGTTGTACAGGTAGCTTTGTTTTTACTCGAGTTTTCCCATAAAATCGGGGAAATAGATAATTTTAGATACCTCTCAGAGAAATTTTGATGAATTTTATAATAATTCAATTAGGATTTTAAGAAAATGCAAAATACCGCAGCATTCTAATAGCACTTTAAAGTTTTGAAAAAGGGATGACAGACAACACATGTTCCTGCAAACACTTCTTTCTATCCAATAGTTACCGTACTTCATTGCCTTCTCATTTTTCCCAGTTTGGTTCAAACATTGATAATTTTCGGTACTTCTGTTGGTAGAGGCTTTTCAATATCTGAAAAAATAAAACTTTAAGGTACACTAAATAGTACTTTTCTTGGGATGTATTCATTTTAGTTTATTTTCATATGGCTCATTATGTTGTAATGCAAGCATTATAATAATGAAGAAAATTAACTTAGATATATAAGGTAGAATTGTTTCTTGTTTTCTAAAATATGGTAATTAACACTTCATTTTTGGTAATTAAATTTTCTTTTTGCAGATATCTTCATATTTTTCATTGAAGGTCTTCATCTAATATAGATTAAAGGTAGTTGTAGAAAATATAATCACTGTAATGTTTGTGTCATGCGTCATCATGGTGATGACATATGAAAGAATGAAATTGATTGGTTGAGGCTATTTTTTAATTCTAGGTCAAGAGACAGTATAAGGGAAATATATGTCGATCCTCTTTCACTTTAATATTTATACATTTACTTGTAAAATATATAAAAACCCTTTTATTCTTGAAAGATGATTGAACTAAATATGAAAAATTACAACTGACACAGTTATAAAATGTGATAAAATATAGAAATCAGAGTTCAGTTTAGAGAGTTGCCTTTGAATTAGAATTGTATTAACTTATCCATTCTTTCAAATACGAAATATGAAATTCAGTCCTGTGTGAACTTTAAAGTTTCTCAGAAGTCATTAATTATATTTTTGTAGAACTATGTTTGTGTGGGAAAACGTCAATGAAAATATATTACAAGTGCTACTGCAAATATGTGACGGTGTAATGAAGTTTGCATGACCACAGTTTTATGTCATTGTAATTTATTCAGCTATGAATCATGTGCAATATAAATAAATAATAATTGTTGAATTTGTTGTTATTATTTTCTAATAAAGGAGGGTCAGTAGGCATTTTTTTTTTATTTATTTTTTTTTATTTTATCTTCCCATGTGTGATTCATACACAGACCTGTCCTTGGACATTTCTCTAAGTTCTACAGATTTGTAAACAATGTGTAAGAATATCTGCTGCTTTGGTTGTTAGTCTGTTTGTATGTGTTCAAAGTCTGTCTGTGTGTGTTCAAGGTCTGTTTATGTGTTCAAGGTCTGTCTGTATGTGTTCAAGATCTGTCTGTATGTGTTCAAAGTCATACATGTACTGTCTAGATGTATACAGAATACTTGCTTGTGATTGAAATTTGTGGTCTCTTGTTACTAAAATGGGAAATACAGAAGTGACTTGTGTTTTATCACTGTGTCATTTCAAATAACGCTAGGGTAATGAACTAAGTTTGCCCTCATTTGTATTATTGCTATGGAATAGAAGAAAGCCGATTATCAATGACCGTTTATATGATTCGGTTAATTTTGTTTCATTCAGAAGTATCCCATCCCTGTCTTTTGGCAACTTCCGAGTCCATAGACGTTACCATTGTTCGTCTGTGTCGCTACATTTTCTGCTTTATACATCGGGAGAAAACATCTTGGGCCATGTCTTGTATACGCACATAATACGAGCGCTGGGATAATGTGCAGACGATCAGAGTGCGATTTCTGATGGTGGCACCTATTATTACCTCCTGTTTCTATATGTCAATTTGATCAGAGAATTACGCCGAGAGTATCATTAAACCTTGATAAGTAAAATGAACACTTAATTCCTTCATTGTACTCCTTTTTCGTTAGCATTCTGCAATAATTATATCACACTTAATTCCCTTTATTTAATTCTCTGCACGTTACAGGTCTCTTAAATCTGAGATTTCTTTTCTCGGAAATTCCGGCGGCTTACTTTACAGTACAATTTGGATCTGGCTGCCACCATGTATATGAAATTTATTTTGGCGACTGATTTAATGACAAAACATTAGTCCAGTTCCCAATTACTTACCCGTATTGTTCTATAGCTACGAGAAATATCTCGTTACAGCTTAGTTTCGAACCTCGTAAAATATAAAACCACGATTGACGGATACTGGTAACGGCCCAGATTGCCCAACGGGGAGAGCGGCCGCAATAAAAGTGGGCTTCTGGATTCAATTCCCGGGCCCGACCTCAACTTTTCATCCTGCTTTTTGCAATTATAGTGCCGAGAAAGAACCCGTCATGTGAAGGGAAACCAGAGTTCATTTATCCCTTGGATCCCGGAGTTGCAATCCTAAGGCAAGGGGAGGGGTAGAGTGATTGTAACAGATTCAGGGATCAGACCACACACCTCATGGTGAGAGCGGAAGGTTTCAGGTTCGATTCCTGGATTTGGCGGCAAATTATCACCCTGCCTGATACACATATTGAAATATTTGAATATGCTGGCAACATTTATCGAAGCATTGTTACATGACAGGTCTGACGTCTTCTCCTGCTTCAACGTGTCTGCATGCGGCACACCTTGGTGTCCTTGTCTTGTATTTAGCTTAGTAAACGTCACGTGTTACTATATCAAAGACCAGGATGCTGATAATGTCAGAAATACTGGGTATTCTTCCTCCCTCGCACGGAATCCCGCATGCTCTTTCTGTCATCGTGTTTGGATTTCTTTTCAAATGATGAAATTTTCGTCCGTTTTCTACACACAAATGTTTGAGACGTTATTCTTCTTCTCTCTTTCTGGTATCAATATTTTTCTTATGTGATCCTTTCAAGCGAGGAAAATTTGTGGTTGCTGGCTATTAGGGAATTGAGCTCCCCACAGTAAAAGACATACCACGAGTGTCGGCTGTAAGGGTTTTTTTTAAATGACGGAGTTGGATTTAAATGCGCTATCTGGAGCGCGAGTCATGTTCAAATGTTAAACAATAGTTTTTCCCTATAGTAGATATTCCAACCTTCTCCTCCATAGGTTCGAGTTCTAGTTTTAAAAAGATACATGTACAACATTAATACGATTTAGGGTTCGTTCAGTCCCCCCCTTTCCCCCTACCACTACTACTAATACTGCTGCTGCTACTACTGCTACGAAATATATACTACTACTACAAAATGTAGTACGACGACTGCTACTACTACTACTCCTACTGCTACTACTACTACTACTACTACTACTACAAAATGTAGTACGACGACTGCTACTACTACTACTACTACTACTACTTCTACTACTACTACTACTACTACTACAAAATGTAGTACGACGACTGCTACTATTAGTATTACTACTACTACTACTACTACTACTACTACTACTACAAAATGTAGTACGACAACTGCTACTACTACTACTACTACTACTACTACTACTACTACTACTACTACTACTACAAAATGTAGTACGACGACTGCTACTACTACTACTGCTACTACTACTACTACTACAAAATGTAGTACGACAACTGCTACTACTACTACTGCTACTACTACTACTACTACTACTACAAAATGTAGTACGACGACTGCTACTACTACTACTACTACTACTACAAAATGTAGTACGACGACGACTACTACTACTACTGCTACTGCTACTGCTACTGCTACTACAAAATTTGCTAATACTACAAACTGTAGTATGACGACGACGATGATGACTTCTACTACTGCTGCTGCTAGATTTTCTAATAGACAATTTTTAGCTCACCTGAGCCGAAGGCTCAAGTAAGCTATTGTGATCAATCACCGTCCGTCGTCTGTCGTACGTCGTCCGTCGTCCGTCCTCCGTCCTCCGTTGTTAACTTTTCACATTTTCGACTTCTTCTCCAGAACCACTGAACAGAATTTGATGAAACTTGATAAGCATGTAGTACTCATGGTCCCCTACAATTGTTGTTGTTTTTCATCCGGATTCATCAACAGGTGGCGCCACCACAGGCAAAAGTAGGTCAAAGAGGGTACCCTCCTTTGACAAACTTCTTCTTCAGACCGGGGACATACAGAGACAAACCGAATGCATAGGAATGATCTAGAGGGATGTGTGAAGAAGTGTTGTTATTTTTGGTTCCGTTCCGAAATAAATTTTTGATGTTTTTTTGACTTTTTTTGTACTTGGTAGTTTTAATGCAGAAAAGAGGTATTTTTTTCTTTTAGTAAACATTGATGCATTAATTTGGTTTAATTTGATCATTTTGATGGTAGGAAATACTACTGCGAAGAAAATTTTTCAATATTTTATGTTTTGGATTTTTTATGAATTTTTTAAGACTTTCAAGAAAAAGGGGGGTGGGATAATTGGTGTAAACATTTCACAGTTTGAACTTTTTCTTCGGAACCACTTGCTGGAATTCAATGAAACTTGGCATGCATCAAATACTCAGGGTCCCCGACAAATGTGGTCATCTTTGTCAGGATCCATGAACAGGTGGCACCACCACAGACAAAAGTAGGTCACAGAGGGTACCCTCCTTTGACAAACTTCTTATTCAGATCGGGTGCATACAGCGACAAACCGTCTGCATAGGAATGATTTAGAGGCATATGGGAAGAAGTGTTGATATTTTTGGTTCCATTCCGAAATCAAATTTTTGACGTTTTTTCATTTTTATTTTGGACTTTGTTATTTTAATGCATTAAAGAGTTATTATTTTCTTTTAGTAAACATTGATGCATTCATTTGGTTTCATTTAATCATTTCTATGGTAAGGAATGCTGGTGCGAAGGAATTTTTTCAATATCTCGAACTTTGAATTTTTTATGAATTTTTTAAGACTTCCAAGAAAAGGGGGGGGGGAACAATTTTTCATATCTTCAACTTGATCATCTAGCTGTTCAGGTGAGCGATATAGGCCCATTTGGGCCTCTTGTTTACTACATTTGTCGACCAGGTAATCCGGCAAATCGTCAGATTTTCAATGAATACTAATTGCGCTTCTTTGTAAATAGACTTGTATCTGTGTTCTTGGGAAACATACTTTCTGTAATAGCTTCTAAATCAATCAGCAGCTCGTAGTTTTAAGTAAACATGTAGATAAACAATGTTTGATGCTGTTTTATCTATAAAATCCATTCCGTTCCGTTTTAGGTTGCATTTGCCTTTACCATCCGCAAAAGGGAAATGAACACCTTTAATTACCATTGTTATATAAAAACATACTATTTTAAAAGATCATATCTGACACTTTTTACACCTAGGAAAATATATGTACTTACTCAGTGTGTGCAGCCTAACACATGGGTGCGAAAGTAGAGATCCCATTTTTCCCCTAACTCTCCTGAAAAGAAATACTGGAAATGTTTACATTGTCAGTTTTATACAATGCCTGCCTGTTAATTAATATATAAAAATGATTTAGGCATTCATGTCATTGGGTTCTACTAGTGGACTGTTAGTTCCCGAGGATAATCACAAACCTAGTTTTCAGTGCTTCTGTATTGACTTGAAATATATATTTCAATACACGACTGGAGTCCCGGTAAACGCCATTAGGTTTAAGAGGTTGGTTACCGTCTAATTCCATTTCTTGAAATAACTGAAAGATTGTTAAAAGCGACATAAACATCAATCAATAAACCAACTTTTATTTGGTTTGATGACCTACTGGTTTGATTATAGTTAGTATAGACCGTTTGTACTAGAACACTGAATTGTGGATCTAATACATCATTTATCATATGTAAATGATCAGTCTTTGCGAGGTGAACGTTCAGTAGTCCTGACACCTTTTACATTTTTCTTATTTTACCGGCCAATTGCAAGATGTTTAGTAAGATAGGTCGTGATCATTGTAAATCTAGACCGAATTTGTTAGAGGCAATGTAAATGTATACCTCAAACAGTCACATACTTTTATATAATCTTTGTCAGGTTGTTATATCGGACAAATCAGAGCAATTTTATGGTCTATTAACAGTAGCGTAGCTAGTTTAATAATTCGTGTAATCAAATTTTAAAAATAGCATGGGAAGGGGGTCTGCGGAAATTATACCTATAAAACGATGCCGGCAAACTTCAAAATACTCATTGCATGAATTGTATGCATTCAGCTAATAAATATTATTTTCAGTTCAGTTCATTTAGTCAGAGAAACAAATAAATATTATATAATATATATTTATTTGTTTCCATGACTAAATGAACTGAACTGAAAATAATATTTCACATGTTCACATGTATTAGTATTATTGGGCAGTCATCCGTTGTAGCACTGTTTTCCGTATCGTGTTTTCGGTCATCTAGATTTGATCCGCTCTCCGGATGCTTGAAAATTTCAGAGAAAGTTCTTCTGTATTTAGCTTTGGTCGAGATAAATTTTCTAGTACTGGCTGATTAGGAATCTCTGCTGGCAAAGAGGGAAAGGGGGAGGGGTGCACGGATTCCGGATTTTCGGTTATGATTCGTCTGAAATTTTTATTTTTCCGAGTTGTTTTCACGACGATTGCCTTCTGAAGATTCCGGTCGGCGTTGTGATGATGTATAAAATTTCCCTTTCTTGTTCGGATTCCTGGATCCGCCACTGTTATATCTCCTCAAAGGCCACGTTTGTTGCTTCTAATACGCACCCTCAAATCAGCTCTGAACTGATCAACTACAATAATGCACACCGCTATCCGACTCGTTGCCGTTGTCTTCATTCAGGGGCGTAGCTGCCTATACGCAAGCACGCCATGGCGTGCACATCACGGGGACAAAAAAAAAAAAAAAAAAAAAAAACTAAAATGTGACTCAAAGACATCCATATCATATGACAACTCGTACTAAGTGTCAAATCAATTTGTGAAAACATTAATCTTCAACTTTCTCAAAATCAAAAAGACTCTAATGTTAAGAGGTAGATTCAAGTTCAGCTTTTATTGTGTTCGACATATTTTCTTCAATATTAAACGTCATTTCTATGAAAAAAATAGTTTCAACGTTAGAAAGATGTAGTCCAGAAAGCACGCCTTTGCATTGAATTTTACAAAATTTTCTCGGCGGAGACCCTCGAATCCCCCACTTGCAAGAAAGGGTGATCCCATCCCCCTCTCAGAGCTGCGCGCTCCTCGTGAGAAGCTTTCTTTGCGTGCACATTGAATATTTCTAGCTACGCCCCTGTCATTTGTGGGGTTGAAAAAAAGAATCAAAATAACAACGATCGGGTACGGGTACATATTTGTATTATGAAAAAAAGTATATCAGTTCTATGCAAATGAAAAGTGGATATGAATAGACTTATTATAAGCTTGCACTCATAACCTCTCCATCCGTTTTTGCTTTCTGTGGAAATCTGCAGAATTTGGAAATTTGGCGGCAAAAAGTTGATTTTGATCACATGATCGGAAACTAACTACAGAAATCACGTGACAAGCAACAAAAAACGTGTGTATTTGGCAAGGTGCCTTTGCGGGGGAATATATGACATTTATTGGTATTATATAAGTATGTTTTTACATTGAACAGAGAAAATGGCATCAAGTAGTCATCATTCAATCACTCTTCCAACAGTGTTGAAAGAGTACTCGCCAGAATATGATCTGCAAACAGTACTGTAAGTTTCAGACGGCCATGGCCATCGTACTCTTCTGTTTACATTGGATATGTCAATTTATAAATATAATTTGAGATATTTCTATTATTGTGGTTGACCAGATTGTATATATTTATTAAGGGAATCATTATGAAACGGCTTGACAATATGTTATCAAAATTAAGGTGTCATTTCGCAAGATTGACTCGTTCAATTTTTGTATAGGTTGGAATTTCCTCTGACGTCCAAGTGTAATATTGTATTATGCGTAGTATTTTATTATTTACACATTTGCGTTCTTTCCTGTTTATTTCATTGGTATGAATGTTATTCATTAGAAATATGAATATCATAAGTTAATTTCATGTCTTTTCACTACAGTAATTTGAGTAAAGTTAGATTATTAAGTAAAATTTCACCCTGCATATTTTTCGGTTGGTTTAAATAATGCATTAAACAAACAAGAATAAAGTATATATATATATATATATAGATATATAGATATGTAGCAGGAAGGTTGAAAAATCATTGGCCAGACTGGGACTCGAACCCAGGACCTTCCGCTAACAAGGCTGATGCTCTACCAACCTAGCTATCTGGGCCGATTTCCCAGTCTGCCACACACCTCCCCTGCCAATTTGAGGTTTCCCCGAAACCTCACACCAAGTCCTCCTCTGCCAACAGATGAGAGTTGGTGGAACCTCCAAACTGTAGCAGGAAGGTTGAAAAATCATTGGCCAGACCGGGACTTGAACCCAGGACCTTCCGCTAAGAAGGAGGATGCTCTTCCAACCGAGCTATCTGGGCCGATGTCCCAGTCTGCCACAGATATATAGATATATTATATATATAAATTTATATGTATTGGAAATTTGTTCAGTAATACATTTATTTACATATAAAAGGCAACTTGGGCTTGGAGGAAAGTTCTTGAGTGTGAGATGGATGTACATGAAGCCTGATCAAATTTGGGGTTCGAAATCTCCTTGGTTAGGTTAATTTGCCACTCCCCTGTCTTAAGAATGAGACAATAAATTCATAGGTCCCTTATGTCTACATTACTAAATGCATATACACACCACATTTTATAAAATATTTGTCACTGCTTGAGGTAAATCCATCACATACCTTTAAATTTTAGTGCAGTTGTATCTAGCAGATACTGCACTATTTTACGGAAATGATCTTGGTGTAATGTAAAACCAGAACTAGTCAAATAGATCATTTTGATTCAATGTTGCACAAGGTTATGACATATTCTTTTTGCATACTTGCACTCACATCATAAGGAAAATTAGTCATCTGATCAACATTGCAATCACACACTATTTTTACCATTATAAAATTAAGTGACATTTGCATCTATCAACTTATCATATATGTAGTTATTTATGTATATCATTATTTAATTTTCATCAACTGCAGTTTGACAGAAGTGTTAAGGAGGGGGAAGCACCACTCATGGGTAATACTTGTTCATGTTTTGAAGTTGAAAAATTGAATTAACAAAACACTTGTTTGAAACATGTCGTTGAATAACCATTTACGTATATATAATCAGCTAACCCAGCGTGTTACTTTCTAATTCAATGGTTCAGTTTTTGTGTTCACGTTTTCATGAAAAAAAAAAAGATTGAAAAATGTGGTTATTTATATTATGTTTGTTTATAGATATTATTTCCATATACATGTACCAGTTTGCAAGATGTCCTGCAATGACCAGTTAACTAACCTAGTGTGCTACTCTCCAATTTAATGATCCGACCTGTTTGTGTGATATTTCATTGAAGAAAAATTTTGTTACAACTATAGCTTATTTATGTTTCTTTATGTAGTTTCCAAAAACTTTTTAATGAAAGGGAATCATATTATGTAACATGCTCTTTTTCTAGTCAGATATCCACTGTATCAGGTGGAATTTGCTTTCCCTACCATTATTTAAAATGTCTGAAGAACTTGTGTGTGTTGCAAACTATACATGCACAGAAGAAATATTGCAGGTTTGAGTGATTTCGGCTAAATGTTAAACAGTCACAGAATTTTTGTTACTTTTGTGTTTAATATGACTGGAGAATGCAGTGGGGGTTCTTGAAATTTATCAATTTATTCAAGTACCCTTATAGTAATTTAGTGAAGTAGTTTTTAAAGGTTGAAGTGGTGGCATGGATATTTAAATATTTAAACAGTCCTAATGTAGGATGTTAAACAAACTGATACCCCTTCAACGTATTTTAATTAAAATGTTAAATAGAATAATCTGTGCTGATGAAAATCATGTTGCATGATTGAAAAATCTTTATATGTTATACAAAATACTGACACAGCTTATTGCTAAATACTGTGTTTGGCATGTGTTTGTAGATAGATGTATAAACAGTATATCCATTCAGTTTTTTCTGCTAAAACACTCAGTTTCTGAATTCTAAGAAATTTTTTATTTTCATCAGCATGTGGATTCAACAGAACTTTTAGTTTTATCATTTCATTGCATATCAATCAGAAGTTTATATGTTTTGTAAACATTTTCAGCCAAAATACAAAACCTAGCTCTTGTTCACACATTTTGTTTAAATTAGTAGTGTCATTTGAAATTTATACATATATGAATATTGAAAGTTATATTGCATTGAATGATGTCATACTCCTAGTGGTAGTTAATGTCTCATGATAAAGCATATATCTTAGTAGTTAACATTAATATCATATCAAAAGACAGTACAAAGATGCATGGTATGATCAAGAAAACTGTCGTAATTATGAAAAAAATATAGTCTTGTTTCTTTCTCATACCAACAGACCAAATTGTTAATTTCATTCCTGCAATAGCTGCAGTGTGTGTGCGAAACTCACTTGGGTTTTACAGGACATTTGTCTGGTAAATCTTCAAATTTCAATGAAATAATAACGAAAGTTTTACGGAACCTGTTTTTAGTACATGTATATTTGTGTCTGTCTGGGGTGTTTCCCAAACACTCTTACTAAGGTGTTGCTAGAACGTTTGTGACTCTCTTGAAAAATATATAATGAATGAATGAATCTTTATAAAATCCTGCAGAGTCCTTCATCTGAACCTATCTTGACTCTGTATCATAATTCAAAGACATTGCACAAGTTTATATTTTTTCTTTTCAATCCATTCTTGCAAGTACATGTAATAATAAAGCTATACAAATAATTAATAAACAGGGTTGAAAGCCATTCAGATTGATATTGTATGATACCAAAATCTGTAGTACAATAGAAAACACAAATATAAAAGGATGGAAAATTTACACTCAGTTGATTATTAAACTGCAGAATATTCAAGTAGTGATGGGAAGATGATCATTTATAGTTAAAAGGAGGTCGGTTTAGTTTCTGTTAAAAAAAATTTCCAGTATGATTCCAGTATGAAATTTCATCATTAATTGTTTGCTATCAAAACAGGAAATTTGAATCTGATATCATTTTAACTCGTGTTTAAGCGTGTTAATTGAAAAATGGTATAGATTTAACCTGTTAACTTATATTGGCAACAGATTTAAATGAAAATTATGTAAAAGTTGGGATGCATGTAAATTACTCCCAATAATAACAATGAAATTCTGTATAAAAATTAGTAATTTCATTGTTGAATATCTAGTGTACATTCCTGTTACAAAAGGATTATAGATTTATTGTGACTTTGTCTTGCATTATTTATAATAGTTCCATTGCCCTTCTTTAACAGAAAGTTGCTGTTAAATTCTGTTACTGCTTTATTATGAATCATAAAATTTTTTTTTAACTCTTTCCAACCTATCTTCTTTAGGTATTTTCCAGTTAGGAAGTAGGACACAAAACCGTATGTTGTGTTGTCCATTTATATATACATGAGTATTAGAAAAAACTTGCAGCAGTGTAAGAACAGAAATGTTGAGTACCTAAACATTTGGCTAATTTGAATAAGTTAAAGGGGCACAGTCCACTTTTGACACAAAACACAGTGGGCCTAATCCAGGTGTGAATTTAGAAATTACCAAAAACACTGTGATTTTATGCAAAGGTGTAAGCTAGCACAGGTAAATTTATACCTGAATTCTCATTGTGTTTTGTATTATTCTCTCCAACATACCTGAACTGTACTGTATCATAAAACAGGAAGGTATTATTTTAAATTGGATAAGTATGTCATAAAAAACAATATTCCTATTTCTCTCTTATCTATAGATATATAACTGAATCGTATTCAATCACATATTTCCTGCTAGCCCATCGATATAAGATGGTATTTGAACCTTGATACTCTGAAATACTCATCACCATTGTAAAATCTATTTGTTCTCATTTGACCGATTGTTACAAACTTCAATTGTTTTATATGAATAATTATAATGTGCTCGGCTCATCATGCGACGTCCTAACCATTGTGCTGAAGTGCAGGAGCCTGTTTTACTATAAAGCTTTCGACATATTGTAAATATTTGATGACACATCAATTGTAAATATTTACAGAAATGACTTGATTTTCTACTTGATATTTGTTTACTTTTGTTAAAAACAGCATTTGTTTCAGTGTATTTAAATAGATCTAAACCCTTTAAGTAATTCAGATGTCAAAAATTTGAGATTTGTCATATTAAGTTCTTTATGAAAATGGTCCACAGGCTCATTTAATAGGTCGGGCAGAGCCTTTCATTTAAGTGATATATCAAGAAAAATTTACATTAACTTTTATGTTTTGATATAAATGACATATCATTTTTGCAATGAAAATAAAATCTTTTGTTGAAAAATATTGATATTGAGAAAAGATTTTGGATGAGTATATAAGGATGAAGTTTACAGAAAATTTTTTCTACAATTTTCCTCCTAATAATAAATTGATTTAAAGGTTCTATATACATACACAATGTATGTGTAAGAAAGAAACAATTAGTTAGCAGCTTCTTCTGATCTGTTAAAACGCAAAAACTTGCCTAGTTTTACCTCCCATCACTAAAAAGTTTTAAGATATTTTAGAATATCAATGGATTTTAATATGTATTAAGTCTTATATTGCCCTTCTGAACTTCACTTGTTGCAAATAAAGGTACTATCTCAATTTACTGATTTTTCATGCGAAAATCGTTGATTTTAATAAGATGTTACATTCTTCAACTATTTTTACCAAGAAGAATTTAAAGAGTTGAAAAAGAGATAAATGAATATAGGAGATAAGAAACTAGGTTATATTTTATGTTTGCTCAATTGATAAATTATGATAAAGACTGTAGTATTGCATTGAGAGATATTAGTGTCATTAGCCTTAGAACTGAAAGAAAATTTTTACAAACTGCACCAAGAAAATTGTGTTTACTTAAATCGAGTTAAAAAAACAGATCACATTAGGTATCATAGGGAGTAACTTCATAAAGCAATATATATTACAATATGCTGTCAATTTCAAACAGACTGAAATTTATCATTCAATTTGGTATCTGTGTGAGAATGGATGAGTGTATGGAAGGTATTTTAAGATATGTTTATGTGTGTATGTTTATGTTATTTATGTGTGTATGTGTGCTTATATATATATATATATATATATATATATATATATATATATATATATATATATATATATATATATATATATATATATATATGTGTCATTGTTATGTTCATATCAATAAAGAAAAAGTAAGTTCAGGAAGCAGATTTGGCTAAACTCAAATTTACTATATGCTCATTTGAGCTGTAAATTGAGAAATCATCTCTAATGATTTGAATCTGAAATTAGGGCTTTCAATACTTTTTTCTAAATCTTACTTCTTTGTGTAGAAGGAAAATTTATTTCAAAATGTGTTGGATTTTGTAAAAGAAATAAGGAAAAAGTAGAAGTTTAGTGTAAATCCCCCTCCCCCTTTTGTTGGTTTTTTTTTCTGCATTTTCAGGTTTTTTTCTTCAGTTTTTCACAATCATGTCTATGATATATAATTTATATTATACAATGCAGTGGTAGTAAATCTGATGAACAAGGAAGGAAACGGATGTGATACAAACATCTGAACTATCTAGCTTTCTATTATCTATCAAATGACAACAGGATATTCTCAACATTGTATTGAAGTAGCATGGCCTCGAGTACCACATACTGCATTGTTACATGTACACCATGGACTAACGTCACATGCAATTGAGGGGAAGCCTCTATATGGACCTTTGTGACCCAGATTTAATCTCTGGACTGCACCTCTGTGTTGAAGTGGGTGATTATGTCTTGTTTCAGTGCTGTGATTGGACTGAAAAACCTCTTGAATGCAATGTCAAATTTCAACACTCCAGTGAGCCCATGTAACTGAGAGCTCAGAAACAAACTTTTGGAAAGAAAATACCTCTTACTGTTGACATACAGTAATATATGTTTATCATGAAAGAAATTTATCAGAGCTCATATTTTGTTACTTCTGACAAAGTGGAGTTTTCAAAGAACAATTTGATTAATTTTAATAATTTTTGAATAGTATTTGTAAAATTTGGCAAGTAGTTTTTATTATCTGTAAAAATCTTAGGTATTTTCTTTTCATATTTAGGTGGTAGTTTTATAATTTTATGTTCCATATCACAGTATATTTTATGTTTTTTTTTCTATAGTGATTTCTTCCCTGAGTGATTTAGTCCATTTAAACTCGATCCAAATCTTACAATTTTATTGTCATATATGGCAATATGAAGTTGTTGATTCAAATTGGTTTTAAAAGTATTTTTATTACTTCTTAACTATTCTTGCTTCATTAACTAATGATAAAACATATGTATTTATCTAAATCAACTCAAGCATTTTGGTAAGTGGTATGACGAATATTTGCTATTATTATATCTTTTTATGTGATGTCAATTTGAATTGTTAGAAAAAATTCATAAATGATAACCAAATAATGACATTGTAAATTTTTAATACCACTCTGAAAATGTAGAATATATTTCAAAATGAGATAGTTTAACAGGAGTAATAAATATACTTTATATTTTTTATAACAAAGGTGGGACTTTCAGGGTCTGTTTAATTGTGTTAACTTAAGTTTTAGGTGTGCATTTACAGGTGTAACATTGGTGATAGAAATATTGTGAAAATGCAGACAAATAGGTGATTTGTTTTTGTTTTCTTTCTTTTAGTTTTTAAGTTTATTTTTTTTGGGGGGGGGGACATGATTTGAGATTTATATCATCAGCTTCAATATTGTGATTAAAAAGTAGAAATATTGGTTGGTTAGTTGATTAAGATTTTTTATGGCTTACATATTTTTACATGATTTACATATTTTCAGTCATATGTTTTTTGTATTACGACATAGAAGCAGGAAGTAAGTAACCTTTTAAACCCAGTGGTGCAGTGAAATCAAGCCAAGATAACCACCACTCACTACACTACCTCTGGCCCAACTCAGAAATGTTGGGTGCACTTAAAAGACAATTTTCTTTTTATCTTTTGGTTTTTTTCTTTTTTAGGTCACCTGAGCCAAAGGCTCAAGTGAGCTATTGTGATCAATCACCGTCCGTCGTCCGTCGTCTGTCGTCCGTCGTCCGTCGTTAACTTTTCACATTTTCGACTTCTTCTCCAGAACCACTGAACAGAATTTGATAAAACTTGATAAGCATGTAGTACTCATGGTCCCCTACAAGTGTTGTTGTTTTTCGTCCGGATTCATCAACAGGTGGCGCCACTACAGGCAAAAGTAGGTCAAAGAGGGTACCCTCCTTTGACAAACTTCTTCTTCAGACCGGGGGCATACAGAGACAAACCGAATGCATAGGAATGATCTAGAGGGATGTGTGAAGAAGTGTTGTTATTTTTGGTTCTGTTCCGAAATCAAATTTTTGACGTTTTTTTGTACTTGGTAGTTTTAATGCAGAAAAGTAGTATTTTTTTCTTTTAGTAAACATTGATGCATTAATTTGGTTTAATTTGATCATTTTGATGGTAAGAAATACTACTGCGAAGGAAATTTTTCAATATTTTATGTTTTGGATTTTTTATGAATTTTTTAAGACTTTCAAGAAAAAGGGGGGTGGGATAATTGGTGTAAACATTTCACAGTTTGAACTTTTTCTTCAGAACCACTTGCTGGAATTCAGTGAAACTTGGCATGCATCAAATACTCAAGGTCCCCGACAAATGTGGTCATCTTTGTCAGGATCCATGAACAGGTGGCACCACCACAGACAAAAGTAGGTCACAGAGGGTACCCTCCTTTGACAAACTTCTTATTCAGATCGGGTGCATACAGCGACAAACCGACTGCATAGGAATGATTTAGAGGCATATGGGCAGAAGTGTTGATATTTTTGGTTCCATTCCGAAATCAAATTTTTGACGTTTTTTCATTTTTATTTTGGACTTTGTTATTTTAATGTATTAAAGAGTTATTATTTTCTTTTAGTAAACATTGATGCATTCATTTGGTTTCATTTAATCATTTCTATGGTAAGGAATGCTGATGCGAAGGAATTTTTTCAATATCTCGATTTTTGAATTTTTTATGAATTTTTTAAGACTTCCAAGAAAAGGGGGGGGGGGGGGGGACAATTTTTCATATCTTCAACTTGATCTACAGAACAACTTGAAGGATTGTGATAAAACTGGGTAGGATGCAAGTACTCATAGTCCTTTTCAAAGGTTTTGTCTTTTGTGCGGATCATCCAAATTGGTTAACAGATAATGCCACCATGCCTAAAAGTAGGTCTCACAATGGTACATATACCACTTGGTAATTGAAATATGGAGAGCAGCGGTTCAAATCCAGCTGCGGTCAAAAAAATTTTTTTTTTTTTACACATCTAAATAAGTTTTTAGATGTTTCTCAACACTCAACATTTGAAATTAGGAATTTTACGTTTAAAAAAAAGGAGGGGGGGGGGAGGGGGGTTTTTGGCCATTTTTCACATTTTCAACTTTTTCTACAAATCTGTTGGAAGGATTTTAATAAATCTTGGTAGAAATAAGTCACTTATGATCCTCTTCAAATTCTGTTGTTTTCGTCCAGACCTCTTTACAGGTGGCGCCACCATAGTCAAGAGTAGGTCACAAAAGAGTTCCCTCGTTTAACAATATTCTTTTTCATACGGGCTGTATACAGAGACAAACAGAATGCATAGAAATGATCTAGAGGGATGAGTGAAGATGTATTGTCATTTTGGTTCCCTTCCAAAATCAAATTTTAGAATTTTTTTCGACATTTCTTTGGACTTGGTGATTCAATGCAGAAAAAAGTGTCATATTTCCTAGTTAATTGATAATGATGATTTCTTATGGACTATTGTGATCATAATTATGGTAAGGATTGTTACTTTGAAAGAATTTTGTCAATATCTCAATTTTTGGATTTTCTATGAATTTTTTAAGACTTCCAAATGAGGGTGTATAGGAACAATTCAATCACATTTTTCACTTCTGCTGTTATACCACATGAAAGATTTTAATGAAACATGGAATACATGAAGTACTAAAAGTCCTCTATCAATTTGGTAAATTTCATCCAAATTGGTTAACAGATAATGCCACCATGTATAAAAAGCAGTTCTCACAATAGTACATATACCACTTGGTAATTGAGATATGGAGAGTAGCGGTTCAAATCCAGCTGTGGTCAAATTTTTTTTTTCATTTCTTTACACATCTAAATAAGTTTTTAGATGTTTCTCAACACTCAACACATGAAATTAGTCAATTTTAAGTTAGATCTGGACAATATTTGAAACAATTGTTGTTCATGACCCAGACTTGAAATCAGTCAACAAAAGGCCCCACCTAAAGAAAATGACTAACTTGTTGCCCTGAATGACTTCTTGCAGAGACAAAGGAAATGCTTAATATCAAAATCACCTGAATGGATGTGCAAAAAAGTGTTGTTTTTTATTCTAGCCTGAAATAAAATTTGACATATTTTCAACATCTGTGTTGACTTAGTCACATTGATGCAAAAATAAATGAATTCTTCCTTCATGCATGACTGATCATCTAGGTACTCAGGTGAGCGATATAGGCCCACTTGGGCCTCTTGTTATCCCTTAAGCTCCTGTATGTTAAACAGTACCAGCTAACAAAGAATTCACATGACATTAACATGGTGATCAATTTATGAATTATAAGAATAAAGAATTTAGTGATCAATAATTATGAAATTGATATATCTTAAGAGAAGTTACAGTACTGTGTTGCCTGATATTAAATTTATACTGAAAAATTTTCTAAGTTATATCTAATATGTATCATATGTTGTGGATTACATGTATATATGCATGGCTTTTTGTTATGAGGAATGCATAATTAATGAAATAGACAAACTTCAGTTTTACATGATATAATTGGCTGATAACCTTACAATCTACTCTTTGCCAGAATTTTCATTGTGACGTTAATGATCGAATAGTGACATCACATTTTAAATAATAACATAAGAATAGAAATTCCAGTAAAAATTAGTATGTTGGGTCATGAGCAGCTTATATTTTGTAGAACATGAAGATCGTCTCTCGAGGTTATGTAGACGAGATCAAGCATTTTATATGTATGTTAAACATCAACTGCATGCATAAATTTCTCTTGAGAAAATTGTATTATTGCTCACTAGTCCAGAATATAAGTAGATGACCAGTGTAAAAAAGTCATCTGAGAAAAGACTAGAATGGGACCCTGATAATTAAAGAGGTGACATTTATACTATTTTAATAGGTTTATTTTGCAAAGAAATGTAGAAAATAGGAATTCAAAAAGTGGCCATTATATTAAGTTTAGCTGTTAAGGCAGGTTTTCTTTGTATGATTATAAATCTGTTTAATTGATTGAATGGTTTATTGGGGTTTTACCTCGCTTTCAACAATTTTTAGTTGTATTACAAAATGGAAGCAGGAGGTATAACCTACCTCTTAAACATGGTGGTGCAATCAGGAAGTCAAACCCAGATTGGCTGCATCTTGAAACAAGTGAATAACCGTTACACCGACTCAGCCCCAAAATTTGTGCAAGACTGCAATAAAAATGAAAAGTTGTCGGACCGACGGACAAGTCCGTTAAAAATGCCGTCGGTCCCGTAAATAACCTTAGATTTCCGGACCGATTGTCCAGTGAAGATGAACAAAAACTAGAAGAGAAACAAAAAAT
Organism: Pteria penguin; assembly: GCA_035048485.1. Lineage (NCBI taxonomy): Eukaryota > Metazoa > Mollusca > Bivalvia > Pterioida > Pteriidae > Pteria > Pteria penguin. The sequence goes on along the minus strand of CM068588.1, from coordinate 8,204,580 downwards.
TTAATGGTCTTTTCACTTTTATGGGGAAAAGATATTGACAATGATGATTATAGTATTGATTTTGTTGAAGAAGAGAACTGGAGAGATGTGATTTTACTTGCCAGAAATTTGCAATTAACCAATAAAACTTAAAGTGAGCAGTCACTGTATGATTTTTGTGACCATCATTCTAAAAATGTACATTTTATTTTCGGTCTGGTAAAAGTTTCTTCGGTCTGGTGATTTTCCTAGTTTACCAGACCGACTGTCCTGCAAAATGTTTTACAATTTCATATTCACCGAGACTGATAAAACATACTACCCATCATCATCATTGAACATGGAAAATGGAGACAAAATGTTGATCATAAAATTGTTTATTATGGTAAATAGAAAGATTGCTACTGAAAAGAAAATCTGTAAAGCGTCTCGTGGAAAAAGAGTTTTAACGACTCGATTAGGTAATAAAACAGTTATTTCAGGCTACTTTGGAAACAGTCAAACTATTGTCCATCGGTAGTGAGAAAGACCTGGGCAACTGTTGCCCTTGGCGTACAGCCTCGGACAACAGTTTCCTAGGTCTTTCTCACTACCATGGGACAATAATTTGACTGTTTCCCAAGTAGCCATGAAGTAACTGTACACAATTTTACTGAGGCCCCTCAGTGTTTGTCAAACTGACCAGGTGGACAAAAACATTTGTTAAAAATCTTGGTGATCTGGTAAAACTTCCATCATTATTACATATAAATATAAAGTTTTACCAGACAGATGTCGTGTAAAACCTAAGAAATTGGTTTTGCTCATATTTGGCCCTTAAAGTTAAAGTTAACAAGAGTCAAGTGTTATTGAACTTGGTCATCGATATATCATCTGTATAAATTGACACATCTTCCCTAGCCAGTGGATGAGCTTGACTAGCGAAGATGAAATTGGTGGTGACGGTATTAAGAATGTAAATGTTTTACAAACAAATCATTTGCCTGGAGGTTTGAATAGAGAAACTGATTCTCTTCTAAGTATAGTTAAACAAAGTTAAAGATTTCAGTTGTACAACCTGAAGGAGAACTTATTGAAGGGAGCCATGTATTGATGGGCAAAGTACAAAATTCATGAAAGAGTCATAAAGCAAAAAAAAAGTACAATCTAATCAGAAGCGATGTTTGACTTTATTTCAGAACTTGAAATGAAATTTTATGTCTTAAATTAGCTGAAAGGACAACCTTTTGGAGACTTTGAATTGAAAACATTGTGATAACATATATGTGTATAAAAATAGCACTTCATTATTTTTGTTTTCTTATGACTTACAGATCACCAAAATCAACAACCCCCTCCGGGAAGTTATTCTTGACACCTGATATATCTGATGGCAAGTCTAATCCCCCTTCTCGTCAAACCTCTAGATCCTTTCAGAAGTCACCCTCCACACAGGGGATAGAGCCCAAGAGATCTGTGTCACCAGAAATGAAGGAGAGAAGAAAGAAACGAGCGCAAGATGCAGAGGTTGGTGTTTGATTTGCCTATTTGTTTTTTACACATCTTTTGTAAAGTATGTTTTATAAAATAAAAACAAACAACTTTGATCCAAAGACACTATTATGTTTTGCCATGTTGCTCTGGTGAAGCATTAGATTTCTTATGAATTTATGAAAATTATGATCAAAGGTATCAAAATAGTTTTCTGAGGTGGTTTTCATTTTGAAATACAGTTGACTCTGATTTATTCAAACATGGATAACTATACTTTTGTTTAAGTTGAACTCAGTTTCTATGTACAAATTCTACTGAACTACACAACATGATTTTATTTGAAATTAACATTTAACTCATTCTTTTTGACACAAATTATTTCTTGTGGTCCCCTGAAATCAATAGCAAACCATATTTGTTGGGCCAAAAATCCATTATATTCTTTGAAGCATTTTTGGCACTGAAATAATTCCTGTGTTTATAAACTGAAGTGAAAGGTGAATTGTTTTTCTGAAATAAAAGTTTTTTCTGTAATTTCTGTGTCACCAGTGAAATCTGTGTGAAATCTGTTAATCTGTGTCTTTCTAGTCATCTGTTTGGTAGGAAAATGGATGGCAGTTTTTACATACAATCCTTTGAATGCTTAGTTAATAATTTATAGTCATGCATTACATTTCTGTGAAATAATGCAATTCAAGATATATACCCAAATTTACAGATTTCAGATAATGTAAAGGTAAATAATTGTGTAAATAGCTCCCATAGTTTACGAGTGTGCTACTCAATACCTGCATATGTTAATGTCGTGACGTATGCTTTTGCTATCGTAAATGCTACATTTCATATGTTCTGTAACGATAATATTCTGTTTATGTAATTTGTCATAAATGGTTGAAAAGTGACGCATTAACCTGCAACAAACCATTTTAGGGAAATATTTGTCATAGTTTGAGTCAATTAACATTTGTCAGATAAGAAACTATAAACCTGTAGGACTTTGATCTCTAGCTTACTTTTCAAAAATTTTCAGATTTTTTTCCAGTCCATATATAGCTCTGCCATATTCCAAATTGCAAATCTTTCATTCTAATTGTTGACCAAACATTTAAAGTTCTAAAGATGCAAAGTATTTCAGTTGGGCTATTATTTTGTAAAGCAGAAAATAATGGCAAGATTGAATTCCATGAAAATTGCTATGCAGCACTAAGAATGACTGTGTGCAAAATACAGAGAAAAAAATAATACCTCTGTGTAATTATACATATTTTATTGTATGTATTTATAAATCCCAGTTTTGAGCAAAACATGGTGAAAATCCCCATCCTTGCACCATAGGTCATGTTCACAGAAAATAGAAAAAAGTCCTGATTCAACATTTGCATTTTTGAATGGTTAAAGATTAGGCTTTGATAATTCAGGTGAATATTCTTTGTTTTTCTTGCCTTTCTTTTTAATGAAATTATAAAGTGTCAATTTCATTTAGGATTCAGTCACTGATTACAAAACAGAATCTCTAGCAAGCTTGCCCATTCTATCTTTGCTCAGACATTAAAGTAGTATAAGTCATTTGAATATGATGAATATCTTTGTCCCAACCTGTTGAACTGTACCATCATCATGGAGAAATATGTTAGTTTAGAAATATGTGGAAATACCTTTTCTCTGTGAAGCAATTCTTTTTTTATTTTCCCATTTTTTATGGTTATTTGAAAATATCGAAATGACATAATCAGTGAAATGCTAAGAACGAATATATATTTGATTGCTTGCAATCAATTGGATATATAAAATGTATGTTGAATGTTGAATTATTATTGGTTATTCCTGTGATAGGAACCTACTTAAAGAATATAGTAGTAAATAGCTTGGATAGATAAGTTTTGGCCAGATAAAACTTTTTGATACATATATTTGAATCATGTGTAGATTAGTGAATAAATGGGCCAGTATTCTAGTTAGAAATTCATTTTTATGATTCTAGTCAGAAATATGTTTGGTACATATAGTAGTTGCTCTGTCTGTCTGTCCCCCATGTGGCCGGGATGGTTCAAGTGTAGGAAATTAGATTGTATGTAGGAGGAGTCTGGTATACTGTACTGATTTGATGATTTACATCTAGTTTACTCTTGAGAAATCTGATTGCAGAATGAGATGTTCTTGTAGGATCTGTAAGTCACAGCATTGTCTTAGGTAGGGAAATAATTCAAGATAACAATATTTGTACAGTAAAAATTTGCATTTATCTTTCACTCCATGATACCAGAAGACATGATCACTTTCTTATCAATGACTCATCAGTTTTCAGTCGGTAGTCTGTGATTAATTGAGGACAATACTAATAGATTAGACATGATTAGAATTATCTTCTCTTGATTTTTGTATATTTTAAGCAAGAGTTGTCTTTCTTCATGTTATTGTTGGCCACAGTTAAACCTAATGGCTATAAATATTCTTGTTTCATGAGTAACTTATTACCTTAGTGAGGGTAAAAGCAAATACAAGAGGACTTCAGTAGCACACACACACAAAACCCCTAAATGACCATTTTCATAATGCTACATGTACATATTTTCTTATAGCAATAAACCCTATGAAATTAAAAGATGCAAATATCTAAAGAAAATCATGTAAAAGCATAAATAATGCAAGCTGTTTGCCAAAATTAGAGTGAAGACCTAAATCATACAAAAATTAAAATATATAAATTAGCAGTAATTTTGATGTAAGTTTAGAAGTGATTCAAGAATTATCAAATTTATTACTATAATCTGGCTTTAACAAGACAATTTTAAGTTCAATACCATGTATATATTTAAAGCAGACTTTTTGTAAATTGTCTAAGGTTGACCGGAAATTATATCTACATGTATTTTGATGCACACGGTTCATTCATGTATAGAACTGGTATGACTTAGTTAGTAAGGTACGTGGCTTGTGTCTTCTCTTTCGGATAATACTGTGAAAACCAAGGTCTGGTGTCATGGTAGACGTGGCACATAAACAACACTTCAACGCTTGGAATGGGTCTTTTGCAAAATAGACTCATTTCTACGGGATGCTTCAGGCAGATGTCTTCACTGTATATTTGAAATAAATCTTAAAGTAAGGTAAAACAACAATCATTTAATCAGTCGGTCATGTACATGTATATGTTCAGTGAAACCTGCCTTAAGGGTCATTAGATTACATGTTTAAAATGGCCACATTATTAGTTCCCTTTTTCTATGTTGTTTTACAAAGTAAACCTTTGTATAAAGGTCACCTCTATGTAATGGTTGCCTCTACATAACGGTCACCTCTATATAACGGTCATCTCTACATAACGGTTACTTTCACTCAGGTAATGTTTTATATACAAGTTTTACCCTGAATGAGATATTTTACAAATTACTTGTCAAGTATTATCTTTTGACATTTCTTGAAATTCAAAGTATCGTTAACATGTATTTATGTATATAACTATTACGGATTCTTACTTTGATGAAGTCAGTAACCCGACAAATGTATTTATTGCCATATTACTCGATTCAACAAATATTATTCGACTTGACAAAACCCACATTTGGCGAGTTTTTTTTTTCGTGGCATTTCTCAGTGTAATTGGTCAGCTCAAACGACTTACGGCGTGTAATCACACGGCTCTGTATTTATGCATTCAAGGAGCAACCGATTCTAACTGCCAAGCAACAAATTGATCGAGTTGGGGGAGGGCTTCTGACTGGCCACTCCAAAGAACAAAAAAATCAATTTAGCAAACGGATAACACCAATCTATGGAGAGAATTTGTAGCCGACATTCTTTTGTTGACCTATTGATTAGAAGTAAGAAAATAATTTCATGTACGATATTGACCATCATGATATTGATCAATCGCATCATGATTGTTTAAGCAAATGTACTATTAAATTATACTGGGTCAATTGTCTTTCGGTAAGTCGCAGCTGTTCACTGAGAGCCCTCTCCTGCTTAGAGGATCGTGGGTTCGAACCTTGCTTTACGCTTCCGGGTGCATCAGGTCCGATGGCTTAAACAATACAAAGATAAATGTGTTAATAGCGCACAAATAAGATCCGAGATTAAAGAATCTTTTATGTCTTCACTTAAGCTTTAGAAATATTACATCATTGACAACATCACTTGCTCCAAGTTGAATGTAGAACTGCGTTCTCTTTGTTTGTCAAAAAATCGCTGGGCATCTTTTGACACTTCTTATCAAGTGGAAGCAAGAGGAGACATCTTGACGGGAATTTTCTGTGGTAATTTATTCTATGCTGCTATAGGTGGCAGCAGCAACGAAGTAGTGTGTCCTGTGGTCTGCAGGGGCGGCGATGTCGAGCATACATTGGTCTCGCATCTTTTCTTTATTTTACCCCTAAACGGCCTTAAATCATATGTGTCTTTTTCTAACTTTAAATTCTTATGATTTAAAGTGAGCAATAGTCATGTTCTCACTTTAAATCATAAAAATTTGAAGTTAGAAAAAGACATACGTAATAAAGATTCTATAAGTTGTCCTCAAAAGGGAAGTCTGGTACATAAAATGCAATAGAACACAAACACTCTATATTGCAAATTTTCGGCCTCACGACCTTTATCGAGCAATTTAAGAGATGACAAAAGGTCGTAAGGCCGAATATTTGCAATATAGAGTAATTAATTATTGTATTATTTGTAGCTATTGAAAAGTTTGATTTTACTGCTTTTGTGGTGAGTGGAAAGGTGGACCCCTTAATCACACCAGTTGAGTGACTTTAATGAATTCAATTAGCCGTCTGAAGTCGGTATGGCATTTTCTTTTTTAATTGGATATTCTGTGACGTTGTTTTCATCTTTTTGCCGTGACTTAATATGTGTGTACCATACAGCTGAGACACGTTTCTTCTAGAGGCAGGTTGGTGCAGTGGTGTCGCACAAGACTTTAAATCTGACGACCTGGTTTCGATTACGGATGTCGGCTGGGGCATTCTAAGGTGATAAATAAAAATTTACCATCTTGTGTCTCCGTATCTGTCCTTCGGATAAGACACTGTAAACAAAGCACTTGGGTCGCGGTATGCATTGACACGTAAAAATGCCTCTCTTCTTCGGGCGGGTCTGTTTCAAAGGACGTAATTATGAAGCAATGCTCCCAACAGGTGTCGCCACCATACAGGTGAAATAATCTTGTGGCGTAAAATAGTGATAAACATATACAAATTCAGATCTCCATAGATTTTCATGTACTGTATTACAGACATATGAGGCAGAATAGGTATGGTAACTTAGGGTTTGTGCAGTGCTTAAGTGCTTTGCACCAGGTATGCACGACCCTGGTTCGAATCTTGGACCACGTCTCGAGTTAATAGATATTGGCTTCGCTTCACGATATAACGGAAATAATGAAACGGAACACAAAACTTCATACTCCAACATTCTTGTGAAACCTAATGCTGAATTGATTTTCCTTGTTTTATGCCGCCAGTTTTATGCATTTGGGAGACATCACCTTTTGCATTGTTCAGGATCGAACATACGACCTAGCGTCCGCGCCCTAAGCCAGTACGCCGGTTCCTAACAGAGACTCCGACTGTCCGGGTCATTGGGCTTGCATCAAAGATGTCCATACGTCAGGTTGATTTCGAACACAGCCATAACTTTCTGGACATGAACCGAGCTTTTTAAGCATGATATATCCACACACGCTGATCTCTACATCCAACGAGTCTTATGAAATGCGATTAGTATCGATACACTAACATTTTATCTATCTTCGGCGAGAAAAATTGTGACTTTTAAAAAGATACTACTCATCACAAAATATGTAGAGTAAATTTTAAGTGAAATTATTGAGATAGTATTATAGTTCAATTCCAATCTTCTGAAAAAAAAAGTTCCCCTAGAGATAAATATATTAATCTGAAACGATAATAAGGCAAACGAGCCCCTTCAGATATAATTACCTATTCATTTACATAAAGAAGCTTGTAACCAAATCTTGAGACGAACAAACCATGTCGTTATAAAAGACGACTGACATTAGCGTATTTTAATTACAATCTCTCATTTATATCAGTGGTGTAGGTCAATAACATCGTTATGAGGGATCTAATTAACGATACTAGCCGTTTTTGGTAGATACAATTGTTGGTCTGTTCGTATGTTTGTCCGATTGTGTGTCTGTCTTCCACAGACCACGGACTTGATTCTTTGCATGAGAAGTTATTTTGATATATGTTTTATACTAAAGTTTAAAACATATATTTATGTTTAAACTTTATTATATCAATCACTGCGACCTACAAATCGTATATGAATGATTTTTCTCAAATCCTTACAGCTTAGAAATAAAAGTACTTTTCTATATAGTAATGATAATAATTTTATAATGAAATTAATTTTTGTTGGGGGAGGGGGTTATTTGATATATTTAATCTTTCTCGCTACGAGTACGTCTGCCATCTGTCAAGCCCACTGAAGGTGGAAAGTGGAACAAGTCTTACTTCGATAGGTGATTCCGTTATTAATTTATAAAATTATGTATTTATTCAAATAAGTAACAAAAAATACCCAATGTCCAATGTTATCTAATTCATACTTCCCTTTGGTGGACTTCTTATGATATATATATATATATATATATATATATATATATATATATATATATATATATATATATATATATATATATATATATTGATTCATTTTAACTGTAGGCTTTTCGGTATTTCTGCAAGTTTCTGCTAGAATCCACATTATATATAATGTTTGAATTTTGAACAAATTTTGAATGTAGCACAAATAAGTACTAATCATTATTGTCATTTGTGACAGTTGCAGATACTAGTGAATGTTCCAAGGGAAAAAAAACCAAAATTTGTAGCTGAACTTTTAACAAAATACACGAAAAGACACATTAATGATAGCAACATTTCGTTAAAATCTCTTTTTTTATCTTATGCACGGACATAATTTCTGTCACTCCTTTTCACGTACAACGCGGCAGACCAATTTTGCAATTATCTGTAATTACAACGAAACATCTTTTGAGACGTCTATATGTATATATAAGATACCGAATGCAGTATGGAGAAATGATTTTGCTGTAGTATTCCGGCATTGACAGATCAAGATTTCTTAATGTTAAAAGTACAGCTGGTAAGGCGAAGGCATTTAGAGATTTGTTGCGTGATCTCCGTCACATGAATGATTAGGCAGCTGCATTTACTTCTTTATGGCGAATATACTGCAAATGGATGGTCTTAAAGCATTTCTGGCAAACGCTTTCACTCCCATTTTTCGCTAAAATGAAATACCCGCTTTCTACACCATTTAATCCAACCGGAGTAGGTACGTGAGTCAAAAGGTTTTTCAGAATTGGACTTACGTTTGTGTCTTTAAAGATCAATGGACAAGCAGTAAGCATTTAAAACTTAGTATAAAAAACCTAAACGGACCCCTTTCCGAACCCCCTTTTTCTGACCGATTATCTGAATTGAAACAACTTCTCGTTTAGCAGTATTTTGTGTAAGGCGCTATTCAGCTCGTGTTTTAACAAGCGGTTTATTTCGAGTATTTTTATTGCTGATTATCGGAAGGGTTTGTGTTAAAATTATAACTCTTTGTTCAGGCGGGTTTGGAGCCATGACCTCGTGTTTAGTCATGTAGAAAGTACCACGTAGACGGCGCTGATTGGTCCGTATAGATCAATGATCAAAGATCGATATAATCTATGTTCATGTCTATGTATCTGCTAATTAGATCATCAGATTAATGGCCATTATAAACAGTGTATTTTATTCCAGATTTTGAGAGATACATAATGACTTTGAACTAGAATCTTTATGTCATCTTATTGTCGTCATACCCTCTCCAATGGTAAAATACAGATTTGAAATAAAATATGGACACATGTATGGGAATAACGTTATTGTGTATATAAATTAGTTTCTTGGGCTTGAAGTTTGCTTCTCTTACCTCGGACCATGACTTCGAACCCGCGACCCTCCTATCAGAGTTGAATTCGCTAATGCTCATCGTGTTCGGGTTTTAGAGGTTGGCTACCTGATATATCCATGATTCGATAAGACAAAACTTGTTGAAAGCGTCATAAAAACACCCATCAGTCAACCAGATTTACCGCCCTTCTTCAAATCATGGTTTGGATATAACAAAAATGATTTTAACTTTCTGTTATTAAAATGTTGACTCTTTCCATGGTCCCCATTGCAATCCACTATGTCAGTATTAAGTTTGGTGTGTCTGTTTGGCTGTCCGTCCGATTTTCATGAATTTTGCCTTTTCATGTATTTTGCTTGCCGTTGGGGCATTAAGTGTTGTTGCGTCTTGTGTTTAACTAGTTAGAGTGAAATTTACTAGATCGGATCTAGAATGAGTAATTACACAGAAGAACCAAAAACAAACTTTCCGAAATTTTAAAGCATGATTTTGAAGAAATGGCTGTTAGTCATCTCTGGTTCAAGGGTAATAGACGAGTAAGATTGCTCTGCTGACCAATCACACCCGCTATAAGAGAGAGAGAGAGAGAGAGAGAGAGGAAAACCGACTATTTTAATTTTGTACGAATATTTCAAAAACCTTTTACCTTAATGTATACCGTTGCTTTCAATGATCGACAACTCGATTAAATCCCTGGAAAGTTATCAAGCGATCCCGACAACTTTCTATTCGTTTTAACAACACGGGAAACTTCGTAAACTCGAACCTATCGAATCTCAAAGTCAGAGATCTGATAGACTGCAGCAATACTAATTGTGAGATTTTCTCATAATTGAAAAAGAAACGTGCAAGGGGGATGGGGGTGGTATTCTTTCATCCACCTGTTTCAATGTGAGTTAACTCGGTTTACATTGCCGAAATTGCAGATAAGGAAGAGATTGGTTTCAATCTGAGAAATAACCTGACTTCTGGATCCACCATTGCTCTGCGGTACTTTATTGCGTTTTTATTTCCAAGTTTCCAAGGTCGATTATATTTATTGATATACTTAAGTAGGGTAGTATGTTTTGCCATGGGTGGTTAGCTGATTTGATAGCTCATGAACATGATTACATTTCACTCTTTGGCGTGTTCGAAAAGAATTCCGAGTAACCATATTTCGCGTTGTAATCTACTTGACATTTCATCAATATTTTGTCATTGTGAATTGTGCAATTCGATCTTTTTTCAAATTGTTAAATAATAAATGGTTGTATTAATTACCCCGAGTAAGCGCAGATTAAGTAGTGTCCCTTTACAAATAACCGGTGTTTACTTGGCTTTATATTTCAGCGTATATCAAGGGGACAAATTCGCTGCGGAGTGGTTACGCATTGGGTTTGTGGTCCTAGTTCGAGTCCTCGATAGTTTTACTTTAGGAGGTTTTTACGCTCTGTTTTCATGATGTCATGATGTGACATAAAATGGTAACTAGAGCAAGTAATTCAAAACCGAAACGAGTGAAACCAACCAGTTCTCTGAAGTATATCGAACTGTCATCGGATACGAATGTTTTGTGTATAATGACCCATATTTTCTTTTCATCGTTGAAATTTTGTGACAAAGACACCAGTTTTGTATAGGTTCGTTAAGTAAGCTTCATTGTTCTACAGATTTTTACTCCAAAAATGAAGTAATTAAGTTTTACTTTTAGCATAATTTGAAACAATAGTTTTTTTTTAAACGTATGTGATTGGAAATGTATGAATGTCGAGATTGTATAGAAATTGTGTTCTCACAAAACTGTAGGATTCACCATTTGAGTCAGATAGAACTATGGTGAACAATGGTCGTCATGTATACTGACTTGGCCAATTTTCGCATGGAATGTGGGTAAATGCGTTTTAAACAAAAAGGTCTATTCGAAGCGTGACAATTCGTCCATGAGGATTTACAATGTCTGCTGTAAATGATATTTATAGCATGATATTATCTTCAAGCTCTTGTTATATCAATTTACTTCATGAGGCACAGTGCACGAAATAACTCGCAGATCGCGCTCCTACAGAATTGTACAGAATCAATCAGTGTTGAAGACTTATTTAGAAGGAGGGAATGCGGCTGATTGTCTTTTTTGATGTTCCGTTTTGAACTTCTCGAGGTCATTAAATGCAAATATTGCATGATCATTGTGAGGGGTATAGAGATATTCATTCAGCTATGAAAAATCATATTTTTGATTACCGAATGTAGTTTGTCTGTTGTGAATAATCTTCGTGTACCTAAATGTAATAAATATGCATGAATTTAATTGTTAAGAATTTAGCACACGATATTACCGTACATGTATTTATTTTAGCGCAAGAAAATTCTAGCGTAAAATGCGGAGAGAGGTTTGAGATATATTGGCGTTTTCGTGGATTAGCGCATCATGTGAGTGCCCTCTGAGTTCTGAGGATCTCTGAACTTTTATTTATCAGGGTTGTCATGTATTGGGGTGCAGAGGAAAGAGATAAACGTACTAAATAGCGATTTACACAGTAAAATCAAATACAGTGCATCCTTTCTTTTATACAGTTTAATCTTTTATTTTTAGTTGAGAATTTTTTATTGTATTTTGGACATAAAGTGGTAGTCACTAAGTCAGTTGTGTCAGTTGGAGTAAAATTTGAACATTGGTAAGAATTGATAGGGGATTCGGATGGTGAGTGGGTCAAGTTGAGCTGGAATTCCGTGTGATTGTGGTCCAATTAAAGTTGTTCCCCTCAACTATGAATGTTGTAAGATTTGACAATATACCTTTTAAATGTTGGGAGTTTTCTGTTTTATTTGAATATGCTGCAACTTAGAATACAGATGCTAACCTTACATACGTCTATAATCTTGTGTTGGTACGAAACAACTACGGAGCCAATGAGCTGTTCCCTGATTCGAGCCCAACTGCAGGCTGGTTGGTGTCTTGTCTTAGAATCGAGATTCCGTTTCACGGTAGAGTTTGTTGATTGATTTATTGATTGATTGATTTTTGTTTAACGTCACACCACGAATATTTCTCGTATATGATGACGGCATCTGCCTGATGCGGTGCATACAAATTTTGACCTTTGCAACGAACCCACCCGAAGCAGTGAGGGATCTTTAATGTGCCATGCTACCACGACACGGGGCCACGGTTTTTACTGTCTCATCCGAAAGACAGGACACCGGCATGACCATAGCGGGAATCGAACTCCGGCCTCCTGATCAGGAGTCCAGCGCGATATCACTGGGCCATGCACGGTAGAGTTTGTCACGTAAAGGATCCCTCACTGTTTCGGGTGGACTCCGCTGGTCTAAATTTCTGTGCATTTCAACAGCGATACAATCATGGCGTAACGACGAAATTTACAAGATATAACGATTGATTAGTAGGAGAAGACTCTCGTTAAAGAATACATTCTGATCTAAATGTTTTCAGATAACAGAGCATATGTCTCAGACAGATTATGATTTGAAATCTTTTGGTGTATCGCATGCTTAACATTATACCAACATCGCTGTACGTTAGGAGGTTTGTTCCTAAAGTTCTTGAGATTCCAGAAAGTATTCGAAGAGTTCCGAAAACATTGCTATAAAATGACAAAATCATTGTTATTTAGGGGAAGCGGCATTCAGTGTTTTAGAAACATAATTATTAGGCTTTAAACTTTCGACTTGTTGTTTGTGTGGTCCAAGTTACAAGTATGTACAAACTGTCTGTCAAAGAATTTCACTGCTTAGTTTTGCTATTCCCTTGTGGTTCTGAAAATTTATTAAACAACAACAAAAATCAAATGAAATTACTATTATTATTATTTTTATTATTATTATTATCATTATTATTATTATTATTATTATTAATATTATTATTCACAGCATTATTTGTCCTTTAACTGCAGTAACCAAATCCATTAACCAATCAAAACCATTCTTACAAAATGACATTCGTTTTGGTAAATATTTGTTTCCTGTTTGAGTAAACCGACTTTCCCATTAGTATTCCAATGCGTGAACTAAACGCTAAATATGTTATTCAGCGAAACAGCAGTCATTCGGAAGATCAACAAGTGCGCTGAGCAAGACTTTATGCCGAATGTCCCTTGACGAGTGCAAGCAGAATTAAAAACTCAGCGGCATTTCTCGTTCGTTCAGGGTAAATTTCTATTAAAACATGCGCGCGTCGAAAAATTGAGTCCCGACGTTTCAATTCTATGCGATACTGATACATTTTGCTCCAGCCTAGGAGGAAATTAAATTGTATTACCTTAAACATCATTTAATCTATTTTCAAAAGACCACCGATTTGCAGAAAATGATCACCAGGGAGACATGGCCAAACACTACACCATATATTAATGACTGTAAAAGCCTCTGTGCTTTACGTTGAATCCAATTTATTCGGCTGTAACAACGTCTACTGATCAAGGGTGTCGTTCACAGTGTTGGATCCAATGGATGGAAAAAAGGCAATGGGAAAATTTTCATTGATTTTAATATATATTCAAGGGGGAAGGGGAGGGGAAGAGTCGTGGAAATGTGAAAAATGAACTTGTTTTAATTATCACCGATGCCAAAGTGCGGAAACGGTCATTTAGTAGGACAGACGGACAGATCAAATGTTATGTGGCTCTGGATCACTCCGACTCGGACAGTACAATATTACGTGTACAAAAATTACTTTCATGAATGTAAAAATGACTCGCAGGTGCATTTACCCTCACTATGTACAAAGATGAATGTAAATAAATTAAGATTGAATACTTTTTTGATGACAGAAGATTTTAACTGCCAACCTGAATGTTTGTTTGTGGTCCGGGTGGGGGAGGGTGTGCTCCAACTGTCGGAAGATATTTCTTTGATGGCAGATTTTAACTGCCGACATGACGAATGTTTGTTTGTGGTCGGGAAGGACGTGAAAGGGGGAGGGTTACTCTGTCTGTCGGATCCCTCTTCTACATTCATCTGCAGTGCTCTACCCGTAAGAAAAGGTAACGGCCATTATCCAAACTCTGAAAGAAAGCAACACGATCTTCTGTAAAGGTAACTTGAGAGCATGATTTCTTAAATCGTAGAATGTGTTGAAGTTGAGGTTTGGATCAAGAGGTAGTGTTAAATTCCGAGGTGGAAATATGAGCAACTTGTATCAAAGTTGGAGATACGATAATACACAGATGATATATATCTTAGCGACCTCTTATTCTCTGATCAGATGGAAAATAATTTGGTTCATACATGTATTATGTTTGACTTGTAATCTTTCCAAATGCGAGTTTTTTTTTTTCTTGAGTTTTCACATTAAAGTACACTTGAGGGCACCGATGTGAAAGCAGTGTGGAAATCAGTATGTAAAATTCAAAAAAGGTGAGAGAAAGGAGGTGTATGTGTATGTAGGTGTGTGTGCGGATGGCGGAGGACAAGCACGAACCTCTTGGGAAATCAAATTCGTCACCTAATTTGACACATCTAGACTATGGTGGTGTTAAATTTGTTTGGTATGTTACCTGTATAGTGCTGACATCAATTATATGCTGCATATTTCCAAGCATTGCATGTTCCAAGAGTTGTTGCCAAGCAACTTTGTAATCGGTGGGTAAGGACTTTAACATGGTGTAGCGATGCTTGACATCTATCATTGAGCCGATGTGGCTCAGAGGATGAGATGCTGGGCTCGTGACTCAGAGGTCTCGGGTTCGACTCCTATCGTGGGAGACACCGGTGTTCCGTCTTCCGAGACCATATAAACAAAGGTCCTGTGTCAGGGTATAGGTGTGACACGTAAAAGATCCCCACTGCTTCAGGTGGGTCCCTTGCAAAGGTATAAATTTCTATGCAAATGCATCAAGCAAATGCTGTCACCATAGATGTGAAATAATCGTGGAGTGACGTAAAACAATAGTAACATCATCAATCATTTACTTCTAGTATTTAGTTTTCATTATCACTGGGATAGAAAAAAAGGGAAGGAGTGTTGGTTGGCTTTCATTGTTTAAGCTTAAATAAAACTGAAATGTTGTCTCCTCCTTAAGTTGAAATGATGCTATTGCACAGTGTTTGGATCTGTCTCTTTTTTTATTACGATTCCAGTCTGTTGTGTGGCATTCGGGTCATTCCTTTCTAGAGTGTTGTTTTATTACGACCTCAGTTTATTGTGTGGCGCTGCATAATGATAATTCCACTCTAGAGTGGCACCTGCTAGGTGCATTGCTCTATAGAATTTGACCCATGCAACGGACCCATCCCAGTAGAGATACATCTTTCAAAAGTCTACTGTAACGTTGGGTTTTGGTTTGATCGAGTGACGATTTTCACTTCAGTAGAACATCTTAAGTCGGCATCACAACGACATTACGATCGAATATTTTTGTGATGTCTTTTCATGTGTTCTTTTTTTGCTCTGCATGTCCATGTCTATTTTTCTTCTTGCTTTACTATCTTATCTTACGGACTTATCAGTAATTAGACCTCGGCGGTATTTGAACACTAGACCTTCCGATCTTGAAGTGAACTTCGTGACTACAGATCTGTGCCGACTTCTTGGAGACTATAGACTACCACGTTTGATATACAATTAATGACATTTTATGACCTGTACATTGTTCAATAAAACACCGTCTTCAAGTTACAGCATTTCTATTGCCGGTGTTGGGTAAATATTAACAAAATACAACAAAGAAGCGAGAAAGTCATTCATGCTTCGGTCCGGAACAATGACAAACGTATTTGTTCACATAACCGTGTGATATTGTCGTAACCGTTTTCTGTTCAAATACGAACACAGGAATGTATCCACCATCTGCTAACGTACCCGGCGGAATTCAATATCGTGTCTGTTCTGTACTCCTCGGTCACTTTCGGTATTTTGGTCAAAATAGTCTACGATCGCTTGACCACTGAGCGAAGGATTATGCCATACAATACCTTGTTAACTGTCAACACACATACGTACTTCAAATTAGCCTTCTTGCAATAGGTTTATAGAGGGAGGGCATATGAAATATTTAAAGCCGTTCCGAGCGAACGGATACACGGATTTTTACCTGAGCAATCGTTGTAAATGATCATATCTATGAAACCAAGTGGGTTGGTAGGAGGAGGGACTCAATGATTGGGTAGGTCTATTAAGGGGAGTCGTGCCCCTGCTTTGTTGTTTAAGACGCGACGAAGACCGCATGGCAAAGAGAAGCGAGGACAGTCGGTAGGAGATTTTACTCATGGGAGATAACCCATTTCGGACCGTTTTAAGTAAGTTTGATTTTTCATATGAAACGAGTTCATGCGAGTCTGGTAATTATTATTTCTTTAAGTGTTATTTAGATATATTACAATTTAAACATACATAACATTATGCTAATATTGATTTTATTTTGTGAATTTTTGTACTAGTGTTACATGTTTGTATTTTTCATAACTGCTAGGAAAATTCTTATTTGGAAATGTATATTATGTATGTGTGTTATCACTCGATGACGTACAGAAATATGTAGATATTTTGAAATACACTTAGCGTGATTTTCTATCTAGTAACTTTACAATGATTATCATTAGGTTTCGTCGATATCGACCATGCATCCGTATGTTTATTCAACATCTGGTTTATTTTGTATACTTCAGCCGGTAATAATACACACACAACAATACCGAATTCTTTCATCCGAGTGTGGCTGTCGAAATACTAGAAGACTATAAAAAAAATCACATATTTAAAGATAATTCATGTGTAATCATGTCTTTTCTTTATTAAAAAAAGGAATTCCACTCCAGTTTCACGAGCTGTTTATCTAATTGTAAGAGTTACTTCCCGTTTCTACGGCCCTTATCGTAATCTAGTGTCCTCTGGTCATTATAACTTTCTAGTGTGTTAGGTACGTATACCGTGTGATTGACAGCCAAGCGAGCTATTGACCTCGACGTTGTCGCCTTTGCTGTCAGATGGGCCGGTAAATATTCCGGAATCTCGTCATTTTAACGTCTTTCTCACATACTTGCATAGAGTGCAGACCACTGTGCGGAGGCGGATCCAGTATTTTACATGCTTTGTTTTATGTTTTCACTTGGTCAAAGGTTGTTGAGCAACATTTTGGCGTCACCTATATTCTTTCTTCAAATGTTTGTCATGTGCGATGGTAGTTCGTGTGGAAATGTTAGATACGTGAAACATATCCCAGCCGATTGATAAGGAGGTTGCAATCTCGAATCACCTTATGTCCTTGACCCTTGAGCATAAAACGTGTCAAAGATTGGTCTGAACGTCAGCCATATCCCTTCTCAGTTACCTACAGGAGGGTGCCTGCACAGATAATGCCACCACAAGAATACACGAGAAACTGGTTTCCTGGGTTTGCGGGAGGTGTCATTGCAATTTTCATTTCATTTTTGCCTGAGACATCCCATAGATAGCTGTATTTTTCAATCCCTTTTCCCAAGGTAGATGTTCTTAGCCAACATAGCCTTGTCGTATCCACGAGAGACTAGACAAAAGGATTTCAGTTGAAAGGCTGGTCAAAGCGTCCCATGGTGGAATTCTTACTAGAATCCGGTATCTATTTTCAGTCATTGTGACAAATGCTGAAATTCTATGTTTGGTCATGTTGGTTTATTGTACTAAACTCTACCCCATGTCCACGTGACGATGTCGTATTTCACATAATGAGAAAATTCCCTTCTTAATCAAACGAAACATATATTGAGAATCCTTGATTTTTTTTTTTGGGGGGGGGGAATGCTTAAAGTTTCGTAGATTTCTGTATACACCGAAGAATTTACAGCTGAAAAGGGTGGATGATATTTTACCAACCATTTTTTTTACATGAAAGACACACACATACACGCACACACACATACACACACGCACACACACGTACACCTAAACACACACCTAAACACACACACACACACCTACACGCACATAAAAAGCCCCGATTATACATATATTTAATTTTATAGCGTTTTGATATGGCTTGGGATCAAAGCAGAGATAGTTTTCAGTTTTGTTATGCTCCTCGGGGTTTTTCCCCATAAGAAAATACACACAACAGGTGCTGATTGAACATTGCGTGTTGAAACAAAATTGGCACAAGCTTTGAAAGAATGCTATTCAAAAATCTCCATTATGACAATTCAGTTCGCATTGAGAGTTGTCGGTTTAAAAAAGACTTTTAAAAAGGATTGTATAGAGATAAAAAAAAAAAAAAGACGGTGGTGTCGGCAACCACAGTTTCGCAATACATCCAGAAAGCCGTCGTACCAATGAATTTTAGATTGTGAACCTAATTAAATGATGAGAAAATCTTAGATTATTCATAAGCTGCATATATTATTTGCAACTCGAGCAGCACAGTGTCTTTCTTGAATTTTTATAACGAGTTTTTTCATTGGATAAGAGTAATGCTATGTGAATGCATTGTTTTGCCATCTATATGTGACAGTGGTGTTGTAACGATTTTTCTCTATAGGTATAAGCAGTATAATGTTTTATCTTACAGAACTATTTATTCTAATCTTTACATATATTCCTTCCTTTCTTTCTCTGTTATACCTTTTATCAAACTTTTCAAATGAATAAAATAATGGAGCATTTATTGAACAATTTGTTACAGCTACGTGTCAATGGTTTTAATGGTCAACCAGGATTGAATAGAAACTTGTGAAAACAATATTAAAGTGACCAGGATCGAAGTCTATCTTCTTTACATTAGATTCACATTATTGGTGAACATTGATCTGGTTCGGCATGGTATTGACATAAACGAGTAAATATGGATGAATTTGGATCTCTCTGAATGGCGCTTATAATGTATTTGTACAAGACCTTGGCAAAATTGCATACAATAGGACTTGAAACGTGTACGCTTAGCGAGGGCAAACAACAAGGTCTTGTTTCTTTTCTCCTTCTACTTTTACATTTTGTATTGACATCGCAGCTCAATGTTGTCTTTATATTTTGGGAAAATCTTCTCCATGGATAGATCAAAGAGTAAGAGATGAGTAATGATTGCATGTCCTAAGCTACTTTACTGACATTAATTGATTAACTTCCTACTGGGTTTCATAATCATTCAGGGAGAGGGAATAATGTGTGCAGTATGCAGGAAATACATTTTTGCTCTGAGTAAATAATTTTTAAGTAATGTGTATGGTAATCATAGTTATCAGTGCTCTATGAGATCGAGGCTTCCATCATTACGTAACTGCAAATTATCATAATGGTTTACTTTTACAAAAATATGAAAAAATAGAAATGCATTAGTTTCTTTTTCACCACAATGCCAAGTTGAATGGCCCATAATGGTTACTAAACGACACTTCTGGAAATTTGGTCCGGAGTGGGGGTGGGGGAGGGGTTCTTAAAGTTTTATTAACCAGGTCAATAAAAATCAATTTGAATGTGCATGTATATACATTTTAAGAAATGGAAAATGGGAGAGGGTAGCAATTGATCATGTGCATCCGAATCTAGATTCCTTTTCTAGAAACCATTATGTGATTGGAACTCGTGATTGTAAGGTGGAGGGGGTGGGGTGGAATTAGAAATGAATATGTGTCAAGGTAATCCATTCTTTCGCATTATTTGATAATTCCTACATTGTACTCTTCGGATGGAGGAAATATGCGCGAGTGTGTTCCCGCCTTTTATTACGGGGACAATGAGTGGTGTAAATTACACGCAATCGTGTAACGTGTCACTGAGTCTGTGCAAGCAGATTGTGAATGAGACCTAAGAGATGATTAATCACATTTATCAACATCAATCTAGCTGGATACACTTGACCTAGTAAGTCACCCCGAGTGTTGTCAAATTTCTTCCACTTCCTTTCGGCATACATATTGCGCCTTATAGGTTTTAGAGCACCGTTATTTTAAGAACAGCCTACGGTTGGAAAATCTGGAATGCTAGGGTTATTGTAGAGAGTGGACTTGTTTGAAGAGGGTTTGAATTATTTGAACATTGTGGTCAATTGGAGATGACTCGGGAACAAGCTGCTATTAATAAAATTAAATGCAACATTTGAAAGGAATTTAAATATACACAAAAGAAAGAAACTTTTTAAAGTGTGTATTGTGAATGTTTTATAAAGTAAATTATGTAATGTAATCCAAAAGATTAGGATGATCCTATTATTCTTCAGATTCTATTTAGATTTAGAATATGATTTTTTACAAACCGAAATTTTAATTACAAATTTTCAATAGAAGGCACATGTACAAAAGGTCAAACACTCTGCTAATTTATCCATCTTTTCTTTATTTCTGTTCCTTTTACAAGACTAGATTTTCACTTTGAAGTACCTATTCATGCTAGCAATGGAATCTTCACTTTCTACATTCGACCCTTTTCTGTTCACAAGTCCGAATTTGTTTCCTTCTCTTAAAAAAGTACATTCTTTTTATAACGGTATTCCCTCTCTTTCACCTTAACAGGCCTCGGAGACCTTTAAATATACCAGTATTCCCTGCTGATAATGCCTTCCCCTTTAATTTCCCTATTCCTTCAAATTCTTTTCACAAATTTATTTTTGCTGTCGGACCCTTAGAATACTCAGTCCTGCAATGTTATTACGTTTCGCTTAAACACGAATCGGATATGTATGTTTTCTTCGTAACCTCGTTCTGGTATTAGCAGGATTTTCTCCGTGGTTCGGGATTAAGCAAAGGAATTGCTTATGGCTACACATTGGCGTTATACCATTATTTAAGATCAAGAGAACTAGAGGAGGTTTGTAATACTAGCATAAACTAGTTGAGACGTTGGATCACATTGTTGATTCAGGGGGAAATAGCCCCTGGTCCCCAACGATTATTCATCAGGATCGGGCACTTTATTAGAATATTTTAAAGATTTGGCTCTTGTCTATTTTTGAATCGTACACATTTGTATGGTGTGGAGTATTTGGTGTGAACTCTGAGCGTTTCGTTAGATCACCGTGACCTGAAATATTCATGACAGTTCTTTGAGTTCTGATGAATTAAAGATTGCTAAAAGCGACTGAAAAGTTCAACGTTAAGTACTGTTAATTCTCTTTTTGTTTCTCCATTTCGATAGTTTATTAAGGTTTTATTGTGGTATTCTAATTTTCTAAGGAATTTAAATGAATGAGTGAATGAATGAATGAATGAGTGAATGAATGAATGAATGAACATGAAGAGCATGAACATGAATAAATGAAGACACATAACGAAGTTACATTGTATTGATCACGAAAGATACACAGCAGAATTGGTCAATCCCCGTATTAATGACCATCCTAAGGCCAAACATTAAAAAAGTATTTCTCTTATCTAGTGGTGGCAAGTGTGTATTTGTGGAGGATTTTAATTGTGGAGGATTTTTATCCTATAAGGGGACGTCTAGTGTTTAATGGTGGAGGATTATATCGCCTATATGGTGGTGGCCAGTGTTTAGTGATGGAGGATTATATCACCTATATGGTGGTGGCCAGTATTTAAAGTTAGAGGATTATTTCCCCCTCTATAGTGATGGTCAGTGTGTAGTGGTGGAGGATTATTTCCCCTCTATGGTGGTCAGTGTTTAGTGGTGGAGGATTATTTTCTCTCTATGGTGGTCAGTAGTTAGTGGTGGAGGATTATTTCCCCTCTATGGTGGTCAGTGTTTAGTGGTGGAGGATTTTTCCCCTCTATGGTGGTGGTCAGTGTTTAGTGGTGGAGGATTATTTCCCCTCTGTGGTGGCCAGTGTTTAGTGGTGGAGGATTATTTCCCCTCTATAGTGACGGTCAGTGTTTAGTGGTGGAGAATTATTTCCCCTCTATGGTGGTGGCTAGTGTTTAGTGGTGGAGGATAATCTCTCCTTTATGGTGGTAGCCAGTTGTTAGTGATTGAAGGAAATTTCTCCTAGATGGTGGTGACCAGTGTTTAATGAAGGATCATGTCAGAACACATACACGTGTACAACTGCTGGTGCACTATATACGCCTTTCGACAACCTCAGTCACTTCAGTGATGCCTAACTGTGGAAATCGACAATTAAGATATTTGAAGAGCAAATTCATTACCAAATTGACATAAACTAAGAGGCAAATGACCAATCTCAGGGCAGAACTATACATGAAGGAAATACTTTTTAGTTGTAGAATAATTTACAAACTTATTATCAATCAGTAATTTGTAGTATATATTTCGAATAAGTACAGAGGTACTGAAAACTGGACTGATATATAAATATATATCGAGATATATTTCTTTAATCTTTGTTCGCGATTGCCCATTTTGACCCCCTGACATAGAGGGTTACGAGCTTTTCTATTTACCCGATCGTTTGGTACAAGGGGATTACATACAGGCTTCTATAAACATACTTTCTCGCTCTCTTTGTCCGCAGCTTTTCTGAGCTGACCGGTAATCTGAAAGAAAAATTACAAATTTTGATCCTGTTTTGAAAGCCTTCGTTATGACATATGGATTTA
The DNA here is from genome assembly GCA_035048485.1 of Pteria penguin. Taxonomy (NCBI): domain Eukaryota; kingdom Metazoa; phylum Mollusca; class Bivalvia; order Pterioida; family Pteriidae; genus Pteria; species Pteria penguin. The sequence goes on along the minus strand of CM068588.1, from coordinate 8,181,777 downwards.
GAACCGGTCAAGACTTGGTTGGATAATAGTTAGATTGGAGTGGTCAGTTTTCGGACAAAATTCTGAGTGCAGTGGACAATGAGCGAACGCTTGCTCATAGGAAGGTTACGTTGTGACATACTTGTACACAGGTAATTATTGCAGTAGATTTAGTTTGAGGTTTATGTACAAAAAGCATAATAAAATGTTTTAAACTTTAATGTAACACTTGTACAGTCCTCATTTTTAATTTTTATAATTTTCATAGATATGCTCCCTCATTTTCACATCTACGTAACTGATCGATGCTGCCGTTTCGTTCCGTCACGCAGATTGACAGACTGTTTTTCACGTCAGTCTTGTTAATGATGAGTCTATCCGAGGAATGCATTTTATTTTTTATTTTTGTTTAAAGGACCCCCCTTTCCCTACTTATATTCTTTATCGTAGAGTTTGTGATTCTATTTGTAAAGTGTCTAATGAGAGAGAGAGAGAGAGAGAGAGAGAGAGAGAGAGAGAGAGAGTATAGAAGTTCAATAACTGCTCCAGTCGTTCAGGTATGTCGCCGCTTGTAAAGTGTACTACTAGTAAATATGATTTTTATGCCTTCGGAATCAAAGATATGGAGGCATCTGAGCTTTGGTCTGTCTTGTTACTGTTTGACCGTTTGTCCGTGGCCAAACAACTTAACATTGCGTATACCTTTACGACTGTAAGAGATAGAGCTTTCCTATTTCACATGCATATTCCTTATGACAAGACCTTTACGTCGGTACAATAATTTTTGACCTCGTTACCTTGACCGTGACCTTTGGCGTACATTTCAAAACTTTTAACCAAACTTTTACCCAAATTTCGACCTTCTGACTTTGACCTTGGAATTTGACTTAGTTTAAAGACAACAGCTTATACTGACAAAATTGAGGGGGGGGGGATTCGTATTTTACAAATACAGCTTGTTTGTTTCTAGCTTTACGTCAGGCCATCATATAATATTTCAGTCGTATGATCACGTATCTGCTTGATAAATTGAAGCCTATGTAAAGCATCCATGCGGAATGGCGTGGGATCTGTACGTACTAATTTAACCGTGACACGGGGTTTCAGTTTTTACCGTCTCATCCGGAAGACAGGACACTGGCGGTTTTAAAGATGAATTGAAGTCAGACACCAACGATAGTCATACAATGTGGAAGGGTTTCGAGCCAACGCTGTTTATCTCCGATGACAACGTTCCAAGTATCATTGCGGCAACTTCATAATGATGACTCATCAGACGATCCGAAAATCACCAGATCACCAGACAAAATCTGGTAAAATTAGCTTTGGTCTGGTAAAATTTTTCAACATTTTCTTATTATTTACATGTTAATTTCAACAAAATTAGAAAAATGTCTGGTGAGTTTTCAAAACTTTCGCGAAGGCTGAATGCCAAATATTCGGAATCGAGTGCCGGTGGTGAACGAGGACTCTTATATGTCTTAAAAAACTTCTAAAAGCTTGAAAGAAAAATACATAATGGAGAATTATGTCCGGTCATATAGGTAGAAATATTGATTAATGTGCTGGAGAAAACGTTGTTAATTTGTTATGTCTTCAAATCACTCTGGTTTGGGTTGAAATGAGGACATGTGACTTCTCCTTCAGGCTTTGTCGTGATGACAAAAGATCTATTCTGCTTTGGTACCTGAAATAGGAGTGACATCTTTATCACTAGTTCTTCCCAAATACTTCTGTATATGCGTGTGATCTACATGCTAGAATCGAAATGATGACCTTCAGTTTACTAGTTTGCCTGGTCTTATGATGAGCACAGCCATTTTGGGCATCGTGTGCAAAGTCATGCTAATATAGACTCAATGTAAAATATATGGATCTTTATTGCCTGACCTGAAACGGATCCGTACAAGTATGCTGAAATATTGATTGATTAATTATAACCCGAGTATTCACCTGAATAAATGAGAGAAAATCGACGTTTTTAGCCTATGACGCTAGCATTATGATTTAACGGAGTTAAGATTGTATCAGTAAACTGAGATAGAATGCACATATGTTCCATGCTCCCATTTCATCGTTCCCTATATTATGTCACAGGGTCGTGGTGGTATTTGATACGCAGTGATTTTGAGGTATAATTAACCACGATGGACCTTAAAATAGGCATTGTCCCTAGAAGGACAGGCTCTGTAAATAGTAAAGTACCTCTTTGTCAGCGGGGTTTTTTCAGCAAAGTTCGGAACACTGAGGGAAAAAAGTCTTTTTGTGAAAAGATCGTTTTGTTAGATATATTTTTTTGTGTGTTTGTTTGATCTGAATGAGCACCGGGACAATAAACTACACGTTCTTCGTCCATGGATGCACATAGTCTTAACAATGTCTTTGAATAGAAATAAACATTGTCAATAACAAAGACACTGGGGCATAGGTAATGACAATGTTGATTCTGAACCAGTGGTCTTCTTGCTGAAATGTTAAATTTCAAGAAAAGACATCGCTTTGTCATTTAAATGCATGCAATAGATTTTGTGAAAGTTGGACAGAATTGGATCGTTTAATATGTGTTATTAATTTCTGAAATTGACAGCTACACAGATTACGATTGGTTAATGTAAAGATTCAGTCTTTCATGTGTTACGACATACAGCCAGAATATTTTGTCCCTGGGTGATTATTCAGTGGATTTACTTGTCAGTAGTTTTTTTTAAAAAGGATGATACCGACAGATTCAGAAAAAAAACCCCAAAGGCGATCATGTGATGCAAGCACGGCATTGACATTTAACCGTTGCATGTCTATTTCAACACAAACTGCATGTTTCCGTTGAAATACCCCAGCTCGTGAACTTCACCGTTTCTAAACTTATCGATGTTTGTCCGAAACGGCCCAAATGTAATAGTATGTCTGCATTAGTAGCTCTGTAGAGATGAATGAAACTCCACTAATGCAAGGATATTGGAAAACTATACAGGCAATTCCGGTGGAACTATTTCCGAAGAATCAATAGTATAGGGAAATAAACAAATACCTTCCTGTGCGTATACCATACAGTGGTATCCAGTTGTAGGTTGGGAATTTTTTTTTCCTGGAGTTGTATTTACCCCGAGACATTAGTTAAGTACAAGAGGTGACAGCTTTAATTGGCATCGCCAGTCGCAAATACCCGTAACGGCACGCGTTTCTGGCAGAGGTTGGCTACATGGAACCTGTTTACATTTAATTGATTTAGATCAACTCTCTGACATGAACTAGGGAACGGACTTTTATTGGCATAAGGGACGTTGAAGATGTTGAATGTGTGCTCCCCTTGTATTGTGCGCTGATGATATCAGGTAGGTCAAGTTCAGCCAATCTCTTTGGGACCCTGAAACACATGCAAATCGTAAGTATGTAAGCGTAGTAATTCTCTGTATGAAACCGTCGTTACCTTTACCGGTAAGTCAGGACAATAAATTTACCGAAATCATGCATGCTTCTGGGAAACATTTGACAACATAGGTTTTTTTAGCACGTGACACGGACTCATTTGTTTGATCCGAATGTAATTGCAACTAAACTGTGACGTAATTGTGTGAAGTATTTAAAGTTCAGAACTTATTTGTAACATGCCTCTACATGTAGAGATTTTGAGCAGCGTTGAAACTGGTACCTTGTCTTTCGTACGTGAAACTTTCACATTATGGTTCGTTGTTGATGTCAGTATAAATAGAACTTGGGAATAAAAACAGACGGAAGTCATCACAGCAGTGGTCATATGTACCAAATATGATGGATTAAAGAATTGTCTCTCAGATCCCGCTGCGTCCTCTGCCAATTTTAAAAGCGCTGCCGCTATATTGTTTCTGTAGTTGTTTTGCAAAGTAGGAGTTTTCAAGCACTTTCTGAAGTTTCCCTAAAACCATTCTGCTACACAAGAAACACAGCTTTATAGTCTCACTGACGCATTTAACTTGACTAACGTGCATAATTCTTTTCAAAACTAGAGTCTGTATAATTTGTTTTTCAATTAAAGTTGTGTTTGTATGCTCATATCAAACTTTTCGATTTTGTCTTCATATGCGACATCTTGGGTATTGTAAAGTAAAATGGGGATAAGAAATCCAGAGTTGTGTTTTGTCTGTATATGTTTGATACTCCGTATTTGAGTACGTACCTCCGGTTACCGTAATATTCTGTCAGTCACTCGATATTTTACACAAAGATGTTTCGTGGATAAAAATGAGCACTATTGATTTTAAGGGTAACTGCTTTTAAGGTCAAGTTCACTTGTATTTATGTACAAAATCTGTTGCCATGTGAGGACACAGTGCAGTGTTTTGTTTTGAATTAGTTTTGCATACGAATCATGTGTTTGATAGCGCTAAGTGTACGTTTATACCTTGTCGCACGTGCCTAAGAATTGATTAATTGATTTCGAAGGACATTATGCAAAATTTCATAGCAACAATGCTTATGAGATCAAAGGCAAAACAAAATATGTTTGTAAACCGTGTGCCAGGTGAAAATACAATACAAAAGACAGACAGACAGATGTACAGACAAAGTCTATGATCATTCTTATTGAGTATACTAAATAGTATTACATGCTCGATCAGAGAATGGAAGATCATTTGTTCGAATCAAGTTGGCGATTTGGCGGTGCTCTTTCTGTTTATGACAGTCATAACAACGGATGTCATAGTTCAGACTTGAGACTGACTACTTACCCGGGTAGGTCCGTTGCATATTATTATATGACGTCACGACAACGATCCCCGGCCCTCCCAGATTTAACACCAATATAGAGGTGATAAACTCTACGAGCATTGACATAAATGCCTCTCATATAAAACAAACAATGTATAGAATACTTGGTCAATTGTGATATCGTAGTAAAACCGCATGTATTCCATTCATTGAGCCCATATTTATTATATGAAAATGTCACCGGGATTGAAAAGAGTCGCTTACTCACACCTCTCATTATCTCCTTTAATATAGAGAGCTCCAACACGATGCAAGCAGCGACCCCTGTCGATGGCTTAACGATCATTGCACTCGGAGTCATGTGATTTGAACCATGGCTAGCCTTTTTCTTTAGGGAGTCGTGTAGGCAATTCTTGTTAATTATGTTGATCTTTTTGTGCACGTAGTTGGAATGGGTAACCCATTCGACAAAAAGACTAATAAAAATTTGAGCGCGAATTGGAAGACAAGTAAATGAGATTGAAATAAGAATGATGTTCACTGCTTTTAAAATGTATGTTGATGATAATAGTTTTTATCAGTGAAGTGTATTATTATTATTATTATTATTATTATTATTATTATTATTATTATTATTATTATTAATGATTATAAGAAGGATATTACATATGAATCACTAACAGATTTATTTAATATATAGATGTATCTGTGCGGAAAATATTAGGACATCTCGAGCTCGGTAATCGTTTTTTGCTTAACTACTTTGCTGGAAATTTGTTGTGGCCATTTTGTCCGTTTAAGATCAGTGTTAGAATTCTGGTCTGAGCAGTGCTAAAGTAAATTAATGTACCTTTGGAAGGCACATATACACTTGCAATATCCATGGTTCCTTTCTGCTCTTAAATCAATCATCCTCATGGTAACCATGATTCTATACTGTTTTCTTTAGGAATTTTGATTTCTGTTTTACCCGACACCGCATTTGTGAATTAATGAAAGTCATACTGTAATGCGGAAGGTTACAAAGTTCAATAATAGATTTACAGTTGACTGGTCTTGAAACATGAAATTTATTCCATATAAGTATTATCTGTTTTTCATGTCTTTGCCACTTTCATAAAGATCAACATGTCTGTACATAAATTTCTATGAAGTTATTACTATAAGCGAGCTCACCGTCAAGGACAAAAGACGAAAACACACCGGAATTGATCCTGATGGCAAACACTTACCATCATGGAACATTGTAGACTTTATCAAATCAGACGATAAATAAATCAAGAAGAAAAAACATGTAAGTTCAATTAGAGAAACCACTGTACTATATGTTAATCACACGTGCTCGACAAGAAGCTTATTTACACAGAGCCATATATTGATTCCGAACTTGCTCTGTTGTGGTACAGCCCTGTCGGGGAAAATAGGTTATAATGGAAGCAAAAATTGGACCGAATCGTAATATAAATCGTTTTGTAATTTTTGTCAGTTTTTGCAACTGGGATAACTAATCAGTCCTGTAAGGGAAAATGCGGTAATGCCAAAGGACAGGGGCGTTAGACATTGCGAAACGGTATGATATACACTTGTGACTAATGCGGATTTCTGTTTGTATGAAATTATTTTTGGAAGCCGATTTCCAACCCCCCCCCCCCCCCCCCCTCCATTCTCCTAAATTTGCATTGAAGAACAATTCCTTTGTTCACTTCAATTGAGTAGGATATTTTCATCAGATATTCATGAAATAACTGAAATGGGGCGGCAGATTATGACATTATAATGAATTAATGTTTATTAATGTGAATATAGATCTGGGTAGACATGGCGCGTAAAAGATTTCTCACTGCTTCGAGTCGGTCATTTGCCGAGGTCAAAGTTTCTGTGCATGGTATCAGCCAGATACCGTTATCACTTAAATTGAGTCTGGATGTTGCATGAAAAATATTTTACATACAAGTTGGCGGACAGTATTTAGTGATGGAGGGGCCCGGAGTACCCGGAAAAGACCATCCAGCTTTTGCAAGTACCCTTATAGATCTTACAACTTATCTTTGGTTCGGACCTAGATTTGATATATGCCGTCACTTAATAAGCGAAATGAACTTGACGTAAAATGGCCCCCCTTTCCAAATAAATAAATAAATGACACAAACAAACAAATCTCCAAACAAACAAACAAACAAGAAGACAGGCTTGTGTTAATAACCATAGAATTAACTTGAAAATATATATACCACGGTTAATTTCAACAAATTATGAATTTTGTGATTCACAAGGCCGAAGTTGTGAAAGTCCAGAATATATTTAGAGCGAACCAATTACCAAATTGACCCGATAGGAAGATCTAGAATCCATCTAAGGGCAGAGCTTTGCTTAAGGAGATGCTCCTTAGTTTTAAATGTAAGCTTTCATAGGAAATCATACAAATTTAAATAGGTTCTCGAAAAACGAAAGACGGATTTTGTATAATCAAACAAGGTAATAGATTATTTAGTAACATGAATTTTAACGAAAGAATGGGATACATTCAGGCGCAGATGGCACTGAAATAAGAATGACAGACAAAAATGTTTGAGGTTTCAATAAGACATGGTAGCTTAAATACATGTCTTGCCTACAATATTGTCTTGGGCTCATTGTGGATTTAGCGCTTTTGATCAAAGTATTCTCCATAACTGATTATCGTTAAAAAGCTCGCCAAGTATTGTCAGCTACCTGATTGAAGTTCTCTCCTTCCAAGCCCAACATTTTCTTGCGATAGACAAAGAACGGAAATGGGTAACAGTATTCTTGGCTGCATATAATGCACAAGGCGTCGTGCAATGAACCTCGTTGAAAAATCGACTTGTATACACTTATGTTATAAAACTTTTTAATGTGACTGAATGAACTGTTGGCATGGTTTCTAGAATTTTCTCGACTCTGATCGTAAAGGCGGTGATGTAATTTGTGCTAGGGTACATGTATGCCACTTATTGTTTTGATTACCATTTAGAGAGGGACAATTTAGAACTGAGTGCTTTATTGATAGACGAATAGATAGATTGATTATTGATAAACATCACGCTAGAAGTGTTTCACTTATATGGTGGATGTATGTGTTATATGACAGAGGTAGTCCATAGCATTGGCAGAGAATCGTCGACTTTCAGCTGTTGTACTTGAACACGAACTTAGCAGGTACATTAGTACACTTTCTCAATGTCTTATATACTTAGCAGGTACACTGGTACATTTTCACAATATCTTATATACTTAGCAGGTACACTGGTACATTTTCACAATATCTTATATACTTATCATGTACACTGGTACATTTTCACAATATCTTATATACTTATCATGTACACTGGTACATTTTCACAATATCTTATATACTTAGCAGGTACACTGGTACATTTTCACAATATCTTATATACTTAGCAGGTACACTGGTACATTTTCACAATGACAGTCAATGTCTCAAACTTTAGCAGGTGTATTGGTGCACTGTCTCAATGTCCCGAACTTAGCAAGTGCACTGGTGCACTTTCTGAGTGTCCCGACTGTCAGGTGAGGTACACTGGGACAGTTTCTGGATGCCCCGAGCTTTAGCAGGTACACTTTTACGCCACCTCCATTTCCAGAGAAAGTCATCTGGTGAACTGTACCAATTACCTAACCTTTATCAGGTACACCTATACATCATCCCGATATCCCGATTTTCAGAAAAAAGGTTACCTGGCGAACTATACCATTGACCTAACTTTAAGCAGATACACTTGTACATCATTCGAAAGTCCAAACCTTTAGGAGGTACACTTGTACACTCTCCCGATATGCCTAACTACACTTGTAGTAGACTCTCTTAATGTCTTGAGCATTAGTTGTTACACTTGTAGTAGATTCTCCCAATGTCCCTAGCATCAGTAGGTACACTTGTAGTAGACTCTATCAGTGTCCCCAACATCAGTTGGTACACTTGTAGTAGACTCTCCCAATATCCCTAGCATTAGTTGTTACACTTGTAGGAGACTCTCCCAGTGTGCCCAGCATCAGTAGGTACACTTATAGTAGACTCCTCCAATGTCCTGAGCATCAGTTGGTACACTTGTATTAGACTCTCCTAATGTCCCCAGCATCAGTAGGTACACTTGTAGTAGACTCTCCCAGTGTCCCCAGCATCAGTTGGTACACTTGTAGTAGACTCTCTCAATGTCTCTAGCATCAGTTGGTACACTTGTAGTAGACTCTCTCAATGTCTCTAGCATCAGTTGGTACACTTGTAGTAGACTCTCTCAATGTCTCTAGCATCAGTTGGTACACTTGTCGTAGACTCTCCCAGAGTCCACAGCATCAGTTGGTACACTTGTAGTAGACTCTCTCAATGTCTCTAGCATCAGTTGGTACACTTGTAGTAGACTCTCTCAATGCCTCTAGCATCAGTTGGTACACTTGTAGTAGACTCTTACAATGTCCCGACCCTAAAATCTAAACTAGTCCATGCCATCGAGGCTGCAGTAGACTTCTGCATTTACTGACAACTTTATTACTTTGCTTACAAAGATAAGGGAAGTTATGGCCTTAATTGATCGTCATCTTAGCGTACGAGCACATTGGAGTACAACTGTTTCTCAAAATACTACCAATAGAAAAAAAGTTCTATCTACAATGTACAAATTATTCGCATGAAAAACATCATTTACCCAATTTCCCCCGTGTACCGTGTTACCAAAGTTTTTTGGGGATCCCAGAGAATTAGTTGAGGTGAAAATAATTAAAAGCGTCATGCAATAATCGGGTTCAGAGCCTCTTCCGTTTCGATTTCATTGTCTATTTGCACGCCGATAGATCGTTTTTACATATCGTGCATTATTGATGATGGTTCGATCTTGCAGACGATGTTCCGTAAATCAACTCAAGCCACACGACTGTAATTACGGGTTGCTATTTGATGACTACAAGTGAAAGAAATATTTAATTACGAGTGTTCCCGCGCATGCAACACGCACTGTAAACATGAGTTCTTGTAATCATAAGTTTTGTGTATTGACACAAGAACGTACGGTATTGATGGGAAAAAACAACATTGAATGTTGCATAATTAACGGCAAACAGCTGGAAAATTTGTACAAGGTGGTACACCTGGTATTGCAGGGGCGGAGATTGTGTAGTAGTAGTAAAGGGGCTTGATACCGATACAGACGATCAAATACCCTCGGATTGAGAGGTTGGTAAATTTTTTTCATGTTCGAAAATTAAATATTTAAAACGAGTCAAAACCCTTAGAAAATCAAACCAGACATACATGTTCATATTTTGTTCAATTTTGTAGTTACCACTGAAGATAATTTACAATAATTGTATAGCTTTTGCAAGGCCAACATTCGATATTACCCGTTTTGTTATTTTTTTCCGTTTGGATTGTAAATATAATTCCACGTGAATGATCTGATTTTTTTTTACAAAACCAATGTCAGTTTACTTGTACAAATCTTAAAAGGTTACAAGACTTCTGTGATACATGTACTATATTGAAGACCTTAAGGATTATAGGAAGATCGAAAATATTTCCATCCAGGTACTGTAAATAAAGTTAGCAATATTGACCGTGTTTGTAAGCCCTATTTAGAATTATATTTGGGTTACAGCGTTTGGTATGTCCCTCTGACCATTTATCCATCAGAACTTCCTCCCAATTTACGTAGAAGACGAATGTTACTGCAGGGGCATGCGTGCTTCATAAACTCATTTAAAGCAGAGGTTCTTGAATTTGCTTGATGTTTGTGTTTGGGACGTATTTGTTTTTGATAATGACTTTGCACATTGCTTAGATTTAAGCTAGCTTTACTTGTGCAGCTGATTTACTAGAGGGCAGTTGCTTAGTGCAACTTAAGTAACGTTAGAAATATGAAATTTTAGATATGTGTGTGTGTGAGAGAGAGAGAGAGAGAGAGGATGAAGTCAGCATTGCCTAACATCCACTCCTTATCTCTTTACGGATTCCATGTGCTTTTGTACTATCCGAGAACCATATCATCTCCGTCTTTCCCGCGTAAATCCCAGGTGAAACGATAATTGAGTTTGTGCCAAATTTTTGCCGGGCACATAATTGAATAATTGAACTTGTATGTATATTTTACCATATAGTGGTCACGAGAGATGAGTTATTGATGTCTACTCGTAAACTTTTATCGACAAGTGTGTTTGCAAGTCGATGTGTGTACATCTGCTAATTGCTGAAGAACAGAGATAGTGTAAATAAATCATAGATATGGTACCAAAAAAGAGCATCTAGTCAATTTATTTATGGTCGTCTAGAAACTCCTAAAATGCAATAGAATTTGCCTAAATGTGGCCAGATGTTGATTGCGTTTAGTACCTGATAATTGTTTTACTGGGTTGCCGATAACTACTTGTATAATGTGACCATGTTATCATAATGTAGCATCAAAATACAGCGAAGAATACAGAAGCCTAAGGAACACCTTTTTCCTAGAGAGAACATTTCCTTTACTTAATTTAGTGCAAGATTTCTTCCAATATGATCTGAATTTTCCATTACAAATTTGGGAAATAGGTGGTTTTCTATCCCCCGTATTTCTGCTGTTGGATCCGTCGCTGAATTTAGAACGCTGTGACGTCGGCAAAGTCAAACCATTGGTGCCGTGAAAGCCAATCCAACATAAAAAAAATAACGCAAACAATTTCAATATACCTTTCTCTCTTCAGAGATACGAGAAACTGTCATTAAAATGGGATCAAGCGAAAGAGGAAGTGCGTCAGGACGACTATGAAGTGTTGAAAGAGAAAGTACAGCTTCAACAACAATTGATAAGACGACAAGATGAACTGGCCAATCAGAGGAGACAACAAAGTGATGAGGAAGAGAAGCAGGTATGTTAATTCTCTTGCAAGACTCAACCATCTTAATATTTGGATTCTTCAGTACTACTAAGGTTGTGATTTTTATGTCCCTGGGAATGTGCAAATGATTGGTTAAGGTGGTATATTACAATAAAAAAGAAAGATAACTCCAGCGTCAATAAAGATCTTTTATTCATTTAAAAAACCCCGTTTTATTTCAAAGCTCGAGGGTCATTTAACTTGTGTTGTATACGCTCATCTCTCTAGATAGAGGTCTGATCTTTAGTGGAGTATAACAATAGCTCAAAAATTCCAGGAAATCTCAGTCAAGGTCTAAATTCGTTAGATAATACAGAAATATAAATCAGTTCTTTTACTATCAATGTTATTAAATCTGTTTGGAATGAAATCAATTTATCTATTATCAGGCCCTTTAATTGATGCAATCAAACTATGTGTAATATAAGTGTAAACCGACGTTGGCGAAAATATCGCTAAAGGTTCTTATTTTACGAAGAAATAGTCAACCATTAATATGACTTTTTTGCCCTACCAGTAATTGTTCATTCAAGGAATTATGTTTCTTATTAGAGGGATACAGAACCTTAAGGGGATTTCTGTCTACGTATAGTTACTCAACTTGTTCTTGTCAAGGTTGTACCCAACTGAATTGATACACATTGCTGAAAGGTACACTAGAAATGACTTTATTGTTGCAGTTTGATTGTCAGAGCTCTGGTATCTAATTGATAAGTTCATTAGCACTTATGTTGGAAATGCTATTTTATTTGAACAACTGACTGAAATTTGTGAGTTGATAATTTCTCAGCATTAATGTGAGGTCGATGAGGCTGTATGATTATCAGTGTTTTATGGATTGGAGAAGGAATTCTTTAGATCGCTGGTTTCTAGTGGTGGATAGATTTTGGAGATTAATGACCGTCTAGCACCATTTGAAATCAGTGCATCTGGGGAGTAGACACATCAAATTGTCGACACAGCAATTGAGTGACGATTGTTTTTTACACTGACCGTCCTAAATCTGGACTGCAACTGCAATACAATGGAATATTTTTGTGACGTCTTTGTGTATACTTGTTTTTTGCATGTCCGTGGCTACTGTGTTCATACAGCAAGGCCAGATGTCTCTTTTTTCCTTTCTTGAAGTCAGTTTCCAAAAGTTGTGTTTTTTATGACGGTAGAGTAATGGCGCTTGTAGGCACAGTTATTTTCAGGTAATGTGGTAATTTGTAAATTACTAAGCAGTTGTATCAACCATTGGAATGACAATGCTGACGTTCGTATGAATTCCTAAATTTCTAGTAAGTTTCTGTGGCTACTCGATCTGGATTTCGTCTGTCCGTCCTTTTCTCTTTGAATGTGACTTTCTCTTCAGGCGATATCCTCCTTGTAACAGTTTACTCTACTTTCATTTTAATATTTTTGGTAAAAACGAAATGCTAATCATAAAACTTAAAATCACCAATCAACAAAGAAATTTCGAGTTAAGATAGCGACAGCTTTGATTAATTAAAATAAGGTAGATCGTTTGAGCTGTGCAATGTAATGAACATCTCGAACCATCCGGCTTTCGTTTGAATCTTCACGAGAGAAGGCTTTAGCACTAGATCTTGATTTCAAAATCCACTAATTAAAGCGATTCGTCGCCGAAGCAATGTATTATACAGTCGTCTCAAATATTGTGTCACTGAATGACCTATATTTTTGGTTCGTTGTAAAGTATATTATATATTTTGCTCAGTAAACGAATTGTAATGTGTTGCATATTGTGTTGGGTGGAATATATATGACAGTTTGTGAAAATGAAAAGCACCTTTCCCCGAAAGAAATACGGGAATCACCCAGGCTTCAAACATTATTACGTGGAAACAGTTTTAAGGTCGGTTTAACTGTTAAACCAGGTCATGTTTATAAGTAATATGTCTGTCCGTGGTAAACTTTGTTAGAAAGTATACATTTTATCGCAGAAATTAAAACAAGTTATACACCTTGTCCTTGAATTTGATTTATCGAGAGAGGAAAACTCTTTAGACTTCTATAGATTAACGAATTTCTGTTTATTCATACAAATGAATTTTTTAACTTTAACCCTAAATTTCCTTACTTGGACTAAGTATCCTTTTACAGATAAAGATATCTTCGTATAAATACATCGTCCTTTAAGAAAATTATGACAACGAAGCATTAAGAAACATTGGCTTTCCGATGTATGCTATCTTCTGTATAAGTAAATAAAATTTGAAATCTTTAATACTGGTTATTGATCCCGCTCCCACTCCAGTGATGTCATCGAAAAGTAGTAGCTATCCCCAGACATGCATTACTGTTCCAGTTATATATCATTATGATACCCTCGTAAGATAAGTTATGACAGATTTTTCTTAGAAACACAGACTCACAGACTGACTTGCGAGCCGTAACTTGTATGTATACCCTTGTATCTTCCACTCAGAATAGATGTTGAGAAAAGTCATCTTGACACTTTCTTGATGTTTAGAGAAGATGTAGAATTGGAAAGAGATTATTTTGGCATGTGTAAATTACGGCCGTGGTTAGGAATAAAAAGGAAGACGCTTTGGGACCGTAAAATACAAACCGATAACGTATCTGAGATCTATTTTTCCTTCAAGGAGACATTAGGTATTGATCAAGTAACATATTGATCGCAACACGACCCCGGCATCAATTCTCTCTTTACGTTTATCTACGACATTACTTCCAACTCTATCGGAAGCTTTTCTATCCTCGAGAGGCGGCTGATGTTTACAAACATATAGAAGATTGGTGATAGTTTTAGGTCACATGTTGACGTTTGATATTTACAAACATGTAGAGAACCTTTATAGAGCAGTTCTTACATCACATACTGGTTAATGTTATAACCAACCTCGTAAAATGGTAAGTGAATATTTTGTTGTCTTGCTTCATTTATTTCAGGCTTTATCGTAAGGGGCAGCATCTCGGTTTCTTCACTTCTCTACAGTTGATTGCAGTTCATTGCAAAATGAATTCGTATGAACGACGTACCTATTAATTTGGTCAAACTTGTCCGAAATGTAGTCATACGAATATGATACTCTATAAAATATATAAATGCATATAGTAAAATACATGTATATATACAATATTTTGGACATTTCCCACTTGGAGATGGACCATGCTTCGATACTCCAAGTCGCTCTTCCTTAAACCGGTACGCTTTAGAGAAAGCGACCGTAGTCTTCCACAGGGAAGCGCACTGGTTATAACAAAAACAGAAACAATCAGTATCTTAAATTTTCGACCTCTTGACCTTTTTCAAATAGTTAAAAATATATAAATAGAGAGTTATATAGATGCAAAATCCATCCCTATGCCATATATGCTTCAGCATAGATAAGAAAAAAATTATTTTATCTAAATACTCCTCCAAAGGGAAGTCCGGTACATTAAAAGTAAAAGAACACAAACACTCTATATTGCAAATTTTCGGCCTCACGATCTTTATCAAGCAGTTTAAGAGATGACAAATTATATAAAGCTATGTAAAATCCATGTTAACGTTTGAAAAAACCACAACGTTAACATGGATTTTAAATAACTTTATTTTTATCTCTTTTTAAAAATTGCATGATAAAGGTCGGGAGGCCGAAAATTTGTGTTCTTTTATTTTTTAATGTTTTATCTTCATGTGTATTTATGCCGAAGCAAACCTTGCATAGTGATGGATTGTATATACATTTGTAGTTCTCTATTTATATGATAAAGGACAAGAGGTCCAAAATTTGTGATACTGAGTGTTTCTGTTTTTATGGTAACGCCTTACATACTATACTTGTATATATGCATATATAATATTATTGATCAAGAATTTTATCAAAGCTGGTGAGCGGACTTGGAAGGTATACAACAGATGGCATTTCTTTGCAACATTCTCTGAACGATATCACCATGTTAATTAAGTATTTTACTTTTCGTTGCTCCAGTTCACGCTTGATTTCCTCGCAGTGACATCGGAGCTTATCAAATTGCTTCTCTTTCCATTGAATTATAAATTACATTTCTAATATTCGTTTTGTGGTGTAATGGGTCCAATTATATACGCGTGCTTTTGTCTTTCTTCCATTGATAATTACCAGACCGGAAGAGTTTGTTCACGTGGTATTTGAGTCCACTAGATATTACCAGACCCATTATTTACTGTACATATCTTGGAGTTGTCATGTTGGACTTCGTTTTTGACCGCCATTGAATCGTTGACAGTAGCAATGTGGACTCATTATTTCTTGGTTTTGATTGGTTTTAGTTATTTTGTTGTGTTCTGTACTTTTAGAATCGATTGTGTAGTTTCATAATGAAGTATGAATACTACATGTATAACAGCTTTGATAAGTTTTGTGTCTAGATTTTTTTGTAGTTTGCTGATTTCTTCGAGTAATCTCATTTCCTTCATGCCTTGGATTTGTTTTTGTTGTCAATCTCGAATAATAGACTTACACGACGGCATTTCATCAGATTTTGTGTATTTAGTCTGTATGGTGTTAGGAAGATCCCTATTGATTTTCAAGGTCAAAAGCCAAGGTCATGTGAGAGTATAGCGCTGCTTTGATATGCTGGTGATTGTCATATTGACATTGATAGACCTATTAGTATTGTCGTCAGAGAAGAAACGCGGATTACAGGGATGGGTTTGTCTCCGTCTTTTAGGAGTCGCACTTTTGAAATATGGGTCTAACAGTTCGGTTTTCGGGTATTACTCTTCCCTTCGATTATTTGTTGTTCGGTTTTGTATTGTTTTTTAAACGATATCTAATCGGAGAAGCACATATGTATTAATTATATTGGAATTAAGTTCAAGATTGAGCAAGAAGATAATGTCTTATAAAAGACTCTCTGCTGACAGACAATCTGTTAACTTTATAGTATACCCTCATGATGAATATACGTACACCTGAGGATACAATGTACATTTAAACGTTAACTTGAATTTGAATATGATTGAAATAAAAAATGGGCTACGGATTTGTTAATTGTTAAGGTTAATTGTTAAGGATAAATTATTTGGAAACTCCTATAGTTGCTTTGCCTCCGAAAAGGAAAAGAAAATAAGAGAAGAATTTATAAGGGATTTCTTATATAAAATTACTTATCATGGAAAGTCTCGCCATTTTCATCTCTATCAATCGTATCGATTTCCATTGTAATTATTAATTAATCGTTTACATAATCAGCAAGAGAATAAAAACAAGAACTGAACAACAAAACTGCAAGACTGCAAGTCGGACCGAAAACTGAATCTTGAGATTTGAATCACGGCTTTGATTATTCAGTTAACCTTTGCACCCCTGTTATGAAAACTGGATAGCAGACGATACATTCATTTCTTCGACTAATATAGTTTCTTTTCATGTTATTTATCCAATGAATGCAATTGTCATTCATTTTGGTTCATCGTGTCAAAGTCTACTCTTGAACTCTTACAGTTTTCTTCGAAATTTTTCTTTTACGTGGGGGGGGGGGGTGTTACGTGTTGGTCTTTGTTTTCCTAACCGAAGTTTGGTTGCTTCCTTCTCTCGTACTTGCACGGCCAGTCGGATTAATCAGTCGCCTTAGTTTACGTCATTTAACTTCAATTCCCATGCGTTTTATCATCGAACTGGAGATATTTTGTTCCATTGATGCTCAAAATAGAGTCCTTCTTTTGTCTCTTTATTGAGAAGTTTCTGTCATTCATTTGTGCGACTTTGATAATCATTTCGTAATATCTTTCTCTGCATTTAATTAACTCGAACTCGGGCTATTGTGTATAGGCCCTTTGCAGTATCGTTTGAGTGTCGTTCACGCTGTAATGGCAATGAAGAAGTAAGAATGCATGCAAGCAAACAGGAGTAAAATGCAGTTTAATCTAATTATATTAATCAATGGCATGTTTACCCAACTGCAAATCCAGTAGCAGGTGAATAAAACAATTGATAATACGATATATCCTTTAGTCATTTTTGTGGAGATTTTTCTAAGTTTCTTTGATGAGTTCATAGTGTCTTTTCTTTATGGGTTTGTGTGTGAATTTATCAAACGAAGTTTGCTACATTTGAGAATGACCTAAGTTTTGTGATTACACTTAAAGCGTGCTGTCTTGTTCGAATTAAGGTATTCATTCATCCATTTAGCACATCTTTCTCTCTGTCGAATTATATAAGTCGGACTTGCATGTAGCAGAATTTTTGTCGAATTGTGGGTCTCGGACTTGCATGTTGAAGGATCTTTGTCGAATTGTGGTTCTCGGACTTGCACGTAGCAGAATCTTTGTCAAATTGTGGTTTTCAGCCTTGCACGAAGCAGAATCTTTGTCGAATTGTGGTTCTCGGACTTGCATGTTGCAGGATCTCAATGTCGTGTTATATTTACAAAGCCCTAATCTATAAACAGATTAAAATTTTGTCATGTTACTTTCGTCGAGAGTTGTGTTCAGTGTCAAATCGATTTGCTATTCAATCAACGTTTTATCAAAATATATTTATTTCTTTATACGTTTTGGTGGTGCCATTGGTTAAATCCCACTATCGTTTAAAACACTCTTGGGCGTTTGCATTTAAAAAAAAGTCAAAAGACGTTGAAACAAATTTTCAATGAAATAGTTTTGACTGTTGATCGTTGCAGTTTTGCTTTGTCTTCGGTCAAACTATTCATTACGAACCTGTGTATTTTAATCAACTTTTTTATATCTGAAAATATTCATAACGTACACACACTGGCATTATTACATTAAAGCCCTACCTAGGTCCATATTATATCACTTAAAGTCGAAATCCACGGGACAAGAAAGCTAATTTGTCTTCGCGTATAGATTCCGACCATTTATACATTCGCAAACAGTCGGATGAACTCGGCTTTAAAAGCATGTTCAGTGTTCGCTATCGGAATGCATTGGAGGGTGTCTGTTCCTCGGTGCGGAGAGCCGATTCCAATCTCCCCTGATAAATCATTGTGGAAGAACAATACTGCCGCAATACAATGTGAAGCAGTCAATTACTCTGGTGCCTGCAGTAGGCCAAATATACCGATTAATTATTGATAGAGGTACACCAACATTACTCTGTCGTCAATACATGTCTGCATACGCTGCTCCAGAGCTTCATGGGTACATCGTCTTGACGCACGAGCCTCTCTAATAGGCATATGTGATGCCAGGTAGGTGGGCACCTTTTGTCTTAATATAATTTTTCGTATGATTTTGTTCTGGAGACAAATTTCAGTAGTATTTTCGTGATACTGTACATGATCAAGCGAAGATATTGTGGCTTGCTATAATGGCGGATATATCATGGATACATGTTTGCTTCTGATGTGTTCAACACAAAAAAATTCTTTGATTTCTTTTTGTCAATGGCGATTAGTATATCTGACACGCTAAGCGTTTAGAAATACATTGAACAGAAATTTATGTGCTGAAAGGAAATGAGATATCTATTTTTGTTTAATTTTGACCTCTTTTTACAAGTTTGTTTTAAACAATTCATCTCTTTGCCCAAAGCAAACCACATTCAGGTCCATTGATCACAAAATATAATGTAAGCAAAGTTACTGAAATGGCAAACACTGACGTAGTGAATCTGTTTGACCACAGGAACGTGTTCATTGTACATGACAGCCCGAGATTCCCCTGGTCTTACTCTACGTCATGGTCAATATCTCGCCGTTTCTTCGCGCTGAATCCCAATACGAGGTCTAGCGGGTACCTAGATATTTATGATATGCATGGCTTTGAGCGTTCTTTGTTGCTTTAGTCCAGATTGTGGTTAATTATTCGGTCTTTACAGCTTGGCATCTTGCTCTAATGGATTTTGTGAGTTTGATCTATTCTTCAGCCAAGGGATTGTATGATATGGGAATGAGGGGTCTAGACCGATTTTGGCAGCCTTTCTTCTGAAAAAAATGATACGGTGTCTGCATGCAATAAAATGCATCCTATGCTTTATGTTTCTCCTTTTCTCGACATTGATTTCCGTCGAGTTCGTTCGTTACTTTAACTTAACGTCCTTTCTTGACGTTTTGCGCATGGCCAATTTGCTTGAGGTTTCGCACATGCAGACTTGAGATTTTTTCCCCAGACTTGCTTGACGTTTAGCGCATGGCGGATATATATTTATTTCTATTCAGAGTTAACATCTAAGAATTGTAATTGATTGTCCTTTCGCAACAGTGTTGCAAAAGGGGGGGATATAGTAACGGTACCGTTCGTGTGTGGGTGCTTGCGTGGGTGTGTGCGTGTGTCTGTAACAACACCTTGTAGACTGTAGACACTCCAGAAGTCACAGTATTGGCCGTATTGGGTTCATACGTCACATATAGTTTTAATGCAAGGAGAAGATCCTTATAGACTTTAGTGTCAATAGGTCAAATGTTAAGGTCACTAGAAGTCATCATAGAAAAACCTTGTAAATACTCTAGAAACCACAATTTTAGCCGTATTGGGTTCATACTTCACATTTAGCTTTAGTATAATGACAGAAAGATCTGTATTGAGTTTTGGTCAAAAGGTCAAAGGTCAAGATCAATTTAGTACCATGGAATTTGCGGCCGTGCGAGAGGATACCACGCTTATTATTTTTCGAAACTTTTTAAATCTTCCTTGCTTAATAACGTCAAGCCATGATAGTTCCTGGCTAATGCGTGACAGAAATCACGGCTTATGCATTCAAAGCAGCGTGGGATCTTTTACGTACAGACGTTTATCATGACATTGTAACTTGGTTCATATTGTCTCATACGAAAGACAAGACACCGTCGAGCGATGACTGGACTCAGGCCTGGAACCTGTCGACCTTAAACGAATCATGCTTTATATACTAACAACATACTGTATTGGTTTAATAACTGCTTTGTTTGTTAAAATGGACTTCTACTACGTTCGTAATTCACTGGCAATGCCGTTTTTTTCACTTTGTTACACTTATTGATTATTGAAAACGTTTTGCTGAACCTGTTTAACTGGTTTTTGGTGTCTTTCCCAAGCTTAGTAATGACTCTGTAATACGATTATAATGTAGTTGCTTTCCGATCAGTTCTATCAACTACAAGGCCATGCTAATGACAACATATTTTGATGTTAGTTTCAGTTCGCAATAACTGTTGTAGGACTACATATTTCGGGTATCTAACAACGAAACTTAGACCTGTTATGGTTAGCAACTAGCACTTAGCTAGAGTGGTGGGGTGTTTTTTTATTTGATTTCAGAGAGAATTTTGCTAGTATAGCATGAGCGAATACAGGTCATAGTGAAGTAGCTCGTAGCTTAGCATATCTTATGTGGAAAAGCAGGAATGATTTATTCCTAAATAAATTAATTGCAATACTCATACCACTTTTATTTTATGGATTTTAAACATTTCCTCATAATTACACAAATTACTGTAAATGTCTCATCATCAGGAAAACACATAGATAATATCCTTAACCTTATGACCTCAATGGAGTTGATGTAACTTAAGCGGTAAGGTGCTTGACTCGTAACCGAAAGGTTGTGGGTTCGAGTCCGGTGGCAGACCGATGTCCTGTCCTTCGGATGAGACAGTAAATTCGGAGCGGTAACGGTAGACGTGACACATGAAAGATCCCTCACTGCTTTGGATTGGTCTATTGTATGTGACTTAATTTCTATGCGTCAGGTAGGTGCCGTCACCATATAAGGACAGTGATCTTGGTGTGACGTGAAATCAGAACCAAACAAACAATGTGACCTAAATGACCTTAGTGACTGTTCTCTCGGGTCTTGGATTAGTGTATTTCTTCAACAGTTTTCAGCCTTTTGCACACACTTTGCATGCGACGAAATGGTTTAATATTATTTCATGTACTTTTTTCTATTTGATAGAGTACTAAGTTTAATTTTTGCCAAGTATTTTATACCTCCAGTTTCTCAATTACATATTATATCGTGACAACGTGGCGAGCGCGGGGATACCGAAAGAAATGTTTCCGTGAAACACGTGAGATCGTATAATAAGTAAACAATATGCCTATAGCAATATCCGAAAAGAGATAAAAAGACATATGTTGCTGTAAATATATTTAAAAGCTTGAGAATTGTTCACATCCAACGACTTTGTCCTTATCTCCAAACAAAATAAGTGCTAATGTAATAAATATTTGTGAGTCGACGCCAGTTATGAAAAAAAGAAAAATCCAGTACATATTTAACTGAAAAAGCATTTTACAAGAATGAACACAGTGCACATATATTGTAGGTATTTGTTGATGTTAATACTCTTGACATTTTCTTTTTAAATTATACTTCTGAAATAAAAAAACAAAACAAAACCAGCAACAATCAACAAAGAAATTTTTTTTCTTGCATGTAGGACACGTCCTCAGTGTAAATAAACAAGGCGTGATTTACATGTAGCTTCAGCAGAGGATCTCTTTTTTTTAGCATAGAAGTCGTGTGAATTTCTGTAAAGAAGGTTGGGATTTTCAGTTCCATCAACAACAAGGAATGAGGAAACATGAGCTAAAGCAGAATTCTTTTTACGTTGTCCCATTTCTCTATTTTGGCATCAGTGTTTATGTTCGGTTCTACGGATTAATATAAGATCGGTATCTTAGTTAATAAACGTTTGAATTTGGCGCCAGTTTTGCGTTGCCGCTTCAGTCTAATTGGTTGGTCATCGATCTCTTCAGTGGACTACGAGTATTTGTTCATAGTGACTACTTGCTTACTACATTTATTCTGAGTTCTGCTGCAGAAAGATACAAAGCCATGATAAGTAACCTGGTCTCACTTGGTGGATAGATACGCATTCATTTTCTAGCACCATTTGAAATCAGTTTCCTTGTATGACTCCACCGACACGTGACATTCTCTGCTTGTGTGATATGCTCTTTGGTCATGTGATTGTCTTGTGACATGCGTCTGATCATGTTTCTCAGATTATGTGACGCTTTGTGGTCATGAGAGTTTTGTAGTCATCTGATATGCTTTTATCATGTTATGATCAATTGGTATTAAGTGGACTCAAATATATATATATATATATATATGTTTGTCGTTTGTCGTGGCCATCAATTCCATTTACTTATTTACTTATTCAGTATCCATTTGTTTCACTTCACTGAATTTCTCTCAGTTGTACTCATGTTTTATGCATTTAAAAGATGTCTTTTCGTCTTTGTCCATCAGATTCAATCGAGGCTGTTATATTTTTCTTCCGATGTTTGTTTGGTTGTTTCAAAGAGACAATGAATACGTGGCAAGTGACATCGGTCCAGCCGGACGCCATGTTGTTCTTCAGCTGAGCCTTCAACAGATGACAATTAAACGAAAATGAGGCAGTTTACATGCAAAAAGACTAAGCCCTATCGTCATTCCTGACCGCCTATGAAGCATAGTTGGGGAACCAAATACATATTCCGTATTATGGCAAAATGTAGATGAGCGGTGTTATTTCATATTGGTAAATTAGTGAATGTATTAGGTATAAGGAAGGGACATGTGAATCGCCTTTAAAACCTCTCACGTGGCATGTGACTGATCCGAACGTCAAAGAATTTTGTAACACGTTTAGACTGGACAGGGAAATATTGGTGCGCGAAACTCAGATTTCAGACATCGTGTCAATTCACTCTGCAATTCAACAAATATCTTTACATCGTGTAAAGATATTTGTTGAATTGCAGAGTGAATTGATTCTAGTTACTGAATAGAACTGAAAACCCTAAATATTTCAGGTAGTTGATAAACGAAGGAGGGAAATAAAACCGAAACAGTAAATTAACTGAAAAGAAAAAATAATCGAAAGAAATTGTTTTAGCATAATCATGATTTTGACAGGGGTGTTTTTTATTTTTTTGTCTTGGCCGCAGTAATCAAGTGGACTAAAGGGCTTGGTTGGAATTTTGTAGTTCCATACTGTTATCCAGTTTGGATTCGATTTTTCTTTTTGTAGATAGTGAGGAAGTTTTCGACGATGTCGGCAGAATGTAAAATTTCTGTTGTTTCTTCAGCGATATACACTGGTTTCCATAAAATTAATTCTGGCTGAGTGTTCAAAAGTGAAAAAAAGAAGTGTTGTGTTTTTATGAAATGTGCAACTTGAAGTTGATTTCAAAATTCTTTACAAATTCTCAGTACTAAAATCAGGGTTCGAATTCCTTGTTGTGCCAATTGTGTTAAGGAGCTTGGTTACCCCATGCTTCCATGTCCTAGTGTGACTGAACATTATCAAAATACACCACTAACCGAGCTAACGATCAGTATTGTACAATATGTAAAAACAAAGCGATATAACACCCCTAACCGAACAAGCGATCAGTATTGTACAATATTTACAAACAAAGCGATAGACAATTATGATTAGTGAAAGGTTTTAATGTGCCAAAAGGCGCAATCTCCAAAGCAGAGTTACGATCCTTGCACTCCCTTTAATCTCTGCCAACTACTGAAAGTAGTCCCTAGTCAGAAGGCAGAAAATATAGACTGTTTTGCGTGTTTTGGGCAAAAAATGTCATCGTATTCAAGATATCTGGGCAAAAATTAGACAATGAGGTGCAGATGATAGTGTTATTGACAAACTGTATTACATAAGTTCGCTGAATTGTACGCTGAGAAAATATAGTGCGGTATAAATTCGAGGTTTATTTCTTGTAGAAGCCCGATTAAAACTCAGTGTAACATGGTAAATGCTTTAAATTTAACTAATAAAACCATTGAAGACCAAGTCATATCGTCCAGAGGCAAAACTCTGATTTTACAAGAATCTTGTAAAACCTGAGACGTTGGCAGAGGTATGTGTGGATTGCAGAGGAACGACAACTCTGCTTTGGAGATTGCAAAAGGCGAAGTGCGTGGAATTGGTTTTCCTTTTTTCATAGGAACTGAAAGATAATGAGCGATGAACTCGAAAATCTCGAATGTTTCCTCTTCTCTAGTCATTGTGAATCCAAACACCCGTGGAGATCCTAGTGGCATTGTATCGGACCAAAACGGTAATTAAATGTGACGACATTTTACTTTCGTAATTAAAATTTCCAGATTTTGATAAATGACGCAAGTTTGCAGCATTTGGTATATTAATCTTTGATTGAAATAGTGTCTAAACCGAATAACAGTTTTGTAACCTGACTATTTTATTCGACCATTTTCCAAACTATGCAATGTCATATTTACACTAATTCGAACTGCCCAGTGGTATTGAATAACCTTTTAGGTTAGAGAAATCGTGTATGAACTTCGTGTACCTGGTTCAGTTTCCTCTGTGTAGAGAGGCGATTATTCTTGAACCCTCGAGATCGATACATCCTGTCAATGTACATTAAGGTAATATGAATTTGGAATACAATATGCTGGTATGCCATTAACAATAATCATTTCCTCCTAAATATAAACAAACTATCAAAGTACTAGCAGTTTCAATATTTTTGCTTTCAAAATTGCAGAACATCAGATTTTTTATGCCCCCGAATCGATAGATCGGGGCAGAAACATACATACACATATTATTTTTGTCCTGTCTGTTTGTTTGTCTGTCTGTTGTCAACTTTAACCTTGGCTATAACTTTTGAACCGTGAGGGATAGAGACTTCATATTTGACATGCGTACTCAACTAATGAAACCCTTTCAAATGACACCAAGGTCGATGACCTTTTCACGTTGACAATGACATTCACGCTAAAAATAACTTTTTGTGCTTTGGTGCCGCCGGAGGCATTAGTGTTTCACAAACACAACTTGTTATCAAGGAATTTTTTATATTAGAGTTATCTTTCTAACTAATGATGCGTTACCTTAAAATCTTCTCTGCTTTTGATAAGTTCGTTGCACACGTCAGACTTTCATGGAAGATGCGACAAGGGTTTATAGATATAGCTGAAATGCCGATGAATTGGTGCTACATAACAATCTTTTAAAAGACTCCTTGTAGCTTTTATGAACCGTTAGAAAAAACAACGCATATTCAACTGTATCTTTGTATACAATATTGATGTGCAGCTTTTATCGGTAAGCCCAACGATTGTGATTCAGATGCGTAGGTGTTGAATAACTATGCCTTGTTGTGGCTAGTGGAATAGTATCTGTTGTAAATCTTAACGTAATTTAGTAATGTAATTGAATTGTCTGATATTCTCAGAATGATGGCTTCATCGAACCTTAACCTAACAATACAAATCAGGAGTGAAGTTTAGATAAAAATAATGAAGGGTTTATAGTTTTCTGTCTCTTTGTTGCTTTGTATGAAAATTAGCTACAATTGTATTACATGTACTTTCTTTTTGACATGCGCACTTTTGTTCATTTGTTACTTCCTGAGCATTGCTATATATAGTGTTGATGGTTGCTATTAGTGTTACTGAATGAATAAATAAATGAATAAATAGACACACACACACACACACACACACACACACACACGCACGCACGCACGCACAGAGAGAAATTAATTAGACATTTGACAGGTCACATTTCAAGGTGAATGTCGCTACATAAAGACTAATTTCAGAACTAGCGTTATTTATTGCATATCAGTGCTGGTTTGGCTTTATAGCTATACGGATCGAACATTGCGTTAAAAAATAACAAGCTATGATTTTTGCCTATAAACATCCGGGTCTTTTAACATTTCCCTTGATTGATAATGGATAAGACATCTTGAAGGTCTCTCGTCCGGAATGTCGGGACATTGGTTTCGTAGCATTTATGGAAAATGGAAGAAATGTAGCATGTTCAACAGCTGGAGACAGTTGAAATAGTTTGGATCGAGTCACTGAACACTGATATAGAATTATTGATTCATAAATTACCACAGCATGAAAGTACTTGACGACATGTTTTAATTAATTTTCTCGTATAATGTGCATCGTCAAGTCAGGTGTACAGTGAAGCAAGCGTCATATTGAAGCTGCACACAGTTGTCGCTTCCATGAAATTCATTGGAATAGAGAAAGGATTGTAACCCCCTCCCATCTATTCTACGTGGTTGAAAATGGAGAAAAAAGGATTGGTTATCTCGTGAAAAAATTTTTGTACAGTATGTACAGAAATGGTCTACCGACGACACACTTCTACAGTGGGTGCCATAAACTTTGACGGAAAAAAAACAATCAATATGTTCTCACCGAGGGACACAAATTTACAGTAAACAAACATATTTAACGAGATAAAAATATTACAGTATATCCACTTTCTGCGACGTTTGATTGTAATCGTTTCCCGTTGATGTATTTTCCCGCGATCTCCGATGAAAAGGAAGAGAAGAGGCGACAACACGACGCCTGCTTACTCCAAGAATATAACCATAATGTTGATCAAGAACTGCCATTTTTGTTGTCATGCATCAGGCATTTCTATTGCGATTTGTGAAATTTTAGATGTTCGTTCTCGATGGATTTTATGATGTTTTTTTCTTTTTTTTTCCCTTCTCTGCTTCGTCTTACTCAACATACAGTATTATTATTGGAGTGTGTCATGTTCGCTTAATTATTTTTACACCCGGTTGTGGTGACAATGTCATGGATGGGGCTTGGGCAATTTTACATCTTCCTTTATGTTTATCATGCTGATAACAGGGTATTTGGTAGCAGGCCAAATTCTGATCCGATGCAATGAATGTCGTGCAAAGTAACAAATGGATTCCTCTATTTTCAGTTGTAAAACAAACTTCAAAGCGATGATATATATATATTTATTCCTTCAATCTTTCACGTATTTGAGTAAAACAGATTATGTAAGTCTATGAGTATAGGTAAATATTATATTTTCAGTATCATATTAGCATTTATGTATTTAATTTCCCATTAATGGATCATTTTGAATTCTTTCACCCAAGTCTTCCCCAAGTGTACTCGGGATTAATGTGTTTTCAGTTGACACTAGAGCGCAGTTCTTTTGAAAGTATATGGCCCTGGATTTGATTGACAATTTTATGTCTACAAAAGCTTGTATGTATGTAAGATGCATAGATTGTTATTTATGATACGACGTGTCCCGACCTGAGCACAGTGAGTGAATTGTTTGTTCATTTTAGTGTGTTGGTTACATGAAAAGAGTATATCTTTGCCTTTTGCACAATCTGGTCGTCTGCTCTTGTTACCAGCATTGTTTGAGTATTGTGAAGAAAAGAGTTTTTATCGTTAAACCAATAGACAAAGTAGCTTTAATGAGACTCGAAACTTCGAAAAATTGTCACGAGACTATTTTCGAAACAATAAGAGATACCACTGTATAACAATAGGATAATTAACATGAGGTGTAGGATTAAAACAATAGGAAAATGCTAAACGGAACAAAAACGGATTTTAATTCTGCATAGCTGTGTTTGAAACAGATAAAAAGTGGGATGTTATTTTAATTTTGTTATCGGAGGTTTGTATGCGGTTTATTTTAATCGCAGAGTTTATATGTTGCGCCTTCTTGAGCATTCGTCAAGCTTGTTTTAATAGGAACAAACCTTTAGTGCTATCTGATACATCGCCATAAATCGAGCGAAAATCTTTTGTTTTCGTACATACTACTGGAACCCGGGATATAACTCGATCGAATTAATGGTATCTTGAGTGACTATCTAATTGCGAATTCTCTCTACCAGAAACGATAATGGACAGGGAGTCCCTATAGGTTTTCAATAATGCCCTCTTTCTTTTAAAGCGCTATTGTTTTCTATTATTGCATTGTGCAGTATATTTGATTCACTACACAGCAATGTGTTACGGAACGGGAGCTGTTGAGTTGAAATTATTTATTCATATCTACCCATTATAAAAAGATAGCCGAGTTCAAGCGGGTGTGTTATACAAACCCATAATTCATTTAAGCTCTCTGAAACTGTCCGATGAAAACCAATTAAGGGATTCTTTAATTCTTTTTCCGTCAGTGTTGTAAGCTCAAATGAGATACGGTTTGGTGAGCAATATTCCATATAAATTTGTTTTTATTCCTCGCTTGCAATCAATACTCTTGATTGACCCTGAAAATCGATTCACAAGAATCGAATGATCAATTAGTTTATGTAAATTTATCTTTCAACATTGAAGAAACCTAATTTTATAGGGAATTTCAGACTGTGTTTAGGATTTGGTAACATCTCAGACAGAGAATTGGGGAGGATGTTCAAACTCCTGAATAGCTGCAATCAACACCATACTTACATGTGTCTTTAAAATATACTAGTAAATGATGTTTGATAACCTGTTGTGATAAGAGTACATTGTTTTATGTGTCGTTTTATAACTTTTGATTTTTCTCATGTCAAATGACACATGGAATACACCTCCTTTTTTCTGCTGGGTCGCTCTCTCTCGTCATGACTACTTAGCAACCAAATAAACAAATCATCTGATTTTGTTCGAAATCTGCGCCTTGCAGTGGGCTGGGGTTGCATTTAAATAGGGGATGACCGATTCCATGCACACTGTCACTGACCTATGAATATTGTTAAAGACGATTTTATACATAATCACATGTTTGACGTTTACTTCCACCTATTATCGCAGAAATTGATACAGTAATTTTAACTGTTGTCAATTTCATTGTCACCTCCGTGGATCTGCTGTGCCGTTTGACGTGTTTCAGACAGTTTCTGTCTCTATTTTACAGAAAAGAGATCTTAAGAAGCAAAAGAAACGGGAGATGGAAGCCGCCCTGCAGAAGAAATGTAAAGAAGCAATTGGTAAGAGATAAATGAAGGATTTTCTGATTTAGAAGTGGGTTTCTTGGACGAAGTACACGCATCTCGCTACTCTTAACTAAAAAGTAGACTACTCTTTAAAAATACGGAAATATGTTGATTGGTGAAGATGATCACATGCATAATAGTGTTGAGCCTGTGAAATGAGTTTGAAATCAAAAGATGAGAATCCTGACGTACTCACGGTCGTGCTGGGTGAATGTGTAATGGATGGGGCGTAAATGTAGTAACTGTGTCAAATATAGGTCAAGCATATTGAAGTTTCCATTCTTTTAATACACATGGCATTTGGTGAAAAATAACACCTTTTTTATGTCAGAGTTGGAATTTGGCACTGGAAGTGTCTGAATCTCCATTCCTGACAGGCTTGGGAACCCGTTGGTCCCCTGTTTTTTTTTTTAAACTCTGCCATAGTATACATTGTTATATCGTCATCTGAACTGTTGGATGGTCTTGAAAGGTCTTAAGGTGTCTGTCGCGAAGGTCGATTATTTTGTGAAGTGCATCAGCGTACCCAAGATGGCTGGCAGTTTTGAAAGCTTTGTCAATGTAACTGCCGAGGGTCGGGATCGGTAATTTTATTTTGGGTTTCCCTCCGCTGATTCAGCACAGTCGGTAATATGCTGGTCTAGAAGCCAACGGGCCCTTGTTCAAGCCCAGTGGCACACTTGTCAGTGTCAGTGTTCAGATGAGAACTATAAGAGAGAGAAAGAAAAGAAAATTCCAAGGGGTGTGTTGACGCTTGAAGGATCCCTCAGTGGCTCGATTGGGTCCATTGAATAGGAGGTTGAAATTTCTATGCAGGCAGATGCCAGTTTACAATGAAATATACTTAAAGTGATGCAATTTAAGAAAGACAGACGGACAGGCAAACTAAACATCAATCCACTGTCTCTCATATGTAGCTGAGAGAATCCCTTCGTGTAACATAAAACAATTACCGATATCAGTATCTGCTTTAATTAACATGTTCGGCTCTAAATAAAGATGGCCTCTTTGAACATTAATTTTATGATAAGAATTAAAGACGACATGCACAGTTATCAAACTAATGCAATTATCTTTTATCAATTATCACACTGATCACGATACAATTATGTTTAACCTACTTCTTCAAAGGTCGGTGCGAGATTAACCAATGCTAGGAGTTTTAGGAGCAGGAATTCCCAGAAGCGCCGTTTAACTAAGGTTGTGTAAATACAATCATTTGTTTTGTATAGTCACTGCGACATCTTGTTTGATACGAGAGTAAACTACTCTACTCGTGAAAAACATTCGGTCTAGGAATTTCCCACGGTTTATTATATCGTACGAGTAATAACTAAATTAGTATAAAACGTGTTGATCAAGTCACAAAATTTGCTATCTTCAAGCTGTGATGCAATTCCATATCATCAGGCAACATATGTCAAATTTAATAAACGAGAAGTTTTATTGGAGGGGTTTAATACATTTATTTCGATACAAACTGGGTATGGGATTAATTTTTGTCGAGAGTCATAAAAAAGGTTTTAATATACATAATCCGTTGATCGAATGGCATTTTAAAACAGATTAAATGCATGAAAAATCATAAATAACAATGCATGATTTATGGCATTAAACGAGTGAGGTATTTACTGCCACTTTTTCAAAATGTACATGTGTATACACACATGGCGCATTGTTTCTTCTGAACTATTGTGGCATGTCGTCAAGGATGTCCTGACTTGCGTGTAACTTCGTGCGTGATCTTTGACTAGTGGGAAATTTGTGAAACTTGGAATAATGGCTCAGAATCGCCGTCGGTCCAAGAACACTTCGCTCGGAAACCTTGATTCAATTGAAGGTAAATGGAAGATATGATTTGAGGTCGGGTCGTTAACGGGATTAAGATGGCGATACAAGGGGGAAATAACTCTAGTGGTTGTAATAAAATACAAAAAGGTGGATGTCTGAAAATAAGTAAGAACTGATTTGTGAAGATTCGTTTTTATCTCTTGCCTATGAGCTCCAACGATTCATTGAATTTAGTGATATGCAACTAGTAAGAATATATCTCTGTAGGTGAAATAAGGTTGTTTGAGATACCTCCGTGCGCAGCTGTTAAACGAATAATTATACAACGTCATGTATAGATTTCAATATACTTGGTGTGGGATAATGCCCAAACTCAACATAGGAATATTAATCATATATACATAATGTATATCAATGAGGGAGGTAGGTATACGTGAAGATGCCTCGTTCAGCTATGTGACAAGAAAGTCCTCGGACATGCGTAGTACATGGAAGAACTGGTATACAACGAAACGTCACAAGAAATATTTGAATGTGCAGTAGTTGAAGAATCCACGGTGAGCATTTTAAGTGACCGTAGTCAATGTGTTGGGAGTGGTAGAGTAACGTCATGTTTCGTATCTTGTAAATCAGGTCTGCAAGTGATGTGGTCATTTACCTTAATATGATGCTTAAACGGCATTATGTATACAATGGTCTTGAAAAAAAAAAACAACACACACCGGGTATATAGTGTCTAGATTCAGTATATTAATTAAAGACTCGAAGAGGTGGCCTGAAATCAATTTAAATGAGATTTTACTTCGCCTTCTATATATTTTCACTTCTGGAAGTTGTAACCAACCTTTTGTCCTTTTCAGACTTTTATGATTTAGAATATGAAATTGATGCATTAGGAGAGTTAAGATGTATAGATAGATTGGGCTTTTGTGATCATGATAATTTATATTAGAAGTGATTGATTGATTGATTGAATATTGTTTTACGTCACTCAACGATTATTTCACGTATATGGTGACGGCATCTGCCTGATGCATTGCATAGAAATATAGACCTTTGCAACGGACCCACCCGAAGCAGTGAGGGATCTTTTACGTGCCACGCCTACTGTGACACGGAACTTCGGTTTTTACTGTCTCATCCGAAAGACAGAACACTGGTGCGCCCAGGGCGGTAGTAGAACCCAGGGACCTTTGGTCAGGAGCCGGGCACCTTATCCACTAGGCAACACGGGCTTGATATTAGAAGTGAAACGATACATATCACGATACTTGAACAACGATACGATCATATCACGACATTAGAACAGTGATACGATAATGTCACGATACTTGAACAATGATACGATACATGTCACGATACTTGAACAAAGGTACAATACATATTACGATGTTTGAACGATGATACGGTACATATCACGGCACTTAAACAATGATACAATGTATATCACAACACTTGAACAATGATACGATACATATCACGATATTTGAACAATGATACGAGACATCACGGCATTTGAACTATGATATGATACGTATCACGATCTTGGTACAACGATTCGATACGTGTCTCGAGGGGCAGGCGTGGTGTAGTGCTTAAGCGCTTCGCTTGCGGCGCCGACGATCCGGGTTCGATTCCCGGGTTTAGCCACTATGTTTAAGAGGTTGGTAACCTCCTGCTACCTTGTTGTTTAATGAATAAATTAGGTATATAATTCATTGCATTGATTTTATGAAGTGTCCAAAATACTTGAAAAAAGTCATATATAATTGATATGAGTTAAACGTGTCACGCACTGATGAATGTGTCACACGTTGGTGAAACAAACCTGTAGCTTTAAAACAAGCTGCAAGCCAAGTTATATGTACCCCTCCTTAAACTCTCAGCATTATAAATTACGTTAATATAAATGGAGTTGAATGGGAACTATTCTTTCATGTTTCTTGTAATACGATTTGTTAAATTGAATTCAGACCTATTATATACAAAGAGATTTGTGATCAATTTCAAACAGGTTCTTGATGGTATGGGCCTCTCGGGAAAACATTGATCTTCATTTTAAGCATTGCGTTAAACACCGTGAACATGAATCTTTGCTGGAATAACCAGGAGAAATCTATCTTAATTTGAATCCAGTGATATGAAACTACAGTGAATTTGTCTTTTTTCCCTCCAGTACGAACATGGAGATTGATCGTTGTATATATATGCACGTTAACATTGGCTGATTCAGGAAGAATGAATGGTTTCGTGAGTGGGCACTCCAATCCGTCTTCTGTTGTACGGTTCAGGGTGGTACTTACTGATAGCATGAAGCGACTTGTAAACCCCCTGCTCTTGTCCAGCGCTAGCGCTAAAACTGAGAAAACATTTTAATTTCTTCTGTTCAACAATTAATTAATAGCGAGATTTGGATTTAATTAGTTTTATTCTATCGATAAATAGAATTAAACCAGTCTGCACGACAATTTAAGTGAACGTTTGATATTAGAATAAATTAAAATGAAATAATTAACTTAAGTATTTTCTCACTTTATGGCACCGGACCCTGATCTTCTTTAAATTTGAGATCAAAACCTCTTTCTTTTTCCAGCGGTACGGGGTCTGAGTTTTCTCCTAAATTTTCATGGATGGAATTAGTCTATGACATGCGATGACGTCAGTTTTCAGTAATTTCATATCATTCAGTCCTTTGATCGGACTGGGTACTGGTATAAGCCTTCAGTACGTTTGGATGCTCACTTTACGAATCTCTTATATTTGTGTAAAGTAACCGTTATCATGTTTCCCCCTGTAAACTCGATGTTAAACAGTATCCCAGTATGTGATAAGCCTTTCCGGCAAGGCTGAACAATGCGATCTGTCTTTTAGTGCATTCCGGGGGCTCGTCATTTGGTATTATTCGTGGAATAAAATTTTAGTGCAGAATCTCAAGTTTCATCGATCCGGTGCAATCTGTGGCGCAGTGATTCTTTGCCAAATGCAAAATCCTTCTGTTTGGTAGTAACAACAAACCCTAGAGCTTTCTTTTTTGATTTAGTATTGTATGCTAATTGTAAAGAGTTAAGTAGTGTAACCGGTAGCTATAATAGACAATTAAGACTGCATATAACATGCATATTGCAAAGTTTTAGAATAAAATGCGCAGCATGTGCATAGCATTCCGGGGGCTACAGTCAGTGATTGATTTACTGCTATGAAATTATCGAATGTAAATTTCAATATTTCGGACTTCGGTAAGACATAAATTGTCGAAATGCGCATATGGTGTAATAAACTAATATGGGTGTATATATTTTGTTCTAAAGCATTTCTTCGATGGAACACATTTTCTAAGCCTCTGTTGGTCTTTGGTCGACCCGCTTTTGGTGCATCTGTCACCGATCCACGTTCTTCATGTTAACAATTTTGTAAATGCGTTTCCTACTCGCTGTTGCACTCCCTGTAGATATCTTTAAAATCAGTGTGTATGTTTCATTGTGGACATCTCACACGTGATGTAAAGTATATAAAAACTCCTTGCACTATGCCTCTTCCTGTACCACAGTAGGCACTCATTTTCCCCTGGAATTAGTGTAAGATTAGGCTAACTGGAGAAAAAGTGTCTCCTGTTTGGCTTGCTGCACGCGCCACGGTCGCCAAAACATACATAGACGACACGTTAATACTACACAAAGGGGATGAATGTGGAGTAACACTGTACAAAAAGCTTCACCACCGCATAACCTGAGAGATGGAAAATGATATGCATATCAAACTCACAGTATGAAACCTGAGTCATCTCCACACTTCTAAGAAAGGCAGTGTGACAATATGTCACAATAATACAAAATACAAAAATAAATGCAGGCGTGTCACGGTGTTATATACAACAACTACAGTTGATATGCATGGACTCTTGGGAAACACTCTAAACAGACAAGGTACAATATGTTATAAAACAAAACACAAAAGGTAGTAACAATTTTTTAAATTTTGTCTTTGAGAGTTGACATGCAATTGAGGAGCAAAGTCGTTGATAATCATGGTCAATAACCTATTTCAACTTGCGAACTCGTTTGTCGTCTGCGATTGTATGCCTATCGTCTGCTTTGGGTTAAATTCTCTGAGGCTGTAATCTGTGTTAATACTTTACCATTATGTATGTAAGACAGAGGTATAAGGTCTTGAATACAAATATTTTGCGATAAATTTTCAGTGCCAAAATAACCCAGTCTTTACAGGGAGAAAATGGGGGTTTTTTTCTTATTCAACTATCCTATTATATCGCTCGTAAAACCCCACAAACAAAGAAAACCGTGAAGATGTAAATTATGCATAGACTTTATATTTTCGTTCCCTAGAGGTAAGCCCCTGGTGGAAACCGTTTCACACTTGTATCTTGACTGTATCTGACACAAAGATCTTCCAGTATCACTTCTCGTCATTACATAGTCCCCATGCGCACGTCACACTCACCATGCAATCTACAAATACTCCTGAAGTATAAGTCTTAAACGAACTCTTTGTCAGAGCACAATTTGTAATTGCTTTAATAATGAAAGATGTGTCTGGCTTTAAGGTCGTATACCTCGGTTGCTTACGTGTTTAGTCAATGTCAGGAGAGCCCCTACTAACTTTGTTATCATGGTTTACAGGTCATTTTTGTATTGATTGATTGATTATTGTATTACGTCAATCCACGATTATTCCACGTGTATGGAGACTGAATCTGCCTGATGCATTGCATAGAAATTTATACATTAGCAGCGGACCCACCAGAAGCAGTGAGAGGTCTTTTTTTTTTCGAACCACACCTATTGTAATAAGGTACCTCAGTGTTTACTGTCTCATCCGAAAGACGGAACAACGGTGTGTGCACTTGACAGGAATCTAACCCGGGACCTCTTGGTCACGAGCAGAGAATATAATCTTCTCGGCTGCACCAGCTTCCGTTTTTGTATGACGGTTTTGTAGAATGTGTATCACTTTGGCATTATTCTATTTTACACCACAAATTTCGTTTTCATTTCGGGCTAGAACTTGAACCAAAGCGATCACTTGATATGTAGTGTGGGTTAGTTTATTTTTATGTCGGACCCATTCAGTGAAAGGATATTTTAATTTGATTGGTAACTACACTATATCATTATTGTTTTATGAAAAGGGCTTACAAGATCGATGACTTCATGTCATTTATTGTATTGGAAGATTGCCACACTGTGAGTTTTAGAGACAGCATAAAAAATTGGGTTGTTGTGTTTTGTTGAATTTGCAGATTTCTGACATTGATGAAGGTAGCATCTACCTCTGGCTTACAAATGTTGATAGGACTATCATAGGATATAGTACCAATTAAAATTGATGGCACTACAGAAATATCAATTCAACCTACATCTATTTGATGCTGTCACAATAGAATTTAAAGGAATTGAAATTGACAGAAAGAATTGAAATTGACAGAGATAACAAATATATATGAAGCAAATCAATTATTTATGCGTAGGATGTCATTGTTCTCCAGAAGATGAAAAAAACTTTTTCACATGTTGAAAATCAATTTCAAAGAGATGAAATATTTCACATCAGTTTTATGATGTTGTTGATTGTGATTTTGAGGCCTCGTTGACTGAGTGGACTAAAGTGTTGCTATGAAACTTGCAGCAGCCATTCCCAGTCACTTCAGCCAACTCTGGATTCGGATCCTCACTTTGACACAGAAAAAGCACTCCAATCACTAAGCACTTAAGCACCTATGTAGATGAAATGATCATGGTTTAGAATAAACAACAAACATGATGTCATCCAATTGAGAAAACCTGCAAATGGGTCATTGTAGACTGAATCATGTCTGGGATCGCTGTGAACACCATGTTAATAATCCTGAAAAATCTATGGTAATATGTTACCAGAAGATTAGAATAAAAGGATGTAAGCAAGTTGCGAATGGTATTGATTTCATTATTCGTGGTGTTTGTATAGCTTAGAAGATGTTTTTCACAAATTTATAGCAAAACATAATAGAATGATAGTAGCAAAAATACCAATGAAAAAAATCTTTGTATGTGGTCTTCTGCTGAAAGGCACTATAGCAGTCCTTTGAAATAAATAGATACTGAAATATTGTCTTCTGATAAAAATGTAATTTGTAAGTCAAACAGTTTTCACAAACATAAAATAAAAATAATCAAAGAATTATCAGTATTAATTTTCTTTTGTAGAGGAGGACAGAAAAACTTCTCCCAAAAGACACTCTCCATCAAAAGATTCCAAAAGCCAATCCAAATCTTCCAGTGTGACATCATCAGTCCACATGACCCCTCAGCGGTCCCCTGCAAGTAAAACTCGTGTCGGGAGCTTCCAACCGAGTCTTCCACCCCTATCTCGAACCCCAACAAATGCTGAGATTTTGGAGAGAGAAGGGTCATGGTCGATGCCAAATCCGCAGGAACTAGAGCGTCATCAACTACAACTTTATCAGATGTTCGGCAAAGGTGCAGATGACTTCTTGCATCCGAAAATAGAACCGGTTGCGAAAAAGTCTGTCAACTCTAAACTCAGAAAACAAGGAGGTAGGTAATTTTGATAATTAGCTGTTGTATGCTTTTAACATTTGTTAGGTTTATATGTCCATGATATATTTTGTATAACTTCCATGGGACTTTTGTAGATGTTAACACTAGGAGCTGCTTTGAAGTAGCTATATTTACCTCTCGGAAGTAATATAACTTCAAGATTGTATTAAGTAGGAAGGTCCACTTTGCTACTACATTTTGGCTAGTATTTCACTGGTTTTTGTTTTAGTAGTTGTTTTTTTTTGTTTGTTTTTTTTTTTTTTTTTGGTGGGGGGGGGGGGGGGGATATCATCTTGGTTCTTGCCATCTTGATAAGAGTTTGATTTCAGGGAAACAAGAGACAAAATTTCTCATAAACTAAAGGAACATTTTTATCTTAGTTTGGGTCTATAAGTATTAAAACAATCCTATTTTTTTTATTATGTAGTAAAACATATCTTGTAATCAGACTTTGTAGAAATAGATTGAAAATGTAAATTACAGATAGGAAGAATGCAAGCTCCCACTAGTCCCAATGTGCATATATAGTCTCAAAGATGCTCTAAAACCTAGTGGTTACTTTCATATGACATATATGGTCTATTATTCACAATTGAAATACAGCCACATCAGTTGTACACAGGTCACCAAAGGAAAGACTTATAGGTAAAAGTGACCTTTATGAAGAGGTGACCCAAATACAAAGGTTTACAAAAAATGGAAATAAAACAAGCATCTTTTTATAAGAAGATAACATGTACATAGAAGCAGCTGTTGAGAATGTTTCACTGTACAAGAAATTTATTGTATAAAATTATCATTATTATATTAATATGATTTTGGTTCTGAAACCATATAACTTTTTTAAGAATACATGCACTTTCAGCAAAATTTGTATTTTTTTTTTAATTTGCATTTTGTTGCATTATGCTTTATGTGTAATCAGTATATTGTATTGTGATTATCATTGAGCTTCAATTGAATGTGCAACTTGGTGTAACCATCCATGTCTTGTATGCTATGCATGAATCTGGACCTATGAATGTTAAATTATACATATTTCCATTTCTTTCCATTATACAAATGTTGGTAAATTCTCCCTTGAAAATACACATCATTGAATTTTTCCAGTTTTTAACTGAATTGATTATTTTCTGTAACTGAACAGAGAAAATTGTGTAAGGAATAACTTAACAGAGAAAATGCTGTAAGGTTTACATCACAAAAAGAAGTTAAAAACATGTATTTTCAGACTAAGGTAACGGGTTTCCTTTCTATTTGGACAGATTCAGAGGCTTCAGATAAGCTGTAACACATTGCACATTCTATCTTCTGTGTAATTCTATCAGAGGATGAAAATTTTACTGGTCTGCATGCGTACATGCATCTTCATCCAATATTTATAGACATTCCAAGGTTTTCATACCAAAATTATTATGAAGCACATACACTAGGTTGAATATTGATTTATGAAATTTTCATCCATTGTGAAATGGAATACACTTTACCGCAGCTTCGTGTATAACATGATGGTAGGGTAAATTTTTGATTGATTGTCCTCACCATATCGCATTCTATGTAATATTTGAATCAATATCAGCATAAAGCTTGAGCATGTTATAATAGTTTGGGATTTGATCAAGAGTTGAAGGGAAGTAGAGAAATGTATCCTGTCTACCACTATATTATTGCTATCAAACATGCAATATTTTCTACTGACGTCAATACTGTATCAATACAGATCAATAGAGGCCAACCTTAACTATTTTTTCTGTTGAGCGGCATGATCAGACTTGTGTAATTATTTGAGTCTCATTGTTGGAGCATTTGGCTATTACTCAGGGCTCTGTTCTAATTGCATTTTACATTAAACCAATATTGAAGTAAAGTCCAGACATATATAATTAGACTCTAGGCTAGTAGACATCTCTTTCATATCCCTTCAGACAAAAAGCATCTACTAAGAAACATAACTCTGAAATCACGTAATTAATATAACTTATTATTCCTCAAATTATAACATTAAATTATTTACAAAATTAATATGCTGAATGATAGCTCTTCTTGGTGTTTGACAGGAAACGTATGTGGAAAATTTTTGCATTTGATCATTGTTTTGTTATCTTATGAAAAATGCTGTTAATTGAAGAAAAATTTCATGTTAAGGAGTAAAGAAATGTTCCTCCTTGAAATGTACGTAATAGTCAGACTTAAGGAGTAGGAGATATCTTAGCTGCAGAGGTGGTTATTAAGGGACAACATGAATTCGCTCTGGCCACTTACTCTATGTCGGGTCTGGGTTATGTCGTAAAGGTCAGACAAGTAGTAAGTTTTATAGTGCATTTACCGATGGTCGCTTAGAAGAACAACCATAATGAGCAGGGTGAAGTAATCCTATCCATAACAAACAATCATGTTGGTAATTTGAAGATCTACTAAGGGGCAGTTAAAAAGTACTTTTTAATCAGGTTGTTGAAATTGACTCATAGTTTTTAGACTAAATTCTGATTTGATGTATTGTTCGTTTCCACTTTTAAAAGAAATATTTGAGGGAGAAAGGTTAATTAATGCTTTTATATAAAGAATTGTATCAAAGTAGATTATGAGGTGAACTGAAACTCTGTAATTTATGACTCTTACAATGGCTAGTGTTCCTAGTGAAAATTTGTAGACCTCTGAAAAATTTGAGGTGAGACCAGCTTCCTGAGTAGAAAAAGCGCCTTCTGTTTGGCCGGCTGCCCTTAATGCCCCAAACATACATACATTGTCCATTACAAAAAATTATAGCGTAAACCATTTTAAATAAATATGGTATTTTTAAGATTAGATAGAATCATTTTATCAGGGAAAGCATATTTGTACAGTTAATTATTTCTCTCCTTGGTCTTTGAACATATTTAACTATTTACTTTTTAATATGAAGATCTTTTGTCTCCTTTCTGAAGTTTTGGGGTCATTGACTGAAAATCTATAATGAAGAATGCATGAAGCATTGAGGGAATAGAATTTCATACAACTTTGTTTGTGTTGCCGTATTTATTGTCAAACATGCTATAGATTTCAGGTAATGGGGGAATTATAGAGATATTAATGGTCAATATTTGAAAATAACCTCTTTTTTCTGTTGTATTCAGTTGTTCTAAAAAGCTATGGATATTCAGTGAATTGATCGTTGGGATAATCTCTTACGATGTCTTTTAATATTA
Source organism: Pteria penguin (assembly GCA_035048485.1). Lineage (NCBI taxonomy): Eukaryota > Metazoa > Mollusca > Bivalvia > Pterioida > Pteriidae > Pteria > Pteria penguin. The sequence continues at coordinate 8,141,071 of CM068588.1, read as the reverse complement.
TTTGCACCCAACATTAAAAAATCAACATTTTAAGACATAATATTTTTAAGTCTTTTGAAAATGTGTTTCGATTAGACCTTGAATTGTATAGGATGTTCTAGTATTGATGTGTTTTAGGAATTTAATGCATATGTCAGTTTTCTTTGATAGTGTAGATAGTTCGACTTCTGTGTCTTCTTTAGTGCCATGGGGCAGTTATGAAATTATCTATCACTGTTTTATGTTAAGAATAGATATAGAATTGCCTAGATCCGAGACTCTCCGATAGCAATTAAAGGCAGTTATAAATTGTCTCTTGGACTGTTTTATTGCAAAGGCAGTTATGAAATGAATCTTCTGGTGTGGATAATTATAAAATTCTCTTTTACTCTTTTTTTTTTGAGGACAGTTATGAATTTGTCTTTTTTTTTTTACGATTTCAATGAATATAAAGATATAATGCATGTTTCACAGGCAATTCAGGCTTTCAGGCTGCAGAAGCCTATCTTGAGAGCTCCATAGGTAACTTGAGTTTAACCCCCTATCCCATCCCATCCTTTTCCTTATCCTTGCATGGTTATTGTGTGTTTATGACTCCCTATATATCCCAGTTTCTTTCCCTTCTGCCACAGAGCATTTGTGTATTGCATGGAGATATTGAATAAACCAATGTTGTTCATCTTTCTTTACTGTAAGAACATTTATACAAAATTTAATCATATATACCAATATTGAATATCTGTGCACCAAAATGTGCATTTTAACGTTTCAAGGCCCTTCAGTAATGCTTTAGGCTGAAAGATCAATATAATTTAAGAAAAATTAATTCCCAAACATCTTACAGAAACCTTTATACAGTAGAATTTTGTTTATATTTTGCAGAAGTTAAATTTAAAAATATTTTTTATTTCAAGTTTAAAATATACAAAATTATTGCAAATACAGAGATTATCTGTGAAATGCAGAAGGAAAAGAAAATCAAAATCAAAAGGAAACCAAAATATCTCCCTGTTTGATCTTTATACTTGTATTTGTAACTATGTATACCACATTTCTGCAGCAGGTAAATCAACACAGAAACTCGGAGATATGTATCAAGAGTTATCTTTTGACCCACTAGGTAAATCGACATGTGTAACATCACCTTACAAAATGTCAAAATATGAATTTTCACAAAACGTTCACAATTTAGCAAAACTGAAAATTTAGGGTGAAAAGCGTAAAATACATGTATATAACATAGAGAGTGGATTTATAAGTCACATTCTCACCATGTCTAACTGAAGATTTAGTTTAGTTTATGTATCATAACAGAAGGAGGGTATTTGAGAGAAATTAGAAGTAGAGAAACCAAATTTGATTTGCTGTGGGATTGTGTTTGAAAAAGGAAAGTTAAAAAAAAATAGAAAGAGAAAACTGAAGAACAAACATCAGAAAAATTGGAATAGGGATTCAATAAGTTATTCAACTTATTTTTAAGTGTAAATTCTTATGTTTCAATTCGCACACCTCTTGCTATGCACCTGTGTTTTTGTATTGTTTGCATGTGTAACAAAAAAAGTAATTTTGTTTTTGCAGGCATGATTTATATATGTGTCTTGGCATGCATGTAGATAATTTTGTGATTTGTTTAATTATGTAAAAGTTAATGTTTCTAATTTTGTTTGGATGAAAATAATAATATTGCAATGTGCTTTTGAAAATAGTGCTAATGCTATTTTTAATGAACAGGAAAAAATTTGTTTCTGCTTTCATAATAATAGAAATGTGTATGTGGGTAGAGAAAAATTTATATTTTTATCTGATTTTATTAGTTATGCATATACCAAAATTTTTAATATTAGACGAAAATCATTCTGAAAACGATTACACACCTACAGAAATAAAAATAGTGAATAAAAGAAATCTTAAAGCAAAGAAAAGTAAAGTATTTGTGAAAGCAGAAACATTACTTTTTCAAGGACAGTAATGTATACGTCATGATAATGCATGTACATTCAATTGAACAAAAGTTTTTACGACATTTAACATCATATAATTAAATCATCCCTCATCTTCATTTTATTTAGTTTAACAAAGATAATCTTAAAGTAATGTTGAATTCCTCCTCTTAACAAAAAATCTTTACGTATTTCAACGTAGCATTAATTTTTCACCTGACTAAATGTTTATATTATGCCCAGGTCGAGCTGGAGCCCAGAGATTGTGGACCACCTTAAGGAAGGAATCCTATGTCAGACTTTTGAAGGAGGATGCCCACATTCCCACCGAACTAAAGGTATGTAACTCAGGAGTAAAATTTCTGAAAATGATTAATACCATATTTCAATATTTTATCAATAACTTACGATACATTGTAGTCCAAGAAAATGTATGGTACAGAATTTTTAACAGGCGTTTATATAAAGGGAAAATATTCAATTTCTAGAGCTGATATATCCCTTCTTTTAGAAGTAATGGATGTATATGTGGTCTCAAAACAAGTCATTATCAAGGGAATGTATAAAAACAAGTCATTTAGAAATACGTCATTATAGGAACTGTAGTCAGAATTTCTTTAAAAATTTTAGTTACGTATAGATTATATTCATATTCGCTATTTGCAGTCAACTTTTCCAATGAATTTAAATACTCATCCAAGTATCTGCATGCCCTCCAGTTCTTGGTGGTTACTATCAAACTGAATTTCGTGATTTCAGTGTCGCTATTTAATTTATCAATTTTCACTGTTGGCATAGACGATTTCTTTCCGTCACAACTGACAGGTTAACCTTAATATCCATAGAATCAATATCATTACTTGCATGTTATAGGAAATCCTCCTTATTTATAGCAGTCTGTAGGGAGGAAATGGCTTTTACACAACGTCCTTGGAAGTTGACATCCAAAGCGTTTCATTCCCATCATTGCTAGGATTTATATCTAAGTATGTCGAGGATTTGAAATATAGGTGATCCCAGGATAGTTGCAGTCATTCTCTGTGTAGTAACCTCGAAGGCAATTTTTAATTTGTCATTAAATTGAAGGCTTGTAGATTTAGGGTTAGGAGGAATTGGAGTTACTAGTGTATAAGTGTGTTTGAATGAGTTTTTAATTAAATGTCAAATTTTTTACTTATATTCTATTGAACTGGCAGTCCTGTATATTCAAACCAAGGTCATGACCTTGAAATTAACAAACTGCCATCACTTTACCTTACTCAGATTATTTCTCAAATATGTAGATATTTATGTATGATTCTTTAATTAAATTTCAAAATATTTACATATGTTCTATTGAATTGTATATTCAATGCAAAGTTGTGACCTTGACATTGATCTTGAAATTAACAAACTGCCATCACTTGACCGTACACTTATTAAGATTATTTCTCAGATATGTAGATATTTATGTACATAACACTTAATCAAATGCATGATAGTAACATGTATCAAGTTAGATTAATAAATGCTTTCATTTGACCTGTTGACATGTATACATACATATTAATTATGTAGAAATTTAGGCAGTTTATGTACATGCATATTGCTCTTATTAATTATTAATTTTAAGCTCTAATTTTTATCCCCCCCCAGATCAATAGATTGGGGGCATGCTGTTTTGTCCTGTCTTTGTCTGTCTGTTGTCAACGTTAACCTTGGCCATAACTTTTGAACCGCGAGGGATAGAGACTTCATATGTGACATATGTACTCAACTAATGAAGCCCTTTCAAATGACACTTAAATTGATGACCTTTTACCTTAACAACCTTAACATTCATGCTAAAAATAACTTTTTGGACTTTGTTGCCACTGGGGGCATTAGTGTTTCACAAACAAAGCTTGTTAAACATATCAAAATTTACACATATGCAACATTTTAGAATGAATTGTATATCAGTGATAGATATTCATTAATGCTTTGCATGATAACCTTGACCTTAACAGGAGACTTACAGTGCCTTCATTCGGGAAAGCATTGACAAGGAACGACAACCGATAAAAAGATTCTTTTGTGCCAAAGAGGATGTAAGTCTAGATTTTGTATTTAGGGTGTGTATGTGTCTTGCAGAAAGGCTTAATTTATTAATTAATTAATTAGCTCTTTTTGGCCAGTAATGGATACATGTTGGTGTCGCCCTTGGCAGCTTGAAGGAAGTTTGATGTGATTTTAGGAATGATTTACTGAAGTTTCTTAACTTGATTTACCTGTAAATTATATTAACGTGTGATCCAGTCATCTGAGTACTTTTAAGACTTTGCTTATGGTCTGTATTTATGAGGTGTTGGTAGCAGAGTATGTTAAAAAGCAACTGCTTGAACAGTGATGGTAAAAGATTCCTTATTGCTTCAATGAGGGGTGGAGGGTGAAATGACCTTGAGTGGTGACTGATGTCCAGCAGTATTTATGTATTGAAGGAGTGAATCTAATATTTTCTCTGTTGATTGAGATATATTCACCTAGAAAAAAGGGGCTGAAAACTGCAAAAGCAATTTTTGGGGAGAAATTGTTTGATTTGAATGCAAAAATAAAGATGCAAAACATGAGGTCTGGGGAAAAAATTTTTAGGTAGAGGTTACCAAAAATTTCTTATCCAATCAAGTTTGCCATTAGATGATATATAAAGTGAAAATGGACAGTAATCTTTTTCCTATCTTTCATGTGAGAAACTAAACTTACCATTCTATTATTCAGCAAAAAACAAGTGCTTAAGACATAGATCAGTTTACTTTTGGTTCTTGTGGGAATATATTTCTGAGTATTTGTGTTTACTTCCATAAACATCACATTTTTTAATCACAAATGCACTTCCTGCCATTTAAGTAAAATTCTTCAAAAAGTTACATGGAAGATCTCAGTAGTTATGATTTTTATTAAAAATGAAAGAAATCTTTTCTCTTTAAATCCATTTTCATATTTAGAGAATTAACTTAACAAAATCAAAGTGAAATAACAAAATTATTACTTAAAATGTTGAACATTGCTTTTATTTTCAAACTGTAATAAAGAGAAGTGTAAGTACTGGAATTTAAAGTCAGCTAGTTTCTAACAATTATTTGGAATATGTAAAAATGACAGATATCTTAAGAAAGCATTTGATTTTGTAAGGAAGTGGTTGATATCAGGCATTCCTCTTTGATTTGACATGAATGATTAATGAATTTAATATTTCTGTTGTAATTATTAAAAATGATGAGAAATCCTGGGAAAGCATTTGATTTGTGAAAAACTCTTTGATTTCAGACATTCTTCAAATGTTTAACATCTGGCATAAAAATTGATTTCTCATAATTGTTTTGTTAACATCCGGATGACCATTGAAGTTTAAATAACAGCTTTTTCACGACATGTTGAACAAGTCTTCTGAGACAGGTAAATAATATATATTGAAAGTTACTTTAAAAATCATCTAAAATTTATATTGCCATCTTCTTAGGTACCAGAGCTTGGTAGACTTCAGGACCAATCTACCTTGGTGAAAGTGAGGAACCTAAAACACAAGGTGGACTTGATGTACAGAGCATCGAAGAACAATGAGGACCGAACAGAAATTCTGGTTACTAATAACCAGTTACCCGCAGTGGCTCTGTCGCAGGAGGAAGCTGATGTCAATAGGTATCTCCCATCCTGGATGGATAACTGGTCGGTAAGTAAATACAGATGTTTGCCAGATTCACAAAGAGTTATGATCAGATAAAAGTTTCTTTTCGGCTGATTCATAACTATGTTAATAAAATTGTATTTAGAATTATGTATATAAAATGGTAAAAATCCTTCTACTTTAAGATTGTGTCAGAGTATGATAAGATGCTATTTTCCCCATTTTCTGCTTAAATTTGGTTGCCTAAAATGAAGTGCACGTACAGTAATAGATTTTGCTTGTATGCAATTGTGTCATGAGTTGAAGATTTTGATTAATGTTATTTTGGGTTTTTATTTTTAAGGACTCCACTGCACCAGAATACACTAAGTGGGTAAGAGACCCTACCATGGATAGAGATATTGTAAAGGAAACCATTCATGAAGAAGTAGAGGCCGACAAAGAAAATAAAAAATATGCCGACTACGATGATACCTTTATTTTACTGATGACGCGGAAGAAACATCAGCAACCAAAACCCAACTACGTCTTCTTGACGGAGAGAGATTCCAGAGTCCGAGGAAAGTTTACAGATAAGTTTAAGGACCAGTTTGGTAACCAACATCTCCCTAAACCTTTTGAGGGACCAAAGATGCCGGCAGAGAAAGCGAAATCTGTCATGGGCTTAGCATCAGATGTTACTTTTGGTGTGTACTGATAATGTTATTTGTATTCATTAATTGTCTATTTTGTTATATTTTCACTTTAGATAAAAATAAATTCTTAATAAGCAAAGCAAGAATAATTTTTCCAGAATATCTTTTTTGCAAATTGTAAAAATCCTCCACAAAGTGTTACTACACATGTATTAGTTCTCTCTCTCTCTCTCTCTCTATATATATATATATAGATATATATATACACACATATATGTATATATATATATATATATATTATATATATATATATATATATATATATATATATATATATTTATTATTGATATATATATATATTGATATACATTTGTGTGTATATTTATTATTTCTATTGATTGATTAAAATTGATGATCCCTTGTGTTGCAATAATTTACAAAAAAAGTCACCTTTTTTGTAGCATACACAATATAAATGATGAGACAAGTACATTATATAAAGCAAACCAATTCCATGGTTTTCATGATATCTATTATTCTGTTTGTAGCATCTGATCTGCCCACCAGAAGATCTGCTCCAATCCCAGAGAGGCATCGGAAACAGTTTGTGGAGTATCGTAGCCAATGGCAACCACTTAGTATGAATGCCCTCATAGAGTACAAGAAAAATATGGAAGTCGAAGGTGAAGGACAATTTAACCAAGGTCGACCTAAAATGTGGGCCACTGAAGTTCAAGTCTCTTGAAATTTAAATCTAGAATACAAAAAAAAAAACATTTAGGAATAGTCCCTCTCCCCAGACTAAATGCCTTACATTAAAAATATATGTCTGTTATTACTTGATTTACATTTTCATTGTTTAACTTTCGTATCTTACCTCATTCTATCATAATATAAAAGATATTGAAAAGTACAACTTTTCATTAACATATAAAACCATAGTCTTAACTGTATCACAAATGTTCCATGTCACTGAACAGTATCATTTAACAATATGAATTTCCAGGAAAATCCTATATGCTTCTGTAAAATATACGGTATTGGCAATTTGCGTTGCGATAAGACTATGATTTATATATATAGGGTATTGATTCTCTATCAATAATTTACCTTTTGCGTTACCCAGTGGTCTCGGTAAGTGATCAATATTGTACTTCCATAAACGTGGCTCGTAAGAGCTTACTTAAGTTCAGAAACCTTTTGTGCCACAGATGCACAAGCCAGATTTGATGAAATCTTGATGGTAGCCATTCTATACATCTTTAAGCTATATACAGATTAAAATATTGTTTTGTAAGAAATTGGACATAAAAAATTTTCTCAATTAGATTTTTTTTTTTTTTTTTTTCATGAAAACAGATGTATAAACAAATTAGATTTTCCTGTTCAATATAATAAAAAATTATGGGCAGTCAAATGAAAAATTGTTGAAAATGAATTGAAAATACAAAATGGAATGAATGATACATTTATATGTTATTTATGCTGAGAATTATTTTTTACCCAAGTTTTATGTAGTATAATGAATGTTTTATTGAAAATCTTTCACCATAATTGTTTTATGTTTTGTACATATGATTCAATGTTTTACAATAATACTGTAGTATTATTGTATAATAGTATTATAATAGTTCACTTCATTATCCAAAGCTTCTGACTGTGATATATTGTGATGATTTATTCTTTTACTAAGACTTTATGTGCATTTTTCTTTACTAAATTTATATTTATCCCTTATTCTCTTTACCTTTGCCTTGTACCTTTTATAAAGTTTAAATTTATGATTTTGCTTTTGATGTTCCTTTTATTGAACTTTTTTTTTAAAAATTATGTTTCAAAATCTGCCAGCACATATCAGTTGTAAATAAATGAATTTACATTAAAAACAACCCCACACTTATACATGTATGTGAATCAATTTCCAGAGAAACCCAGTGTGTGTCAGTCTTTGATTTTATAGATAATCAGTGGCAGATCCAGAGAGCTATGTGGGGATGTTTTCCCCAAGATTTGGAAGGGGGGAGGGATCAAAATGATGTAAAAGTTGTATGATATATCAGGGAGTATTTTTTCTACTCCCTTTGAATCTGCCATTGTAAATAGAAGTTAGAAATTTTTGGTAGTCTACAAACATTTCATTACAGCATAGGTTAACCCTTATTGGTATCATTTAGTAGTAGTGTAAAATAAAAAATTGCCATCAGAAAATGTCTTTTCAGTGTGCAACTCCAAGAAAGACAACTCCAACATACAGACTCAATATTTTTAAACTCCGTCCACAATTGTATAGAAATTTACTATTATGATAAATGGTGTGAAACTATCGCCATAGTAACTGATTCATGGTGCTATGGTAATTATCCATAGTTGGTGATTATGGTTTGTATCATATATATTCATTTCACCCTACCGTAGTTGTAAGATCTTTTGTGAAAAATGCATTTAAATTTCAATACATACAATTGGAAATTCAGTTTTTTTATTTATGTCGGATAACCAGAATTAATGGAAAATAATGCTTCACTTTTCCTGTCATTGAAGAAAAACTACTTAAAAGTCAATTATGGTAAAATATTTTTTCTGTTAAGAATTTTGATGTTAAAAATTATAATATATTGATGTATTTTAATAAAATATATATGATAATGTTAAATTAACATTATTGCTCTTCCTACTTGTTGTATTGTTTAGATATTTTCCAGTAAAAGTTGTTGAAATGTATTGTCAATATCATGACTTCAGTTGGTTGATTTTATGTCAACAATAATGTTATTATGAAATAAAACCAAAGTGTTCTTTGAGAATGCATTAATAACCCAAACTTTATTTATAGTATTTATAGTATTTTGGTAAAATAAATCATAAATATTACTTTCTTCTTGTGTTAATAATTTATACCTTGTTAGTATAAAATAAATATTATCATAAATTGTTATCCAACTAGTTTGCTGCCCTCAGACCTGATAATTTCCTGGTAGCTTAAAAAGACATAAAGTACTGCACTGGCCATGGGATTCACGGTATCCATGGTAGCTTAGATAAAGTACTGTACTGGCCATGGGATTCACGGTATCCATGATAGCTTAGATAAAGTGCTGCACTGGTCATGGGATTCAAGGTATCCATGGTAGCTTAAATAAAGTACTGTAATGGCCATGGAATTCACGGTATCCATGATAGCTTAGATAAAATACTGCACTAGCCATGGGATTCATGGTATCCATGGAGCTTAGACGAAGTGCTGTACTGGCCATGGGAATCACTGTATCTATCGTAGCTTAGATAAAGTGCTGTAATGGCCATGGTATCCATGGTAGCTTAGATAAAATACTGCATTGGCCATGAGATTCACTGTATACATGGTAGCTTAGACAAAGTGCTGTAATGGCCATGGGATTCACTGTATACATAATAGATTAGATAAAGTACTGCACTGACCATGGGATTCATGGTATCAATGGTAGATTCGATAAATTGCTGTACCGACCATGGGATTCATGGTATCCATGGTAGCTCAGATAAAGTGCTGTACTGGTCATGGGATTCATGGTATCAATGGTAACTCGGATAAAGTGCTGTACTGGTCATGGGATTCAATGTATCCATGGTAGAATAGATAAAGTACTGCACTAACCAAGGGATTCACAGTACATGGTAGCTTAATTAGATAAAAAAGCTGCATTGGTATCCATGGTAAATTACGTAAAATGCTGCAATGGCTATGGGATTTGCTATCCATACATGTTTAATCGGGTAAGTGTTGCACTGGCCATACAAATCACTGTATCTGTGGTTGATTTGTCGGCATAAGTATTGCAATGGAACTCGTTTGTCATGGAGTCTGAGTGATTTGACGGTACTACACTAGAACGTCCTGTTTCCATTTTTACCTTCCACCCTTACCATGACGCGGGGCCTCGGTTTTCACAATATCATCTTGAAAGATCATAGACATCTGTATGCACACAGCGGGAGTCGAACTCGGACCTTCTCGACGACGAGACGAGCACTTTGTCCACTGAGTTGCACACTAACTCCATAAGGTACTGCAACACCGCCGTATAAAGTGACATGGTATCCCTGGTTTAGTTTTAATTTGTTTTAGGTATGTAGGAAGAACGAACAAATTTATATTATTTTGTTCTAAAGTTGTATCAAAGTCACCAATTTTCGACGCAGATGACTAAACATCTATAATCACTCGACGTTATCTTATTAAAATAAAGTTTAAGCATCAAATGCTCAGCCAATGATGATTTTGCACATGTTTTATCCAAAAACTTTCTTCACGGACGGCCGAGATTTTCTATGTGTTGATTAATTATTAAAGATGATATTAAATTGGACAACAAAACATTTGAAAATTCTTTATACTGAAGAAAATAACATACTTGTAAAGTCAAGCATTTAACTGTACATGTTTTACATGCTTATGCATTTATTTCAATGTTAACTGCTCGATTTGATTGATCCCTTTAAAAAAGCATGATAAATGCACCAGCAATGATCGAATGAATTGAAACCATGCGTGTAAATAAATACATGTTGACAAACTGCATACAAAGAATTTTCGATTTTAACATACATGTGTTCCGCTTAACTTAGTGTTTCAGATTCAAAGCACTCATGAATGTTTATATGGCGTGTTCGATGACAACTTGATTTTAGATGAATTAAACAAACCAAAAGAAACACGTACGCTTGTTGCATTTAATGAATAAAATCGTTTATTACCATGATTGACTGCTTAACGAAATCATCTTTCACATTCAGGAATATTGTTCACACCAAACAACAATTTTTAATTTCATTTTAGTAGTTAACCACAGCACTTCATTACTTTCCATAAACTATATCCTTAATATATGAAAATAGAAATTATTTTGTATAGTAGAAAAAGTTTTGTAAAGAAATCTAGATAAATTTATACTTAATATATTTAGTTAAATACTTTTTTTCATTTTGATGTCAAATGTCAATCTAGGATAATGTAAAATTTTGTCCACATTATAATGCCCCTTAAATGGAAGCTTTATTAGTATGTAGAAAAAAACCCCACACAAATATTAATCATCCTCCCGTTTATCTAAGTAGTCATCATATTTCTAGAATACGATTCCCATAAACACATCGATTTCATACTCAACAATTCCTGCCAGTGAGAAAATCATATTGACCATTTGATAGCCTTTTTGCCCATTTTACATGATGTAAGCGGCAATACCGGACAAATGCAAAATTTCCGCTTAGATTTGCGTCACATTCCAGGCATTAGCGTCATAGTGAAAATTCCGCCAAAAAGTGGTTTGTCCTTAAAATCATTTAAAATTGGAAAAAGGTCTATTAATACAGAGACAGCCAAACTAAATACTTTGCGTAAATTTAAATTTTCAGCCCAGTAACCAAGAACAAGAAGTTTCTTGGTCGAAATAGGGAGAGACGAGATTACAGAAAGGAAGACCACCAAGAACGACCCCAGTCAGAGAAGGATCTTGTTGAGTTTTACAAGTCGACTCCCTGCCTATGGGACCTCCTACAGTAGGATCTTGTTAAGTTTTACTAAAGGACTTCCTGCTTATGGGACCCCCTGCAGGAGGATCTTGTTAAGTTTAACTAGACAACTACCTGCCTATCCCCCCATTATTGATTTCAATTTCAGCGGTTACCAAATGAGAATCCATGAATGCTGTAGAGAGGGAGGCTGCTAGACAGGGGAAGACGAATGCTGGCTTAACCTCGAAAGACTAAGGAAAGATCTTGAAGAAGAGCTGAGAGGCTGAGGTAGATGCGGAAACCAGACCGCGAAAGATTTTGCGAGTGCTCTTGAGTCACTGAAAGAATCCATCCACGAATTTGCTGTTACCCGTGCACCGCCTGATGTCCCCACTTAGTATGGACAATATCTTATACAAGAAATGCGACAGACGTAAGAGAGACGGTTCAAATTGATCCGTAAGGTGGAGGCAAGTTTGGCAAAATATAATTCGTCAATGAATTCACCAGATGATGAATTTACACCACGTCCAAAGAAAGCCAGCACAGTGACAACCACCGCAAAACACTCCTCTCCACACAGCATGGCGACATCCTGTAATGGGTCAATGGTTTTTGGAATTTTGGACCGAACTTGGAACTTTATGGTTTAATCCATATTTTATCATTTGTATTTATATTTGTCATGTTTATGCTAATTTCTTCTATCAGTCTTTTCAGTACTAGCTGCATGGTCAATCCAACTGGAATAAAGCAATCTGGTGGTGATAGCTGGCCGCACAGCCAAAGCAGCAGATTAATCACAAATCCACCCCAAGCAGCACCTTCCTGTCAGAGTCTGGGTGATAGATTCATACAACAGTACTTCCAGCGGAGGATTCCAGGTTTCCAGCCATCTTAAAGCAATTCCTCCGTCGTCCAACCCCAAAGCATACCCCTTTTGGCGAGTTATAAATATGATACAGAGTTGTAGTCATGGTACTAGATATATTTCATTTCTTTGCATTTAACGACATTTAACATCAATTATTGATGAATTTAATGTAATTAGAAGTATGCATTCTCTGAGATTTTATATACGTTCTTTGTACGTGATTCTTTTGTTTCTTTGTACGTATGTTGATTATGTCTGAATTTTCATTTTAATTAAAGCTGTTTGGTAAACAAAATTGAGTGTTTTATTATAATTACCTGTTTAGCCCCCATCCCCAACCACCCCAACTCGGAAAAAACCCCACACACATCAGATGTGTTCGGGACCAAGTTGACGTTTGCAAACACAATACCCTCATTATGTGATGCGATCTGAAATGCAATATATGCCACTTAGGAAAATTATGTTAGAAATTATTAGTTAATTATTTATGTGATGTTAAAAGTTAATATGGTTCAGGCAGGACAATGTACTCATACATATTGTTATTCAAAATGTAGTGTTAATAATTCATGTTAAAGTACTTGTTTATTCAAATATATGCCAATAGTGTGTTACAATGTTTTGGTGAATGATATATATCATATATCATTATTATATAATAAATACTGCTTATAGTATTACTAGTGAAGTTGAAATATATATATATATATATATATATATATATATATATATATATATATATATATATATATATATATATATATATATATATATATATATATATATATATATATATATATATATATATATATAAAAGCACAGGTAAGCGATAACGATACTAAAACAAAAAAAAAAATTGCAAAAATTTCTAAGCAATTTGCTTATTCTTCAGTACACACACAAACAAAAAGTTACATAAATATAAAGAAACGAAAAGAAAAATTGAAAATATATACAAAGAAATAGTCTAATAAAACCTGGTTTCTTCAGTTGGCTACATATTGAGCGTTTCTCTATGCGATATCTAATAGGAATATATATATATATATATATATATATATATATATATATATATATATATATATAGAGAGAGAGAGAGAGAGAGAGAGAGAGAGATTCTGAACCTCCTTTTAGATGTGATAGGATAGATAGATAGGCCAGGTGATGGAGTAGCTGTATATTCAAAATGTAACGTAAATAGCAACCGTAGAGCTGACCTAGAAGTGTATGGTCTGGACTCTGTCCAGGTAGAAATGTCCACTCAAAAAATTAAATTTCTTGTAAATGCATTTTATAGACCTCCAAAAAGCACTAATAATACTTGGAATTTAAGTACTCAATCGTCTGAACTTGCACTAGACACAAACATACATGATATAATCATAACTGGTGATTTTGATAAAAACCAACTTAATTCCTCAAATGTTAAAGTAAAAGACATCACATCATGAAAACATATGAACTCTCTCAACTTATTACCCAAACGATATCTATCGGTGAAAACTCTAGTACCTTAATGGACCTATATTTAACAAACAGTCCACATATTTTGATGTCGTAGAACCTTTTCTTGATGTCAATTTGAGATATCGTTGTCCTATAGTAGGACAGCAAACCAAAACCGATAAAATCTAAAAGGATTATCTGCTTATATGATAAATGTGACTATCAACAATACAGAGATGAATTACCTTTTCAAAATTGGGACCCAGTAATTCAAAACAATAAATCAAATTGGACTAAAATCTTAATTCACTCATAGAAACAATTTTACATACAGCACTTACGTATATACCAAATAAACTTGTTACAATCCATCAAAATGAAATTCTTGGTTCTCAAATAGCATACGCAAATTTATCAATAATAATAATAATAATAATAATAATAATAATAATAATAATAATAATAATAATAATAATAATAAAAAGAACAGAATACGTTAAAAACGAACAGACAATGACACTCATTGGTCTAATTTTAGGTCTTTAAGAAATAAAGTAGTAAATGAACTTCGAACAGCAAAGCAAAACTATTATGACAACATATGTAACAAAGTAAGCTCCAATTAATTTTGATCAAAAGACTGGCGGAAGTTAATGGAGCAATTAACATTATCTTCTATACCAAAACATAGTATACCTGTACTCACAACTGATGATAACGAATTCATGATGAAAAGTAACCCTATTAATCTTTTTTTGAAATGATTAGTCTAAGTGTTATTATTTTCTTCTTTCATCTTCCACATGAATATACATGATACTCCTCTCTTCTAAAGATCTGATCAAATACTATTGTTACAATTGTTTAATACCTACTGGAAATTTGGAAATGTGACTTTTCAACAATACGTATACAGCGGAATATCCCATCCCAATTTCTACGGTGATCTAGTGTATAAACTAAGGAGGGTCAAAAGTTTCATATCGGCGGGTTCTTATATTATTAAATCCCTTCGACATCGACAGTTTGATATCGAGATCGTCGCTAAGACCATAGTTCTTTTATTAGGTCCCCCTACATTTGCTTGAGTGTTGCACGCTGACTAACATAGCTGGACTCTATGACGGGCCTTGTCCAAACCTTTTCAGAGGAGACAAGGTCCTGATCCGCGTCCCCTCTGACTGTTAGTCAGGACTCCTATTGATCAAGGATATGAGCTCGCTTACTGACGGGCAGAGCACGGTTTACTTATGTTGATGTCGCCTTACTTTATTTTTGATAGCAACATATCATTCTATAACTATTTCGTGTGTGATGAAATTTTTATGACCTCTCTTCTCGAGAAACCTGTTGAGCCTTGTTCTCTATATTGAGGATTATTTGTGCATTTTAAGTATATGTCCTTTGATTGTGCTGCTTTTGCGATTAGTGGGATGGTGGGTGCCCGTAAACCGGTTAACCACACTAATTGAATGACGTCTGTTACTTCAATTGACCGTCCTAAGTCGGTATCGTAACCGCAGCACAATCTGATATCTTTGTAATGTCGTTTTTCCGTGTATATTGTATATTCTACTATCATTATGTTTTGTGTGCATGTCCTTGATGATTTGTGTCATACAGCTTTGTCAGATGTCTTCTGTTTTCTCTCTTACTGTAACAGAGTTCATGGTTGTATGTTTGTTTGAATGTGGGTGTGTTGGTCCATCTGCTTACACATAGTACATATCTGATGTTTTGCACATCTTATTGGCTTTGTCAACCACGGGAAAATTATTAATGGAGCATGCCAGATTTCCTGAAAAGTATTCACTTCTCGGTACAAATCATGTTTTTCCTTCTGTTCAAAACAAAAGAACATTTTTGATAAGATATTTCTATTTATTTGATTAAAGCAGCAAGTCAATACTCCTTAAATGTCTGGAGCTTACTATTAGAGTTTTGACGAAGTAACCTCTTCCAGCTTGGTTAATCTTTATGTATGGATAATCCAGAAACAACAGATTACATTAAGATCGTATGAACTCCTTCAGTTAAAATTTGTAAAAGCTTATTTCTACTACCTTGCACGTTACCTGGACTTTGCATACGCGAATGAAGGTCATGAAACAGTGCCTTCTTAAAAAATCAACATGTTTTCTACTAATTACGAATTAGTTTTAATCTCTGTACCAATGAAATCTTAACATGAGATATGACCATTGGACCAGGATATTGTATACCATTGTTTAATGGGTAACATCTATGTGAAGTATATATCAGACAAGTTTAGATGGATGACAGACAGACAGACAGGGTGTTCTCAATAAGCCCTAAAACTCTGGTTGCAGTAGGGTATAATAGAAAGATTTTTAAAAAATTAATATTTTTAAAGTATCTAGCAAGTGGCAAATCTTACCACTAGACAGGCTGCTTGTCCTTTTTCTATTCACTGTGATAGCCTGCCATTAGATAGGCTGCTGGTCCTTTTAGCTATCCATATCAATCAGGTGAAAATTGTCATAAAATACAAAGTTTCTTTTTAAATATAGGATTGATATGTCAATTATTCATAAACTGATTGGGACATCTCTTTGTTGTATCGTACCAACATTAATCGTTACATGCAAACTCGCAGAAGATTCACACCTGACTTTCCTTAGCCGAAGTCTTTTTCATTCAAAATTGACTCATCACTATCATTCGTAAATTTCCTTTTATGGTATACGGGTTTCAATTCAATATCATACTATTAGAAATCCCATTTTAACTCGCACTGAAAGTATGTTTGAAGAGTAATTGTCATTCATTGCGTAGACAAAAATAATATTATGAACGGTAATAGATAGGATTTTCATATTCGCATAATGATTTTTCAGGACCTGAGATTTCATTTGATAGTATGACTTTTGACCCGGTGACTTTGACCATTGACTTTTCAAGAACCTCTGCAATATCTTTTGAATCGCCAGAGATATTGTTTTCATATTTCACACATACCAGTGCTTTGATTTGGTACCATGATTTAAACCCAGTGACTTTGATCTATGGCATACGTTACCATGTAAATTTTAAGCTTTATCTTTTGCAATGTGTGTGTGTGTGTGTGTGTGTGTGTGTGTGAGAGAGAGAGAGAGAGAGAGAGAGAGATTGCATATATAGATTTCTCAGTATGAAAGCTTTCAGTTGATACCATGACTTATGGCCTTGTGATCACTCTTACACATTACCTTTGGTGGTCGACTAATACCGTTACAGTAAGGGGGTATTCCGGATTGTTCCACTATGTCTAAGAGGTTAATTATCGCCTGTTTCTGCGCTGCAAAAAGGTACATTTTTACATAGTGCAACAACTCTGATTTGGTCATATTGTATCCATAAATATGTTTGGAAAACTGTTCTTACTTTATTTTAAAGTCGGCCACGGAGAACAAATCCAGACGCCATGTGAACTGAATGGGTATTTCTCCGAAAAAAGACTAACCAAATTTCATTAAAATAACGGTATTTATAAGGGAAAATGTCTGGGAAACAATTTGAACCACTAAAAGCACTAAAGTAGGTCAATGTGCATCTCTTTAGTTAAAATGCATACTGAAACTATTTTCTAAATGGAAGGTTGCAATCAATTTCAGTACCATACCTGATTACTGAATGAAAAAAAAAAATCAGGAAAATGTTGGATTTACTTTCAGCCCTAAAGGAGGTCACGGATTATCAGTCTAATTGCAATGTGATTGGAAGTTTTATTTATCCGAAGACTATCCAAATCCAAATCCAAATCCAAATTTCAGAGCAATATCTCTACCCATAAAAACATTGGAAAGCTGTTTAAAGAACTTTAAGACATTAAGTTGGTAACGGTGCTTCAGTAGGACTAAAATACGAATTCAGTATTACACTTGATAAGAAAATCATTATTTCATAATCTAATCTATTTATTCGAGATTGCTAAACATTCAATGATTCTTAACGAGATATAGATGTATGGAACCCTCATTCCTCAATCAATTTATATAGATAGGATAATCATATGTAGTTCAATTTAGCAAACATTAATTATCATAAACAATCAAGTTTACTTTGTACCACAATTGCCACAAATTATTCAAGTTCTATTATTGTTCTTTCAGTAGAAAATTTACTACATTTAAATCACATATGAATGTACTTCTCCAACATGCTAGTAAACGGTTTTGGAATCGTACTGCTAATCCTGTATTCTGGTTAATATTTAGCAGAATAGTAGCGGATTTTGTGAAAGTTTCATTTTTCTTCTAATTCTTCTTTTTTTTTCTTAATTTTTTTTTTTTTAAATTTTCTTGAATTCATATACTCACTATGAACTTGCACATTGTCGCTAAACAAACGAAAAAAGAAAAACCGAAATGTTAAAAAACCATACATCTTATTCATCATCATATACTAGTTATAGGTCAAATGTAAGAGAATTCCGAATACACACTCTGACACTTTCAAAACGAGTTTTGCTCACATTAGGAAGCCACCATCATCAATGCTTTCTCTTTCACGTCCTTGCGAGCAATTTTCCCATTTGCCAATTTAGGTAGAGAGCCAAATATAAAAATGTGTTTTGGAATAGCTTTTGATTCATGATAGCCTTCCTCCATGTATACATTTCTCTGTTCAACAAAGAATTTTCTAAGAGTATTTTCTGTTACGGACGCACCGCGTCGTAGTTCAACCACAATCCCGGGAACTTCGTAAAGTCGTTTGTCTGGTATAGCAAAAGCTACCGCATTCTCTACACAGGGATGGCGTTTAAATATATCCTCAAAGTATGACGGCGCCATTATTCTTCCTTCTATAATGATGGACTCAGCAATTCTTCCAGGAACACACAGATGTCCCCTTTCCGTGATGTATCCAGCGTCTCCAGTTTTAAACCAGTTCCCAGGAGCTATGTTCTCTTTATGCCAATCTTGTTCTTGGTCAAGATGTCCTGATGATGTGAATATAGTACGAACGTAAATTTCACCCATTTTGCCTTTTTCTAAAACGGCACCATTCGTGCCAACAATTTTAATGTCTGTCCCAGGAGCTGGAATTCCGACGTCGTAGTTTACCATATCCTCTGATTTTGTAAGAACGTTAATAGCAACAATGCCCGTCTCTGTGCTGCCATAACAATTCAAAAATCGGTTACAATATCCTTTCAGTAATATTTCATCACGTTTTGAAATGGGCCCCCCATAGGTAGTAACAGTTCTTATGCGTTTTGTCGTTAGAGGGATTTTGCTAATCTCATCAATGGTCGATGGAAATAATGCGGCATGGTCGCATTCCTCTTCTTGTATAATTCTCAATGTGTCTTGGCATGTTTCTTTCAGAGATCTCATAAAGAATTTCGCTGTTGTGATTCTCTTCATTCCATTAAGTATTTCGAGCGGATATCCTCCAATCCAGCTAAAGATACGCTCATTGAATTATTTATCACCTGCCTTAAAACCGCCAGCTTCATTTCCTGATATGGAAAGTAGTATCAACTCCACGTGCGAATGTGGTATTAGTTTCGGTTTTCCAGTAGATCCCGAGGAACCGAAAATAGCTGCAACTCCTTCCGGTTCAATTTCCGGTAGATCAGTGTTTTGAAAAGGAATGAGTAAGTTTTTCAGTACCATAGCTTCCGCTATACTGGGTGGGTTCTCCGTGAAAATCACATGCTTCAGGGATGGAATCATTTTACTTGAAATACTACCATCTTTGTTGAAAGTCACGAAGTGTTTCAGTATTTTGACGTAAACTTCATCTTCCCCTGGCTGACAGATAATGACCTTACATTTCGCCATTTTCAATCTGTGAGTAACGTCTTCTGCGTCATTTCGTTGAAAATAAAAATGGAGAGGCCAAGCTCCACACATTTGGGCTCCCACTGTGCTATATAACCATTCTGGAGATCTGTCGTCATGGATGCCGATGACGTCACGTTGATGTATTCCCAAATTCAGTAGTTTCAGTGCGTATACTCGAGAGTTTTCCAGAATTTCTTTATACGTCACAGCTACCCGATCTGTATCCCCTATAATAACCAGGGCCTCTTCGTGTGGACGTGAATTTGCCAACTCAGCAAGTCTGTCAGGAATTGTAAAATAAGGTTTTGTACCCGTCCATGGCGCGTGAAGGTAACTCCTGTTCATATTAGAAGCTTGCATATCTTCACTGCAGGAAGGATTTCATATAAAATGATTGAGTTGTATTGTAAACATTAACTATGCATTATGCTCTCTCAGAGATTAATGTCTTAATATACAGTAAAAAGTTATAACCCGTCACGATCATACTGTTTTTGTTTTGTAGCGTGGTCGGGCGGGTTATCTTTTAAACTCACCTGAATCGTAAGGTCAAGTGAGCTATTGTGATTGCGCATTTCTGTCATCCATGGTCGCAAGCCCTTCACATTTTCGACATTCTTTTCCTAAACTATCACTCAGATTTGATTAAACTTACTTTACTTTTAGTACTAGATGATCTCTACAAAGTTTGAGTATTTCAATCCGATCAGACAATAGGTGGCGCTACCGTAGACAAAATATATCCCAAAGAGGACACACTAGTTGAAGGAGTTTGATGAAACTTCTTAGGTATGAAGTACTTAATGGTTCCGATAAAATGTGCTGTGTACGAACGATTTGTCAAAAACTGGATCCTGGGCTTTGCAACATGTACCCATAATGGTACCGTCATTTGATAAACTTTTTCTCTAAATGGCAACATAGATCATCAAATCAAATGTATCACACTCATCTAATAGGGTGTCTTAAGAAGTGTGGCTGTTTTTAATTCCCTTTTGAAATGAAATATTTGACGGTTATTACATCTTCTTTGGACACAACTTTTCTTTCATTAAAGTGTTTAATTCAATATAGAGAAGCAATAATGCATTTAATTTTGAATATGGATTTGAGAAAATATTTTTCAAGGGTTATTTGATTTTTTCCTATCTTTAAACATAGACCAGGCCCGCGTCCCACGTATGAATTTGAGACTAAGATTTTGTTCCAATCTGAGAAAATCTAAAATTTGAGCACAAAAACTCAGAAGTGCGTCCATTTCTGTTTAAGATCGAAGTTTGAATCCGATCTAAAATTGATCTCAAATTGATCGGAACTTAATTCGGAACTTTATATTGTTGTAAGGTAAGGCATTGAGTATACTATCATTATAATCATACAATCATGTTTCATGTGGTAATAACATTTCAAAGCCTTTATGACGTAGACCTAGATCTACGTTGTAAGGTGGGCGTTGATACATAAAATGACTTCATAATATGATGTCATCAAATATGGCAAGAGCAATAGGGTTTAAAGCCGAAAAATTTTATTGGATAACCACCCAGCTTTACCATGGAACTTTCGGTCCGGAGATAAGCAATTAACATCCCTAGGAAGCAAAGTTTTTTTCTGTCTTTTTTTGGGGTGGGTGAGGGGAGGGGTGTTCATGGAATTCGTACTGCTAATAAGGCGGCGTCAAGTACTATAAACGTAGTTATTTTCGCCGGGGAAAATTTCGCGAAAATACCAATCTGACAATTCGCATGGGGGTAATTTTCGCGATATCGGATCTTCCATTTGTCTTAATAAAATCTTAATCAGAAACACTGTTTGCGTGTTTCTATTAAATGTTAACAAAAGCCGGTGCAGCGCAGTGAATGAGGTGCTCGGCTCGTGATCGCGAGGCCTGGGTTCGACTACCGCAGTTGGATGTACCAGTGTCCTGATTAAATTAAAATTTGTTGTATAGTACTCCCTCTAAATAAAAATGTATTACATCATTTACTGTGCATGACGTATGTCGGTTGACTTTATGTTTATACCTCTCTTTGGATTTATATAGGAGACATTTTGCGAAAATCCATAAATATGCGTTTACGTATTCCGCTAAATATAGTCTTTGCGAATAAATTGTGTTTTACGGTTTCATCGTTAGAATCCCAATAAGATTTGATACCAACATTAATCTGAAAGTTGGTTTTTAATTTCAAAATTCTATCTCAATATGTCATACGAATCAGTGTAGATTAGGTACAGATGCCTCTAGTTCGAACCCCAACGGAGCTTTGTCAATGATACAATAGATTCATTGCTGCCCCGGATTGGACATCTTAACGTTTACATATTTCAGCATAAAAACCTTCATTTTGTTAAATGAAACTGTATAGACCTAACTTAAATTTCGAAATCAATAAACATACGAATGCGAAAATGTTATCCACGCCTGTAACCATAAGCTAATATATATGAATAGGAACGGAAAACGGGTGGGATGGGGTGGTTAAAGTCTAAAATACTTTACCCCATTTGGGTTTAATATACAGATGGTAGCATATACATGTAATTATAAAAGATTATCTGAAAGACTGGTATTTAACGTTCTCAAGAAGTCGGTCACTGAGAACAAATCCAGACGCTGTGAACTGAATGGGTGTTTCTCCGAAAAAACACTAACTAAATTTATGAAAATACCGGTATTCATAAGGGAAAATGTCTGGGAAACAATTTAACCTACTAAAAGCACTAAAGTAGGTAATGGTGCATCTATTTAGTTAAAATGCATACTGAAACTATTTTCTAAAAGGAAGGTTGCAATCAATTTCAGTGCTATTCCTGATTACTGAATGAAAAAAGAAATCAGGAAATGTTGGATTTACTTTCAGACCTAAAGGAGGTCACGGATTATCAGTCTAACTGCAATGTGATTGGAAGTTTTATTTATCCGAAGACTATCCAAATCCAAATCCAAATCCAAATTTCAGAGCAATATCTCTACCCATAGAAAAACATTGGAAAGCTGTTTAAAGAACTTTAAGACATTAAGTTGGTAACGGTGCTTCAGTAGGACTAAAATACGAATTCAGTATTACACTTGATAAGAAAATCATTATTTCATAATCTAATCTATTTATTCGAGATTGCTAAACATTCAATGATTCTTAACGAGATATAGATGTATGGAACCCTCATTCCTCAATCAATTTATATATATATAGGATAATCATATGTAGTTCAATTTAGCAAACATTAATTATCATAAACAATCAAGTTTACTTTGTACCACAATTCCCACAAATTATTCAAGTTCTATTATTGTTCTTTCAGCAGAAAATTTACCACATTTATATCACATATGAATGTATTTCTCCAATATGCTAGTACACGGCTTTGAAATCGTACTGCTAATCTTGTATTCTGGTTAATATTTAGCAGAATAGTAGTGGATTTTGTGAAAGTTTCATTTTTCTTCTCACTGTTTTTTTTTTTTTTTTTTTTTTAATTTTTTTTGAATTCATATACTCACTATGAACTTGCACATTGTCGCTAAACAAACGAAAAAAGAAAAACCGAAATGTTAAAAAACCATACATCTTATTCATCATCATATACTAGTTATAGGTCAAATGTAAGAGGATTCCGAATACACACTCTGACACTTTCAAAACGAGTTTTGCTCACATTAGGGAGCCACCATCATCAATGCTTTCTCTTTCACGTCCTTGCGAGCAATTTTCCCATTCGCCAATTTAGGTAAAGAGCCAAATATAAAAATGTGTTTTGGAATAACTTTTGATTCATAAAAGCCTTCCTCCATGTATACATTTCTCTGTTCAACGAAGAATTTTCTAAGAGTATTTTCTGTTACGGACTCACCGCGTCGTAGTTCAACGACAATCCCGGGAACTTCGTGAAGTCGTTTGTCTGGTATAGCAAAAGCTACCGCATTCTCTACACAGGGATGGCGTTTAAATATATCCTCAAAGTATGACGGCGCCATTATTCTTCCTTCTATAATGATGGACTCGGCAATTCTTCCTGGAACGCATAGATGTCCCATTTCCGTGATGAATCCAGCGTCTCCAGTTTTAAACCAGTTCCCAGGAGCTATGTTCTCTTTATGCCAATCTTGTTCTTGGTCAAGATGTCCTGATGATGTGAATATAGTACGAACGTAAATTGCACCCATTTGGCCTTTTTCTAAAACGGCACCATTCGTGTCAACAATTTTAATATCTGTGCCAGGAGCTGGAATTCCGACATCGTAGTTTACCATGTCGTCTGATTTTGTAAGAACGTTAATAGCAACAACGCCCGTCTCTGTGCTACCATAACAATTCAAAAATCGGTTGCAATATCCTTTCAGTAATATTTCATCACGTTTTGAAATGGGCCCCCCATAGGTAGTAACAGTTCTTATGCGTTTTGTCGTTAGAGGGAGTTTGCTAATCTCATCAATGGTAGATGGAAATAATGCGGTATGGTGGCATTCCTCTTCTTGTATAATTCTCAATGTGTCTTGGCATGTTTCTTTCAGAGATCTCATAAAGAATTTTGCTGTTGTGATTCTCTTCATTCCATTAAGTATTTCGAGCGGATATCCTCCAATCCAGCTAAAGATACGGTCATTGAAGTATTTATCACCTGCCTTAAAACCGCTAGCTTCATTTCCTGATATGGAAAGTAGTATCAACTCCACGTGCGAATGTGGTATTAGTTTCGGTTTTCCAGTAGATCCCGAGGAACCGAAAATAGCTGCAACTCCTTCCGGTTCAATTTCCGGTAGATCAGTGTTTTGAAAAGGAATGAGTAAGTTTTTCAGTACCATAGCTTCCGCTATACTGGGTGGGTTCTCCGTGAAAATCACATGCTTCAGGGATGGAATCATTTTACTTGAAATACTACCATCTTTGTTGAAAGTCACGAAGTGTTTCAGTATTTTGACGTAAACTTCATCTTCCCCTGGCTGACAGATAATGACCTTACATTTCGCCATTTTCAATCTGTGAGTAACGTCTTCTGCGTCATTTCGTTGAAAATAAAAATGGAGAGGTCAAGCTCCACACATTTGGGCTCCCACTGTGCTATATAACCATTCTGGAGATCTGTCGTCATGGATGCCGATGACGTCACGTTGATGTATTCCCAAATTCAGTAGTTTCAGTGCGTATACTCGAGAGTTTTCCAGAATTTCTTTATACGTCACAGCTACCCGATCTGTATCCCCTATAATAACCAGGGCCTCTTCGTGTGGACGTGAATTTGCCAACTCAGCAAGTCTGTCAGGAATTGTAAAATAAGGTTTTGTACCCGTCCATGGCGCGTGAAGGTAACTCCTGTTCATATTAGAAGCTTGCATATCTTCACTGCAGGAAGGATTTCATATAAAATGATTGAGTTGTATTGTAAACATTAACTATGCATTATGCTCTCTCAGAGATTAATGTCTTAATATACAGTAAAAAGTTATAACCCGTCACGATCATACTGTTTTTGTTTTGTAGCGTGGTCGGGCGGGTTATCTTTTAAACTCACCTGAATCGTAAGGTCAAGTGAGCTATTGTGATTGCGCAATTCTGTCATCCATGGTCGCAAGCCCTTCACATTTTCGACATTCTTTTCCTAAACTATCACTCAGATTTGATTAAACTTACTTTACTTTTAGTACTAGATGATCTCTACAAAGTTTGAGTATTTCAATCCGATCAGACAATAGGTGGCGCTACCGTAGACAAAATATATCCCAAAGAGGACACACTAGTTGAAGGAGTTTGATGAAACTTCTTAGGTATGAAGTACTTAATGGTTCCGATAAAATGTGCTGTGTACGAACGATTTGTCAAAAACTGGATCCTGGGCTTTGCAACATGTACCCATAATGGTACCGTCATTTGATAAACTTTTTCTCTAAATGGCAACATAGATCATCAAATCAAATGTATCACACTCATCTAATAGGGTGTCTTAAGAAGTGTGGCTGTTTTTTAATTCCCTTTTGAAATGAAATATTTGACGGTTATTACATCTTCTTTGGACACAACTTTTCTTTCATTAAAGTGTTTAATTCAATATAGAGAAGCAATAATGCATTTAATTTTGAATATGGATTTGAGAAAATATTTTTCAAGGGTTATTTGATTTTTTCCTATCTTTAAACATAGACCAGGCCCGCGTCCCACGTATGAATTTGAGACTAAGATTTTGTTCCAATCTGAGAATATCTCAAATTTGAGCAAAAACTTAGAAGTGCGTCCATTTCAGTTTAAGATCGAAGTTTGAATCCGATCTAAAATTGATCTCAAATTGATCGGAACTTGATTCGGAACTTAATATTGTTGTAAGGTAAGGCATTGAGTATACTATCATTATAATCATACAATCATGTTTCATGTGGTAATAACATTTCAAAGCCTTTATGACGTAGACCTAGATCTACGTTGTAAGGTGGGCGTTGATACATAAAATGACTTCATAATATGATGTCATCAAATATGGCAAGAGCAATAGGGTTTAAAGCCGAAAAATTTTATTGGATAACCACCCAGCTTTACCATGGAACTTTCGGTCCGGAGATAAGCAATTAACATTCCTAGGAAGCAAAGTTTTTTCTGTCTTTTTTCGGGGTGGGTGAGGGGGGGGGGTGTTCATGGAATTCGTACTGCTAATAAGGCGGCGTCAAGTACTATAAACGTAGTTATTTTCGCCGGGGAAAATTTCGCGAAAATACCAATCTGACAATTCGCATGGGGGTAATTTTCGCGGTTTCGGATCTTCCATTTGTCTTAATAAAATCTTAATCAGAAACACTGTTTGCGTGTTGCTATTAAATGTTAACAAAAGCCGGTGCAGCGCAGTGAATGAGGTGCTCGGCTCGTGATCGCGAGGCCTGGGTTCGACTACCGCAGTTGGATGTACCAGTGTCCTGATTAAATTAAAATTTGTTGTATAGTACTCCCTCTAAATAAAAATGTATTACATCATTTACTGTGCATGACGTATGTCGGTTGACTTTATGTTTATACTTCTCTTTGGATTTATATAGGAGACATTTTGCGAAAATCCATAAATATGCGTTTGCGTATTCCGCTAAATATAGTCTTTGCGAATAAATTGTGTTTTACGGTTTCATCGTTAGAATCCCAATAAGATTTGATACCAACATTAATCTGAAAGTTGGTTTTTAATTTCAAAATTCTATCTCAATATGTCATACGAATCAGTGTAGATTAGGTACAGATGCCTCTAGTTCGAACCCCAACGGAGCTTTGTCAATGATACAATAGATTCATTGCTGCCACGGATTGGACATCTTAACGTATACATATTTCAGCATAAAAACCTTCATGAAACAATTTAAACCTAACCTAAATTTCGAAATCAATAAACATACGAATGCGAAAATGTTACCCACGCCTATAACCATAAGCTAATATATATGAATAGGAACGGAAAACGGGTGGGATAGGGTGGTTAAAGTCTAAAATACTTTACCCCATTTGGGTTTAATATACAGATGGTAGCATATACATGTTATTATAAAAGATTATCTGAAAGACTGGTATTTAACGTTCTCAAGAAGACTTTTGCCATTGTTCCAGTAAATTAGTAACACCAAGACCTTATCGAATTATTGCAAAAGACATATTGTTGTTTTGCCCTACCGCATCCTCCCTCGATTCTGATTTGCTTCTTACACCTCTGACCAATGAAACATTAGTTTTCATATTCGAACACTGTTCTATCGGTAACAGACTGGTTTACGTGCCGTCTTGGATAGGACCATGTCAATTAACACTCTCTAAAATGTTTCTGATGTTTGATAGGGAGCCTATCTTCTTATTCCTATTTCTTCTTTGTAAAGTATATGCATATTGCAACATGCTCGTGCTTTGCAGTCATGTCAAACTAACTGATGACATTAGATACATGTATGCATATAAGAAATTTTCGTGGTTTCTCAAGTTTATATTATCAGGTATTATGCATGTCTTAGAATATATAACGTAAGAGAATCACTGGGCATTTTCCTCTGTCGCACCTATTCTTACATGTTTCATCTTTTACCTAATTTCGATCTCTCTTTAGATGTTCAAACTTTCGTCTGTTTTCTGAAAAGAGAGATTTCTTTTTAATGATATAAAAATGCTTTAATCGGACCCTTTTAACAAAAATACATTTGCACTTACTGGATATTCTATTATTGAATTTCCCAAAGCAAAATGTAACGTCATCAACGGCTTTATGATTATAAATATGTTCTCGTCTATCAGCAGGCTTAACCTTTCACATACAGTTATGACATCATCAGTAGTAGATGACGATTTCAGATGAGAACGATCGTAATACATCTTAGATTTTTCCTACGTCGTATTCGATTATTTACAATCCGTAAATATTTTGTTTACACCATTGTTTCTATGTATTGCTCTATCCCATCAACGCCACTCGATCGCCTCCTTAAAACCACCAATTGAAAGGAATACACATTTTATCATAAGCCCTTCATCTCTCTTTTACAGGATTTACAAGATTTTCAAGTTTGTAATGAAGCCTTCGCCAATTTTCACTAGTACCAAACTGTATTTTCGATATTTCTTTTGCGTTTCGTATCAAAAAATCTGATTGGAAATTATTTTTGCTTTACGTTGTTAAAATTTTAACAGTGAGTTTAATTATATATCACATTAAGATTAAGACTGAATATTCAACATCTAACATCAATGATGTGTATTGTTTATCATGAAATAAACGTGTCTAACGTCAGGTTCTCATGCTTAAAATTTGGTGTTTTAGAAATGTGCTGTTAAAAATTTAAATTTGGTGAAACAAACGATTATTTACAAAAATGGTTTTCATTTACCGATACTAGAACATACAGTAGGTTTCAAAATGGGAATCGATACAGTTTTAAGTAATGTCAAACTATCGACCCTTTAGACTGTTTGATACGGATCAAGGAAAAGCGCGTTGATAGGATAGATTAGGATGCATACTTACATTGGTAAAAATTTAGTCGGTTATACGTGAAGTGTGATCAAAACGTCCTAGACCCCACGTACTGAGGAATACCCGGGATTGAAACAATTGTCATTATTTTTCAATATTAGTTCTCTTCATCTCAATGCACTTTCCCCATCTCTTTTCGATGTTGAATGCGTTATTTTTGGTTCCCTAAGTACTGATATACAGCGTCCATGACAGTATCATTGCTTCCAAAATTCTTACCACGTAGGTAAGATTTCAGATTTAGGAATAGACAGAGGTCAGATGGGGCTAAATGTGGAGAATATGGGAAATAAGGGAGAATTTCGAGGCTTCATTCCGTCACAGATGTCATTGCACCTTCAACTTGTGAAGTGTGAGTCCTGAAAAAGCAGAACGCCCCTGGTTAGCTTTACTCTCCTCTTCTCACGATCTCCTGACGCAGCCTCTTCAATTTAAAATGCACCCATTATAGTACAGCTTTCATCAGAAAATCAGAATCAGAATCATTCTCTGATTCTCCAAAAGCTATCGGCCATGACTTTCCCAACCGAGAAAAATCAATTGAATTTATTAGAAAGGGATGAACCAGGGAGGATCCATTGCATACTTTGTTTCTTATTACCTCTCGTCTTGAGAAACCTGTTCATCTTTTTTCTCTATATGGAGGATTATTTAGTTAGTTTTCAATGTGTGTCCTTTGATTGTGCATTGTGCTGCTTTTACGGTGAGTGGGATGGGTCCCCCATACACCGGTTAACCACAACAGTTGAGTGACAGTTGTTACTTTAACTGACCGTCCTAATTCGGTATCGTAACTGCAGTACAATTGAATATTTTCGTTTTGTTTCTATGTTTTTACCATTATCATGTTTATGTGCATGTTCTAGGTGATTTGTGTCATACAGCTTTGTCAGATGTCTTCTGTTTTATCCTTTAGATTTAGGATAAAAGTGGTGAAGACAAGTTAAATCCTTCGTGAAAATTCGACCCACACAGTCCTTGGGATCATCCTCATGACGAGACAAAAGATGCAAAGAAACATCATATCTATTTCTCTTTTGATCTTGATTCAACATTTAAGGGACTGAAAACTTTGACATGTCTAAGAAATGAAATGAATAGCTTCATAACTTATGTGCCAAATTTTCTAGATATATTTCGTAGATTTGCCTGTGTCAGACATGCACAATATCAACAGCTGCTTGTATGGAAACCTCCTTGGGGCATCCAGGCCGTTCATCACTCAATCAATGATGTAGTTTTCTCCATTTTGGCGGTTTAACCAAACTTTTTAATTCTGTGTATAATCAAACCTTTCTATCTAAAAAGTAAAATATGCTTAAGTAATGCCCCGATTGAGGTTTTACACTTATTTATTGTATTAAAGAGCTTTTTTATCTTATCTAGTATAAGCAGAATTCAAAGGAGAAAATCATACTTTTCATATGTTAATATATATATACAATATTAATATATATAACAAATATGTATATAAATGATAAATATCAGGATATATATACTTGCATATGTTTAGTCAAGTTGAAATCTGAGTTTATCAAGTTAATCAGGCGGTATTTTTTCAAAAGTTTTTGTCATCTTTCTTGTAAATTAATGAAAGAACTGATATCTTTTGCGAAAACGACATTTCTTTACTTTCAAATATCTCATACAA
The DNA here is from genome assembly GCA_035048485.1 of Pteria penguin. Taxonomy (NCBI): domain Eukaryota; kingdom Metazoa; phylum Mollusca; class Bivalvia; order Pterioida; family Pteriidae; genus Pteria; species Pteria penguin. Next base: position 8,110,630 of record CM068588.1, on the reverse strand, counting down.
AATATTTTATAAAACTCTATTGTTTTACCATCTACTCCAGGTGATTTTCCATTCTTCATTTTGAGAGAGAATAAATAGCATGTTAAACTTCATTTATTGAGGGTATCTTCTCACAAAACATTTTTTTAAAAATCATTTTCGTTCAGGTTTTGATTAAGCACAGTGTTTTTACAATAATTATCAATACTTTTTTCTTCTATATTTTGATCTTTATACAATTCCTCATAAAATGACTGTATCTCATGTAGTATTTCAGAATCAGTGTGAACACTTTTGCCTTTTTTTAAAATTCCATTTCTCGAATAACATTTGTGCTTGACTCCTATTGATCAAGGATCTGAGTTCGCTTACAGACGGGCAGAGCACGGTTTACTTATGTTGATGTCTCTTTACACATTTTTGATAGCAACATATTATTCTATAATTTTTCCGTGTGTAATAAATTTCTATGACCTCTCTCCTTGTGAAACCTGTTGATCCTTGTTCTCTATATTGAGGATTATTTATAAATTTTTAAATGTGTGTCCTTTGATTGTGCTGCTTTTGCAGTGAGTGGGAAAGTGGGCGCTCGTAAACCGGTTAATCACACCAATTGAGTGATGCTTGTTACTTCAATTGACCGTCCTAAGTCGGTTTCGTAACCGCAGCACAATCGAATATTTTTGTAATGTCGTTTCGTGTATACTTTTTTGTGTGCAGGTCCTTGGTAATTTGTGTCATACAGCTTTGTCAGATGTCTTCTTTTTTCTCCTTGATGATATTGTTCTAATCTTAAACAGCTTGCCGTATTTTATTCTCCCTTTTCAATCCAACTAGCTTTTGATCTTATTTTAGCGCCTCGAGAGCTTTGATTTACTATCTCTGCCAAGTCACAGTCTAATTTTCTTCTTTTTCTTTTTTATTTGGTTCATATTGATAAATTTAGAAGGCATGCTTTCAAAATCTTGTATTTCATTTTCTATTAATAAAATTTGGTGTTTCACTGATTTTCCCTTTAGTTTGAATATTTTATAGGAAAGTCTTTAATTTCTATTTTTAACACATCCCATAACAATTGTTTATTTGAGTTAGCATCTTTTATCAATGTCTTTATTTAATTATCTTTCTGACTGATTTGCAATATGTAACATCTGTTACATAACTTGTGTGCATTTTCCAATACCCATTACCTTTTTCATTCTCGGAAATGTTAAGCTTTATACTCAAAGCGTTGTGAACCGTAAGATCAGCGTTATTTAAGCTCAATTAAAAGTGAAGTTTGTTCTAATATCTGCAATTTCCAAACACAAATCTTAGAATTTAATATATAATCTATGCTACTTTTTGGCATCCATTCTCGTGACACCTTTTGAACCCAATTTTATTGTGTTATTATTGTGAGATAGCAATCTTCTAAATTTAGACTGGAAATAATTTTTTTCATGCTATCTATGCTTGTATCTTTCCGATTATTATTCATTCTATCTCTCAATTTATGAGCGCAATTAAAATCGTAAACTAAAATAATACTATTTATATTTGCGTTATTTACCATGGAAAAAAGTTTTAAAGAACATTTTTCTTTTATTTTCTTGAGTAGGGGCAAATATAATTACTAGTGTAAATCTCAGTATTTATCTTTATTTGTCTACCATCATTTGTTTTATGTCTATTCAAGATCTTAATATTCATATCCTTTTCAACTACTCTAGTTTCAATAATTTGACACCTTCTATACTAGAAGGTTACCTACTTTGACCTCTCCATATATAACACAGATTTGACACCTTCTGTACTAGAAGATTACCTACTTTGACTTCTCCATATCTAAATATACATATGGAATTTACACGATTTGACTCTTTCTACTGGGTATATGTGACGGGTGTTGCTAGCAAGCAGGAGATGCTCACTTTCCCCGGGTACCTGATCTCACTCCATCACAGAGGTTCACATATGCTCTTCAAGTAGACATATTTTGTTATTTTCCACTTGTTTTTCATTTTCACTGATTTTGTATGTCCTCTGGTTTCATGATTTTTAGACATATGGTTTGGATTTCTCCATCATCTTTACATTTCAGTGCTTTCGTACTGACATGAAATATATACTTCAAATTTTCAGTCATCAAATTAAGCAAATCACTCTAAAACGAAGGAGTATCTTCTTCATGCATAGCTCTGTCCTTAGATAGATTCTTTGGTTCACTTTTTGGTCATTTTGGTTTCAACACTGCTCTTCAAATATTTATATATTTTGAGAATTCCAATCATTCGGCCACGAGCATCACTGAAGAGAAATAAGTTGTCAAAATGCGCATATGGTGCACAAAATTAAAAAGTATATATGTTCTATATTTATTATAACCACTAGGCAGATGATACTGCTGGTGGACTGATAGTCCCCGAGGGCATCATAAGTCTAGTTTTCAGTGCTTTCGTACTGACATGAAATATATACTTCAAATTTTCAGTCATCAAATTAAGCAAATCATTCTAAAACTAAGGAGTATCTCCTTCATGTATAGCTCTGTCCTTAGATAGATTCTTTGTTTCACTTTTCGGTCATTTTGGTTCAACACTGCTCTTCAAATATCTATATATTTTGAGAATTCCAATCATTCGGCCACGAGCATCACTGAAGAGACATAAGTTGTCAAAATGTGCATATGGTACACAAAATTTAAAGGTATATATGTTCTATATTTACTATAACCACTAGGCCGGTGTCACAGCGGGTGGACTGATAGTCCCCGAGGGCATCATAAGTCTAGTTTTCAGTGCTTTCGTACTGACATGAAATATATACTTCAAATTTTCAGTCATCAAATTAAAGTTGCACTAGCTGTCGTTTTCCGTATTAAAAACGACAGCTGTAACTTTTAACCTTGGACTCTTTCCTGCATTTAAGTCTTTATACGAAATTACAATGTTATATAAGTTTGGTTAGTAGTGGAAAAAATCATTAAAATGTAATAAAATAATTACGACCTACCCGCACAAAGTCGGTAATTTTTTCTTCACCTGGCATGCTCAGTGTATCAATGACCTAGTCAACTAACGCGAGATTAGGAAACTTTCACTAATAACACAACACCGGTGACGTAGACAAAGAGATGAGGAGATGAGACGTCATCGATTAAAGACAGAATTTGATAACATCAGTGATGAAAAAAGTCTGTGACGAAACAGTTTTAGAACAAGAACAACACAGAAGTTTCACTTGAGCGATGGGAACGGGGCAGAGTTGTCAATTTACACACAATACTTTGCACGAGTCTTTAATGTTTACATTTTTCATTACCACGTCAGCACGAGGCCTTGACATTCCATTGTATTGATTATTTGCGTGTTTGTATTATGAAAGCGATCCGATATTTACTGTTATTAGGTAACGTAATCTCTTAAAATTAACTGTTGATAATAATGTGTAAAGTGGACGACATGAAAGAAACGTAAATGCATTTTGTAAAATTCTTTAAAAGAAATTGTTTTAAGAGTCCCTTTTTGGGGGCCCCTCGATCAAATCATGTGGGACTATTAATGTGACATGAAGCTTTAAAATGTTCGTTGTATATAGCCAAATTACTATTGACGTATTACTAATGACAGTTTTTCTTTTCTCTTTTCTTCTGTGCATTTAGTACGCGCCTATATATCTTATGAAGGCATCATAAGTCTAGTTTTCACTGTTTTCGTACTGACATGAAATATATACTTCAAATTTTCAGTCTCCAAAATAAGAAAATCACTCTAAAACTAAGGAGTATCTCCCGCATGCATAGCTCTCTCTTTAGATAGATTCTGTTGTTCATTTCTCAGTCATTTTGGTTTCAACACAGCTCTTCAAATATTTATATATTTTGAGAATTTAAATCATTCGGCCACGAGCATCAATGAAGAGACATAAGTTGTCGAAAGGAGCATATGGTGCACAAAATTAAAAGGTATATATATATATGTTCTATATTTATTGAAACCCCTTTACTATATATATGGATTCTGAATAGCTATGGAATATCTTACCATGCCATCTTGAATCGTAGGTATATATTTTTAGATTCCACAAATTGCGTTTCTTGAATATTATATTATAGATCTTATTTTGTAAGTAATCAAATAACTTTTTTAATACAGTTAAGGCATCTCACATTAAGTGAGAGCAGATTTAGTTTATGTGTAATGTCTTATTTCTTTACTGTTTTCTGAGGACGGAATGAATTTTTTCCCTTATTTTCAATGCCGCTTTTTCGATAATTTTACCGTTTCTTTTATCCGGGCCAAGCGCTGACGGCGGTCGCTAAAGCCTGGGTCTCGCTAAGACCATTCTGTCGTCGAATGTCGTTTCTTCAAATATAGTCTTGGGTGTAGATTTGTTTAGAGCGTTGGGAAATGTGACCATCTGTTTGACTTTTGCCTCAATGATTTCATCCATACTCTACTCAGTCATGTCCACTGATTGGTGATCGTGACTAGAGCTTCTATTAATAAAATAAAATCTGGTTCAGATGCACTCTAGATTCTATCTGCAGCCACCACATCGTTGCGCTTTGGCGTACTGAACGCATCTTCCCACTCGCCAATTTAGTTAAAGAGTCGACGATTAAATTTGTGTTGGAATAACTTTTAATTCATGAAAGCCACCTTCCATGTATATATTTCTCTGCTCAGTGAAGAATTTTCTAAGGGTATTCCCAGTTACAGAAGCATCACGTCGAAATTCAACAGCAACCCCGGGAATTTGGTGAAGTAGTTTGTCTGGTATAGCAAAAGCTACCGCGTTCTCTACGCAAGGATGACGTTTAAATATGTCCTCGAAATATGACGGTGCCATAATTCTTCCTTCTATAATGATGGATTTGGCAATTATTCCAGGAACGCACAGATGTCTCTTTTCCGTAATATCCTCCAATCCAGCTAAAGATACGGTCACTGAAATATATTTCGCCTGCCTTAAACTCACCAGTTTCCATCGAAAGTAGTATCAACTCCACGTGCGACTTTGATATTAGTTTCGGTTTTCCAGTAGATCCTGAGTAACACAAAATAATTGCAACTCTTTCTGGTTCAATTTCCGGTAGCTGCCTGTTTGGAAGGAACGGTTAAAATGTGTAAATATCATAGCTTTCACTATACTGATTGAGTTCTTCGTGAAAATCACATCTGTCAGGGATGTAATGATTTTACTTGAAATTCCACCATCTTTGTCGAAAGTCACGAAATCCTTCAGTATTTTGACTTAAATGTCATCTTTCCCTGACTGACAGATAATGGCCTTACATTTCGTATCAATAACGTCTTCTCCGTCATTTCGTTCAAAATAGAAATGAAAAGGCCAGGCTCCCCACATCTGGGCTCCAACCGTGCTATATAACAATTCCGGCGAATTGTCGTCGTGGATGGCGATGACGTCACGTTGGTGTATTCCCAAATTCAGTAATTTCAGTGCGTATACTCTAGCGTTTCCCAAAATTTCTTTATACGTCACAGCTACCCGATCTGTATCCCCTATAATAACCAGAGCCTCTTCATCTGGACGTGAATTTGCCAACTCGGCAAGTCTCTCGGGAATTGTACAATAAGGTATTGTACTCTTATTCTTATTAAAGACTGACATGTTTTCACAGCTTGAAGGATTTCATGTAAAATGATTGAGTTCGTTGGTAAGGATTAAATTTTGCATAATGCTATCTCAAGGAGGAAAGCGATGGAGCAATGCGATTCCCCTGATAATCATAGCATCCTCGATCAGTTGTATAGCTGAGCGGTATTTTTTACATGCCAGATCACAAAAGTAGAGTAAATGAAACAATCGCGTAGCTGATGTAGGTGAAATCTGTACCTGCTTTGTCAACCTTCTTTATATTCTATACTTTTGTGCATACCTAAGCTGTATGCAGTCATGGGTGTACGTGTCCTTTGATGATGTAGGTGAAATCTGTACCTGCTTTGTCACCCTTCTTTATATTCTATACTTTTGTGCATACCTAAGCTGTATGCAGTCATGGGTGTACGTGTCCTTCGAACGGTACCCGATATCAGCTTTAAGCATATTATGTATTCAGATATTTGGTAAATTGAGCGCAAAAAGAAGACACAGTTTGAATGATTTATCTATAGAGTCTATGCATATAAGTTTACATTTGTCGTAAAAAGTAACATTAAATGAAGGTTCCACCTGGCAGGCGCAAATATAGACATTTTTGAGAATGGGTGACCGGATGTATCCCTGTGACAACAAAGTGAGGATTGACTAGATACATTTCCTTATCTCAGAAGATATAAAATAACTCTTCTTCAGTATCAGTACTTGGAACAATAAGAAGATAATGAACTTTTTATGATGGATAGTTTTAAAGGAAATCTGTGAATATTGATGACAAATCGGATATACGATAGAATATCGCCGTTTGAACTCATTTGGCTCTAATATGATGTACAATACTTCCTCACGATAAAATATTTTATAATACATTATTGTAAATTACATATTTCGCTAGATATGATTTTTACGAATACCCATAATACCTTATAGTTTAATGGTCAAATTACGTGAAGTGAGGTCTCTATGTTAGCTCAGAGTCGTATACTCGTATAATAATTTGCAAATGAATTATGTGCACAGGTTCTGTATAATACTGGAATATAATATGTAAAGCTTTGAAAATGTTTTTATTTTTTGAATATACGTTGTAGATGTCCCAAAGCCAACAGATTAAACATCTTGGGATGGAAATTTGTGAACTTAAAAGTCTGTTCTTGGAGGAACAAGCCAAATTAGAAGAGGGATTTATAAATATAGATAAAAAAAACTGCGACGCATATATTTTACTTAACAACGACAAAGATTGAGAGGAAATCACAAATCCTGCGTCTTTAGGTAATTATTTTGAGGAGCATTACAGTCATTTACATCATATCGGAAAATGCTTCATTGAAGACGAAGCATACCGATGTTGACGTTCAAAATTGCGTATGTGGTTTAATTTATCAAACCAAAGGAAAATTGCATTCTACAATGCAGTAAAATGTAGACTACTGTCGGACATCTATAATACATTTTAAAACCAAAAGGAATTTAGAGAAAAAAATCACTTCACAAGATACTGGTACTCAGATATTGATAAAAGATGTATCAGAATTCAAAGCACACGTAAGGATCCTTGTGAATAAAGTTACACATTATTCAACAAAATATCTGAAAATTAACGAGGAAACGAGAAATGAAATTTATAATCTGTGTCCAAAGGTAACCCATGAATTTCTTCTGAAACTTTGGGATGCACACACTAAACGCGAAGAAAATAAGTCTAACACAATTTGGAAGTAAAAGGAACCATGGTTCAAAAATCTCCCTATTCAAGAACAGGAAGAAAAGAGAAAATTAACAGAATCTCAGAAAAAGCGACAACGGAAAACACAACATGAAAACCGTTATATAAATCAAATACAGAAAGAATTGAAAAGAAATAGGACTATTACCCGGCCAAAAGCATACCAAACCTGACACTATTGAAAAGCAGAATAAAAACTTATATCAGGAAGCCTTGAAATTTTTACAATAGAAAGAAACATATGCCAGAATCACAGGACGCAAATGTTCAAAATTCAAGAAGGGAACAAAAATGACAAGTAGTGAACAATTCAGAGAGACGTTTAGAAGGAAATAAACAAACATATATAGGTCAAAAATACAGAAATAAACCTTTTAAAACTCATGTTCAAGAAGAAAGGTAAATAGATATTATTTTTTAGACCACAACACAAACTTAAAATACCTACCATAAAAGAAATTAAACCAAAACGTCTAAATCTGTCGTCTGAATAATTAAATAAAGATCAAATTTCAGTCCTAAAATTGGGGCTTAAGTTTACCCCCAATCCAAAATCAAATATTCCAGAATTAAAAACTGACTTACGGGAATTTGACAGAAAATTTCGTTTACTAGAGTTATACCATGACAAAAACAACAGTCATGAGTCTTTAGTGAAAAATAAATCAAAATATACACCAGAAAAGTGTAAGAAAAAAGAGGAGTTACTGGCACAGTTATGTGGCAGAAGTCACCATGAAGCTATACAATATGAATATAAATAATATACTAGAACATATAACACATTACAAAAATATTTGATTGTAGTGCAATTACGATACCGACTTAGGACGGTCATTTAATTTGACAAAAGCCAAACAAATGGTGTGGTTAACCGGTTTACGGGCCCACCTTCCCACTCACCGTAACAGCAGAACAATCAAAGGACGTACATTAAAAAATTTATAAATAATCCTCCATCTAAAAAACAAGGGTCAACAGGTATCGCATATTGAGAGGTCATAAAAATGTAAACACGTAAGGTATTGTAAAACACATAATGGTATAAAAATATATGCGACATCAACATGATAAACCGTGCTCTGCCAGTCTGAAAGCGAGCTAAGACCCTAGATCCGTAGGAGTCCCGACTAACAGTCAGAGGGGACGAGGTTCAGGACCATGTCTCCTCTGAAAGAGGTTTGGACAAGGCCCGTCATATAGTCCCCACTGCCCTGTTAGTCAGCGTGTAACGTTCAAGTAAACGTTTGCAAAAGGCTGTAGAGGGGCCAAATACAAGACCTATAGTCTTTTGGATGATCTCAATATCATATTGTCTATTTAGAAGACGTTTGACTATTTTATTACATGATAAAATAACGTTATCAGAGCATTTTACTTTCCTTAGTTTATATACGAGATCACCGTAAAAATTAGGATGGGAAATACCATTGGATACATACTGTTGAAAAGAAATATTTCCAAATTTAGATAGAAGTTCTGAATAAGATCTGAAGAATTTGCCGAATGTTTTTCTTACCTTGTGATATCTGTAATCCTGAGTTAAAAGTTTAGTAGTAATTTGTAAATTTCGTTTATGAAAGTCCAAAACATCGGTGCAGCCTCTGACAAATCGAACTAATTGAGATATATAGATACCATATGATGGGAGTCGAGGGACATCGCCATCCAAGTAAGGGAAATTTACAATAGGAAATCCAAAATCCTCACATTTATCATAAATGTTAGTATATATTAGGTGGTTGATAATTTTGATGTTTAAATCTAAGAAAGGTGTAGATTTATCTCAAGTATTGGCTTTATTCAATGTGAGCTCTGGTGGATATATTTCTGATATAAATTGTTCGAATTCAGGGTTGTCGATAACCAAAATGTCATCCAGATATCTGCAAGTATTATTAAATTTGTCAATGAGGTCAAAACGATTTGATTTTTGAATAGAAACCATAAAATCCCTCTCATAACAATAAAGAAATAAATCTGCTATCAGAGGCGCGCAGTTAGTACCCATAGGAATCCCAACTATTTGTTGATATATCTTGCCATCGAATTGCACAAAAATATTATTCATGAGAAGTCTAGTGCTTTACATAATTCCTTGCAAGTCCAGTGTTTATATGAAGTATATTGTTTGCTGGAAAAGAATCCGGAGTTATTGGAAGTACATATGTAAGTTTTAGATTCTCTGTGAAAACACCATTGTATAAGAGACAGCAACTTGCTTTTAATCAAATCATGAGGCAGAGATGTATAAAGTGTAGAAAAATCAAATGTAGAAATTTGAGTCGCTTTGAAATTTAGCGAAAGAAGTTTGTCTATAACTTCATGAGAATTTTTAATCGTGCAAAAGTAATTGATGTTACTATTATGAAATGCGACATCACAGTATTTCATAATATGATCTTTTATAGCAGTTAGAACAGACGTAAAATGCTTCGATAGTACCGTAGTAGAGCAGTGGCTAGAATTAGATATGAAACGTGATTTATATGGACTTTTATGTAGTTTTGGGAGCCAATATATGGTTGGTAGATCAGATTTATCAGTTTTAATTTTGAAGTCGGACATGCTCATGAGGTGATCGTGCAAGGTGCTGTCTTTTGAGGTAGACAACAAGAGTATCAGTAAAATTGATGTATGCTCCCCGAAAGGCAGTTATGATGCAGCAAATTAATGACTCAGTTCATACACACACACACACACACAGCAATAATGAAGGAAATAAATGACTAAGTATATAGAAAATCATTGTATTAATGACGATTTCAAATTTCAATGTATCATATGGATATCCAATTGAGTCAACTGTAGAACAAATGATCACAGTATCTTAAACTAAAATGAGTAAGCTTGACCTTGATTAGTTATGAAATGAGACTTTTTATCGTGAACATGACCTTTCAGAAATGGCCTTGAGTGACCTTTGTCCAAAAGCCCTTAACCTAAATAATATTTTGATGAAGTATGATAAAATTCCCAAAGGTATATGAGATATGACTATAAACAATTATTATTTCACAGAATGGTATTTAAGTAGAATGTTGTAAGTAATTGGCAACATCTAGACCTCTCTGTCCCTAGTAATAAATGTAAAGGCTACTCAACACGAAAACGCTAAAACGTATTGGCAACCCCTCCCTCTCTTGCTCACTCTATCTCTTCCTCTCTCTCTGTCTGTCTCTCTCTCTCTCTCTCGCGCGCGCCTATCATATATTTTCCTTAAATACAAAAATATTTTCTTTTGGCCCCAATCCTACTTCCTATTTAGTTCCTACACCCCTGGCCAATGAAAGGTTTGCTTTTATTCACGAATACTGATTTATATTGTTTGAGAAGTTTATGTCTTTATAAATTATGTACAGGCACGCACGTGGATTTACGCTCGTCATCCGGTACCCAGAAAAGATTTAAAAGCATATTTTAAAGATGAACCCTTTTTCCAAGTGAACTGGAGGTCAAAGAAACCACAGAAAGTAGTAATTCTACTTCGTATTTAGATATTATATTGTCTTTCGACATTAATGGTCAATTGAACACCTCACTCTATGACAAACGATTTCAATTGAACACCTCACTCTATGACAAACGATTTCAATTTCGCTACCACAAAATTTCCTTTCATAAGTAGGAACATTCCATCATCGCCCGCATACGGCGTATTCATATCTCAGTTAATACGTTATTCCAGAGCATGTTCAAATTACAATGACTTTGTTCTGAGGGCTAGGCGACTTTCAGTTAAGCTGCTCAACCAGGGTTGTATATGTGCTAGACTAGCAACGTCACTGAGGAAGTTCTACGGTTGTTACGAGACTCTTATTACTCCATATGATATCTCGTTATCCAGACTTCTAAATGATATTCTGGACTGAGACCGATTCCGATCATTTTACACCTTCTATACTAGAAGGTTACCTACTTTGACTTCTCCATATATAAATACATATGGAATTTACACGATTTGACTCTTTATACTGGGTATATGTGACGGGTGTTGTTAGCAAGCAGGAGATGCTCACTCTCCCCGGGCACCTGATCTCACTCCATCACAGGGGTTCACATATGCTCTTCAAATAGACATATTTTGTTATTTTCCACTTGTTTTTCATTTTCACTGATTTTGTCCTCTGGTTTCATGATTTTTAGACTTATGGTTTGGATTTATCCATCATCTTTACATCTCGTATTTGCATACTCTGACATTGAGTGAACGTCGCATTCCACAGTACCTACATGAATTTATTCAAAGATGCATATAAATCTCACTTTAGGTACAAACCTTACCATATAACAAAATCTGTATAAAGCTATTCATCTATAGTAAAAATAATACGTCAGTCAGTTCATAAGATTCATGATTCCAACGAACTGGATTATGCATAAGATTTCCATCTGTTTTCGTGGTATATTTCCATCCAACCAAAAACAAATTAGATTCATTCCTTATCATTTTATTCCTTTAAACATGCTTTATATTCTCAGAAATCTGTACGTGGTGTATGCACTATTTCTCAACATCTCTAAATTTCAGCGGCGGTGATGTGAATATTGACGTCACAGTTAAGAAAACGCGGAAAATTATGTCGTCAGAAAAAAAAAAAAAATTCGTGGATGAGATATACCACAATTTTTTAATCAATCACAATGCGTGTCATGTAAAATTAAATGATAACGGAAATAAGAAATAAATATAGTAAATATCTATTAACGGACTCATGAATGTTTACATGAATTTCATGTTACGAAATATTAATACGCATATTTTTTGTACATTTGTACAGGTGTTAATTCACATGATTTACAGTAAAGGAATCCAAGATAGAATAAGTAGTCCTCCAAAGGGAAGTAAAATACACTAAAAGAAACAACACAAACACTCTTTGCCGCATATTTTCGGCCTCCTGGCCTTTATCAAGCAATTGTTAGAAAAGTACAGAAGAACTATGTAACATCCATCTTTACATGTCTAATATAAACAAGCTTCTCTTAAAAAGAAGCTTGTTTATATTACACATGTAAAGATGGATGTTACATAGTTCTTCTGTACTTTTCTAACAATTGCTTGATAAAGGCCAGGAGGCCGAATATTTGCGGCAAAGAGTGTTTGTGTTCTTTTAGTGTAAAGGAATCCCATTACAAATGGCTAGATCTATGTCTATTGCTTCTATTGCTATTATAATTAGAAGAACGGCATTTAAGTTTAAATATAGTATTTTGGGTTTTCTATCATCATTCTGTAATTATTTCTTTCTTCCTTATTTTGTAATAGTTCTTATACTAAGACTCACTAGTGTTTTCGACTGAAGTTCTCTCGTTAAAATAGATAATTTCGATCATTATTCATTCATTAATGTAAACACAATATTTCTTTAGATATCATGAAACTAAGAAATAGCAATGGTCCTATTATTACGTGGAAGATAAACTCTAGCTTTTCAAACTAGATAATAAATAAAATATGAAGAGTATATTAAAGTATAAAATGTAGTTAAATGATCATTTGAAGCATTTAATCGACGCAAATTTACATACTCATATTTTATTTCTCCTCCTGAGGCGTGAGTACATGTGGCGTCCAATGCTGTTCTGGATTCACCTGATATAACTGGCTCAGTAAATTCACTTGTTTCCTCAGGAGTTTTGCATTTGCGCATCATAACATGTGAATTGTCGGGCATTCTCCGATTTCCTCATCATGTTTCTTTCATTTAGTTTCGATATCTTTTTGTATGTCTGAGACCTTTCTTTTTTCTGCCTAGAACTGTATCATAAGATTTTCGTCTTCTTTCCTTTTGACATCAATGATTTTCTTTTCGGATTCTATCAAGAGAGATCAATTTGTGGGTGCTGTACTGGAAATGAGCTCCCGACAGTAATAGTCACACCTCGAATTGTTTTAGAGTACCTGTTACAATATTTTCGTCAATTAATTGCCTTAATTTTCGGGGGTTTCTCACTCAATTGAAATAATCAGTAATAGATGTCGATTGTAAAGACGAGAACGAATTTATCATTGCGATAACTTCATCCAGTAAAACCCTTGCCTGATTACACCTTATCATTACTATTCTATTCTACTGACAGTTTGGTTGGCACATGATGACGTATCCAGCAAAAATTTTGGTGTTGATGATAATAATTACAAACTGATTATCTCTGACGTCATTTTGTGGGAACAGTTATGATTTTGCTGACTTAAACGTCAGTTCGAGAGTTAAAGGGTCTGACTTACTTTGCTCTTAGTACATGAGACGTCGTTTCTTTGCATTATGGTGTCATCATACTCATCTGGTTAGAAAAACTTTCGGAATACCTCGTCCTTTATTTGTGCCCTTATTGCATGTAAATGGTATGGTAGTTTCGAATGATTTGAAACCAGAATCAGAAACCTCGGCCCTTAAGTACCGTGCATGTACCGTGGACATTGGATTTGGGCGTGTAAAGCCGCGGAAACGCGTGGACACTGTCCCTGTATATCGGCCATATTGACCGCGTATATAGGTGGTCATTTACCTGTGTCCACGCCGTCAGACGGTCAAACGTGGACACCAAATATGTCCCGGTAAATGGGTATGATAGTGCTAAAAAGGAAACGACCTTATGATGATGCGTATTGTGTTTGCTCAGTGAAGCATGAAAAATAACGAAATTAGACTTAAAGATATCTTGATTAATAATCATTTAACTTGTTTTTAAATCTCCTCTGTTTGATTACACAATGAACGTTTGAAATGTAAAAATATTCTGCTATTCTAAATATTTTTAAAATTAGAACGTATTTTTTATATAAAAATTGAAAATACAGAGTGCACCTGGAGCACGGACGTATATAATGTTTTAGATATATACGTCCCTGCCTGGACGTATAACTACGTTATATACGTTCTTTATACCTGTATATCTACTTGTCGTAAAAGTGCATTAATGGTATGGGAATGAAATCGGCAAAGACAAGCTGATTGGTCATTGTACAGAGACGTGTATAAGTGTGATTCTAAAGAGAAAACTGAAGACATCTGACAAAGCTGTATGACAAAACTCACCAGGGACATGCACACAAAAAAATGATTTATTATTCCGAGAGTGTGCCGAGTTTCTTTGTAATACCTATTTCGGACTCTTCATTAAAGAAGGCAACGATACGAATTGAAGAGGGCAATTACTACTTGTGGGTTCAGTACAGTATAGCCGACTTTAAAATCAAATAAATTTATATAATTACATGTGATATGATATTCATTATTGATTGCTCTGATAAACATATTCAGATTTTGAAATATTACATGCGATTACGATGAAATACACGATTGATTAATTCTGGTAGATATTTATACATATGGACATTGATCTTCATTCTATTTTATTCATTATTATTTTCTTTGGTCTGTTTTCTTCTTTTTTTATGTATTCTTTTTTCTTCTTGGTGAAGTGCAGGCAAACTTTTCAAAAATATTTATAAACTCAGAACAAAAGACAAAGCATGCGCACTTGAGTCGCAAGGGAAACTAGAGTGTCGGTCGTTTTCTTACCTAAACAGTAAAGAAAAGTATCTTTCAGAAACCCCACCCTTTCATTTTCTTATCTTCTTACATACTCCTGCCAGATATAGGGCCGTATGTATCTTATGATTTCATAGAATGCGATCGTCTAATTCCGTGTATTAATCAGTGTCATAAGTCAAACCCTTATTCGCTACCAGGGTGAAGTAAAACAATAGACTTCACACAACACGCGTGCTCCAGTCGTAAGGTTACCTGGACTAAGTGCCGTTTGACCTAAACAGAGAGGAAAAGCTCCCCACCCTCCCTTTTTTGATTGCTTTGTCTCGTTACACATTCTTTCCCAATACGATCGTATCCTTTTTTGGATTAATTTCACGGATACGATCATGCAATTATATATAAAAGATGATGACCCGACTGAACACTGAATCTTGCATGTTTTACAATAATACATACACAAAATAAAATAGTTTAATATACGTTTGCAAACGATATCTCGTGCAGAGAGAGAGAGAGAGAGAGAGAGAGAGAGAGAGAGAGAGAGAGAGAGAAAAGGGAGGGGGTGACGTGTCGTTACTTTAACTCGGTCGTTAGGTGGCGTCGATCTTTCACTTAAATTTATTGCCCTGTAGGCTTACAGCACAATGCTTAGACTTGCAATAGGGAAATCACCCATTGTATTGGCGAATAAGATATTTGACTGAAACATCGTACAATTCTTCATTATCAACAAGTACAAATGAAAAGAGGAGGGGGGGGTTATTCAGTTTTGGTTTTTCTCTCTTTGCCGCAGATATGGTTCTTAGATTTTGCTGTTGAGGGGGAGTAATAAATCACAAGAAATCTGATAATAATTAATTTTCAAATATAAAATAGTAATGCTAGTACACAATTTATTAATACACATCCACATATAACGATAGAATACATGTATATGCATTGGTATGTACATGTATAACAGTCTTCACACTATGGATTTTCACACCTCTGTGGCTCAAATTAAAAAAAAGTTGGTTCACACATGAATGATTAGACATTTTCCACAACAGGGGAACACCTTGGATGTTTTCAACTAAGGGTGATTTAAAAACATTGTGATTTTTTTTATTTATTTTTGATTTAATCAAAAACTCCTTAAATAAAACATCGTGTTTTCTGATTTTTAGCAATTTGTTTATAAGTCCTTGATTATCAAACATTTAAATAAATTGTCATACAGAATGGGTTTATTCTATTTATGGATAGAATAAAACTAAAAAAAATCCAAATCCCAGTTAAAAATTCATTGCTGAACAAAAAAATACGACTTAAGTATTTTCTCAATTCTGGCGCCGGACCCTGGATTTTCTTAAACGATGTAAAAATTCCCATGTAAACAGGCACTGCTGTACTCCTACATTCCCTCACTTGAATGACCTACCTAGTTATAAATTAATTGCACCAAACGACAATAAACGATGGCTGATTAACGACTGTCTATTGAAATGTGATACCCAAACTTACAGCAAGTATTTTGGTAAAAAAGAAGTTAATCGTAAATGTCCGATACCTGCTGTGAACAAGTGAAACTATCGTTTATGTTCTTTAATTAACATGACATAATACCGGCAAGAAAGATATTCGGGCACATGGTCACAAAAAATTAAAAATAATAATAATAATAAATCTTAAAATAACTGACACCATTTCCACGGCAATATTGTTGTATTCACTCATATTCAAAACTACGCTCTATTAACAGCCGGTTAATAGATTATCGGGGCCGTAATTAATATTTGCGTCTGTCTTTCAGGAGGTTTAGCGGAAGCAAAAAAATATATAAAAATAATATGGAAGTTTCACGATCGTATTTTTAAAGACAAAATGACAACACGTTATGTCTGACGGTTTGTAAAATACAGGCACATCTATGTAATGTCCCTTACATCCACTGTGGGACAATTTTAATTTAAAGGTGTGAAAAGCTCGTCCGTTTTGTCCACCAGAGGACACGTACAGGTAAAAGGTGTGAAAACCTTGTCCGCTTTGACCTCGAGAGGACAAGTACAGGTAGATGGCAAATTGTATTATAAACATTAACGTGGACAGAAAACTGGCCTCTCGTGGTGTCCACGGAGGACAGACGTGGACTGCCCACCGAGGCAACGAGGATTTTCCAACTTCCACGGTACTTGTACGGTAAATTCCTTTGAATGATAAAAACATGAAGACCACCAATTGTTTCTGAAAGTGGGGCCGGCATAAGGGAAATAGTAAAAGATTTAGAAGAGGTCCAGTATAATAAGCCGTATTTTCCCATATTTGCAGAAACATCCTTAAGAGGTGTGAAACGATCAGTCTGTCCACCCAGAGGGCGGAGATGAGGGTGGATGACAAGCTACACGACATATTCCGGGCTTAATTTAATCATGATGTCATAAGCAAATACGAAAATACTTCAACGGCAGGAGACCTCATTCTCGTTCATTTTCCAACATGACGTGTGGAAAATATGACGATTTTAATGGACAAATTAATCAATGGGAGAAAACAAACACCTAATATCCGATGATGAATCAGAAATTCGAGGAAGTTCCGTAAGCCATATTCCTTACATTATTTTGAAAGATAACAGATTATTGTATTTTCGTGACTTTTTTGTCGTCAATATTTGTTAGCACTGCATTGTAAATATATGCTATTAACAAAACTACTAAAGCTAATATAAAGTAAACTCAACAAATTAATCGCCATAAGGTCATACCATAGTAATTCCATTTCCCATATGGTCCCATGCTAAATTACCAAACTTCCGGCAAGATTTACACAACTTTCTTTATCTTAGTTTTATATAGGAAGAAAAGATATTTGATTATAGTGCATTTACGGTACCGAATTAGGTCAGTCATTTTATATGACAATAGTCAGTCAATTGGTGTGGTTAATTGGTTTACGGGCCCACCTTCCCATTCACCGCAACAGCAGAATAATCAAAGGACATACATTTAAAAATATCAAGGGTCAACAAGTGTTTCAATGTAAAGATGATGTATACATCTAAAAGGTAAATCCGAAAATCATGAAACCAAAGGACATACAAAAGCATGGACATACAAAGGACATAAAAAAACGAAAAATGTCTACTTTAAGAGCATATGTGAACCCCCTTGATGGAGTGAGATCAGGTGCCTGGGGAGAGTCAGCATCTCCTGCTTGCTAGCAACACCCGTCACATATACCCAGTAGAAAGAGTCAAATCGTGTAAATTCGATATGTATTTATATTTGGAGAAGTGAAAGTACATATATAACCGTGGTTGATCATACTTTGATCTTTTGTCACAATGAATTATAGGTATATATTTCTGGCCAGTACAAGAGCATTATAAATTGGGTTCGTGATCACTCTCGGAGACCATCAGTCCACCAGCAGTGGAATCGACTCAGTGGTAGAAATAAGTATAATTAGTATATCATTTCATATATTAAACATATAAAACATAATCATGGTAACCCGTGGCACTCACAATGGTCTTACAGCGGACCTCTGGAAACCAAGTGAGATGTATACCAGAGGGGGAAAATCAGGAGGATGACGGCTGTAAGCGTCTCCTACTTAATCGCCGGAAACGCAATGAATTCTCAAATCACGTATCAGTCAAACATCTCAACACTGCAAGACGCAGATACAGAATTTGTATTTAGAGGTGAACAGTGCATAACAAAATTTCTATGCAAAACGTGTCAAGAATGGGTTTTATTTGTCGGATCAGAAGAGCATTTCTGAATCGCCCCTCCCGCCCCCAGTCCAACCCCTAAATTTGCATATGTTATACATAATGGACTAAGATGGACTAATATTGTATAGAAAGTGACAAAATTACGGAATATAAAGGGCTACAATGACACTAGTCAAACTGTTAGCGGTTAACTTAAGCTCTATACTGCTACGGGAATAATATATAATCACGTCTAAGCTAGAATAATACTTAGTGCTATGTGATTATGACATTAACAAAACAACATATGAAGCAATGCGAGGAAATGATAGAAATTTCATGTAAGCAGAATCCCTGGTGCTTTGAATTATCCGTCGAGCTTTCATACATTAGATCAGTCAATCAGATTCCCGGATTATTGCCATTTTACGAAATCATCATCAATGCTTTCTCTTTCACATCCTTGCGAGCAATTTTCCCATTAGCCAATTTAGGTAGAGAGTCAAAGATGACAATGTGTTTTGGAATAACTTTTGATTCATGAAAGCCTCCCTCCATGTATACATTTCTCTGTTCAATGAAGAATTCTCTTAGGGTATCCTTAGTTACAGAAGCATCACGTCGAAATTCAACAGCAACTCCGGGAATTTGGTGAAGTCGTTTGTCTGGTATAGCAAAAGCTACCGCATTCTCTACGCAAGGATGACGTTTAAATATGTCCTCAAAGTATGACGGCGCCATTATTCTCCCTTCTATAATGATGGAGTCCGCCATTCTTCCTGGAACGCACAGATGTCCCATTTCCGTGATGAATCCAGCGTCTCCCGTTTTAAACCAGTTTCCAGGAGCAATGTTCTCTTTATGCCAATCTTGTTCCTTTTCCAGATATCCTGATGAGGCATACATACTACGAACGTAAATTTCACCCATTTTGCCTTTTTCTAAAACAGCACCATTTATGTCAACGATCTTAATGTCTGTGCCAGGAGCTGGAATTCCGACATCATAGTTTAGCATCTGTTCTGGTTTTGTAAGAACGTTTATGGCAGCAATGCCAGTCTCTGTGCAGCCATAGCCAATGATGAATCGGTTGCAATATCCTTCAAGTAATATTGCATCACGTTTTGAAATCGGGCCTCCACCGGTAGTGATGGTTGTTATGCGTTTTGTCGTGACAGGTATTTTTATCATCTCGTCGATGGTTGATGAAAACAATGTCGCATGGTCGCATTCCTCTTCTTGTATGATTCTCAATGTGTCTTGGCATGTTTCTCTCAGAGATCTTCTAAAGAATTTCGCTGTTGTGACTCTCTTGATTCCATTTAACATTTCGAGCGGATATCCTCCAATCCAGCTAAAGATACGGTCATTGAAGTATGTATCACCTGCCTTAAAACCGCCAGTTTCCACTCTAGACATCGAAAGTAGAATCAGTTCCAAGTGAGACTGTGGTATTAGTTTCGGTTTTCCAGTAGATCCCGAGGAACCCAAAATAGATGCAACTCCTTCAGGTTCAATTTCCGGTAGAATCGTGTCTTGGAAAGGAGTGGTCAAGTTTTTCAGTACCAAGGCTTCCGCTATACTGGCGGGCTTCTCCGTGAAAATCACATCCTTCAGGGATGTAATCATTTTACTTGAAATACTACCATTTTCGTCGAAAGTCACGAAGTGTTTCAGTATTTTGACGTAAACTTCACCCTCCCCTGGCTGACAGATAATGGCCTTGCATTTTGCCATTTTCAATATATCAATAACGTCTTCTCCGTCATTTCGTTCAAAATAGAAATGGAACGGCCAGGCTCCACACATTTGGGCTCCTACTGTGCTATATAACCATTCCGGCGAATTGTCGTCGTGGATGGCGATGACGTCACGTTGATGTATTCCCAAATTCAGTAGTTTCAGTGCGTATACTCGAGCGTTTTCTAAAATTTCTTTATACGTCACAGCTACCCGATCTGTATCCCCTATAATTACCAGGGCCTCTTCATCTGGACATGAATTTGCCAACTCGGCAAGTCTGTCAGGAATTGTACAATAAGGTTTTGTACCCGTCCATGGCGTATAAATGAAACTCCGGTTCTTATTAGAGGCTGACATATTTCCACTGCACGAAGGATTTTATATGGAATGATTGTGTTCGGTGGTAAGGATTAACTGTGTATATTGCTATCTCAAGGACTACTGCGATAATATATAGAGCAATGTCAAACCCCTAATATTCATACAGTCCTCGATCAGTGGCGTACCTGGGCGGTATTTTTGATATGCCAGATCCCAAAAGTAGCGTGAACTGAGGTAACTCCGTAGCCAATCACGGTCAAATCTGTACTTGATTTGTCTAGTTTCTTCATATTCTATGCTTATGTGCATACCTGAGCGGTATGCAGTCATAGATGTATGTGTCCTACTAAGGGGCTTAGTAGTCAGTTTCACATTGGGAGAACTTAATTTCAAGAACCAAAATTTGTGCTGTGAAAATGTAAAAATAGACTGAAGTAATGCCAAATATAGATAGATATATCACCACTTTACCATTTTGCGTACAATTACGGAATAATTATTTTTGTCTTATATATGTTGCCATTTGATTTAATTGTCAGAAACTATCTGGAAAGTATTCAAAATATTTAAGTTATGTAAGAAATGAGTAGAATGAAAATGAATGAGTAACTGTGTGTGTGATAAGAAATATCTATTATATAATTTCTGGTGAAAATATTGGAGCTTAAGTACCCCCTTTCTGTTACTACAAACGGCGCCCAATATCGACTTTAAATCCATACTGTATTCGTATGTCAGGTAAACTGAGCATATCCCTGTACATATCAAGACATAACTTCTATGTGCTTTATCTATACAGTCTATGCATATAGGGTTTACACTTCGTAAAAGGTGATACTAAATGTAGGTTCCACATAGCAGGCGCAAATCTAGGCATTTTCTAAAATGGAGATGGGATGTTTCATCGTGACATGAAAGTGAGTATTGACCAGGTACATTTCATTATCTCAGAAGAAATCTTCCCCAATATCGTACTTGGAACAATGAAAACATAATGTACTTTCTGTGACAGACAATTTCAGAGGAGATGTGTATATATTGATTACCGGTCGGATATACGATGGAGTGTCGCCGTTGGAGCTCATTCGACTGTAATATGATGTATAGTAGTCAGTAAAATATTTTCATAATACATTACTATAAATCACATACTTCACTAGATACGATTTTCACAAAAATCCACAAATACGTCATATTTTAATGGTCACATTACGAGAAGCGAGGACGTTATTTCCGCTGAGGTTCATAAATAATTAATAATATAAACCTTCACCCAATTTACATCCAACAAGCAAATAATAAATAAGAGAAAATGACTATAAAAGATTATTTCAAAGAATGGTATTTTACCGTTTTTAAATTGATATCGACAGCAAATGTCAAGTAATTGGCGACATCTAGACCTCTCTCTGTAATGACAAAGGTAAAGGAAAGTCAATATGAAAACCCTAAAACTGATTTTGCTCTACTTCCTAAACCACTGGCTTTTGAGATGTTTGTTTTTATTCACGAATGCTCATTTATACTGTTTATGAATGATATGTCTTTATAAAAATGCACCCATGTACATGATTTTATAAAGATATAAAATGTGTGCATATTCTGCAAAATTCAATCCATTTTCGCTCATCATCTGAATTTCAGATATGCAGACAAAATTTAAAAGCATATTCTAGATGTGAACCATTTTTTGGTGTTTTGCTAACGCTCGTATTCACAAGTACATTGAGTACACTTCACACTCAAGAGTACCTGTATAAATCTATTCAGAGATTATAACATCTCGCTCTAGGTGCATACATTACTATCTGTATAACATAAATTCTGTAAAAGGCTATGCATCTATAGTTATCATAAAAGTTTGGGTACGTCATAAGGCGCATGAAATCAAATCATATAAGTTGACAGAGGTATCTGTAACGTTGACATATTTGATCGATTTAGGTATGTATAATCAGTACTTGTTTTTATCACAAGGACATTTGGCGATATTAGCAAATTAGTAATTCACAATGGCGTTAGCGTAGACAAAACTAATGTAATGAACAGTAAGAGATAAGAATTTCATACTCATATAATGATTTTTCAGGATCTGAGATTTCATTTGATAGTATGACTTTTCTGACCTGGTGACTTTGACCATTGACTTTTCAAGAACCTCGGCGATATCTTTAGAATCACCAGAAATATTGTTTTCACATTTCACACATACCAGTGCTTTGATTTAGTACCATGATTTGGACCTAATCCTGTATTCTGGTTAATATTTAGCAGAAGAGGAGGGGAGTCTCAATTTTTTTCTTTATTTTTTAATTTTCTTGAATTTATATACCAACTATGAACTTGCACATTGTCGCTAAACAAACGAAAAAAAAAAAAAAAAAAAATCCGAAATGTTAAAAAACCATACATCTTATTCATCATCATACACTGGTTATAGGTCAAATGTAAAAGAATTCCGAACACACACTGTGACAGTTTCAAAACGATTTAGGAAGCTACCATCATCAATGCTTTCTCTTTCACGTCCTTGATATATTTTATGATACATTACTGTAAATCACATATTTCGCTGGACATGATTTTCCCAAAAGTCAAGTTAATGGTCAAATTACGATAAATGAGGACTTCGTTTCCGCTGAGTCACGCTTATATAATGATATAAATCCATCTCCCATTTTACATCCAACATGCAAGTAATATACAAATAAGAGAAAACGACTATAAAAAAATTATCTTGAGTAGTATTTTACCGTTTTAAGTTGATATCGACAGCAAATGTGAAGTAAAGTTATGGTTTATAAAGTCTCGCTTCAGGTACCTATATTACTATCTGTATAACACAAAATCTGTAAAAGGCTATACATGTATTGGTAACATAAAATTTTGGTTGCGTCATAAAAGAAAAAAGAGAAGTTACTGGCTCAGTTATGTGGCAGAAGTAACCATCGAGCTATACAATACATGAATATAAATAATATACTAGAACATATAACACATTACAAAAATATTTGAGTGTAGTGCAATTACGATACCGACTTAGGACGGTCATTTAATTTGACAAAAGCCAAACAAATGGTGTGGTTAACCGGTTTACGGGCCCACCTTCCCACTCACCGTAACAGCAGACCAATCAAAGGACGTACATTTAAAAATTTATAAATAATCCTCCATGTAAAGAACAAGGGTCAACAGGTGTCGTATATTGAGAGGTCATAAAAATATAAACACGTAAGGTATTGTATTTATAATGGTATAAAAATATATGCGACATCAACATGATAAACCGTGGTCTGCCAGTCTGAAAGCGAGCTAAGACCCTAGATCTGTAGGAGTCCCGATTAACAGTCAGAAGGAACGAGGTTCAGGACCATGTCTCCTCTGAAAGAGGTTTGGACAAGGCCCGTCATATAGTCCCCACCGCCTTGTTAGTCAGCGTGCAACGTTCAAGTAAAAGTCTGCATAAGGCTGTAGAGGGGCCAAATACAAGACCTATAGTCTTTTTGATGATCTCAATATCATATTGTCTATTTAGAAGATACATGATAAAATACCGTTATCGGAGCCTTTTACTTTCTTTAGTTTATATACGAAATCACCGTAAAAATTAGGATGGGAAATTCTATTGGATACATACTGTTGAAAAGAAATATTTCCAAATTTAGATAGAAGTTCTGAATATGATCTGAAGAATTTGCCGAATGTTTTTCTTAGTTATATCTGTAAAGCTGAGTTAAAAGTTTAGTTGTAATTTGTAAATTTCGTTTATGAAAGTCCAAAACATCGGTGCAGCCTCTGACAAATCGAACTAATTGAGATATATACATACTATTTGATGGGAGTCGAGGGACATCGCCATCCAAGTAAGGGAAATTTACAATAGGAAATCCAAACTCCTCACGTTTATCGTAAATATTAGTATATATTAGGGGGTTGATAATTTTGATGTTTAAATCTAAGAAAGGTGTAGATTTATCTCAAGTATTAGCTTTATTCAATGTGAGTTCTGGTGGATATATTTCTGATATAAATTGTTCGAATTCAGGGTTGTCGATAATCAAAATGTCATCCAGATAGCTGCAAGTATTATTAAATTTGTCAATGAGGTCAAAACGTTTTGATTTTTGAATAGAAACCATAAAATCCCTCTCATAACAATAAAGAAATAAATCTGCTATCAGAAGCGCGCAGTTAGTACCCATAGGAATCCCAACTATTTGTTGATATATCTTGCCATCAAATTGCACAAAAATATTATTCATGAGAAAATCTAGTGCTTTATATAATTCCTTGCAAGTCCAGTATTTATATGAAGTATATTGTTTGTTGGAAAAGAATCCAGAGTTATTGGAAGTACAAATGTACGTTTTAGATAACACTCATGAAATCGAATCGCACGAATCGCATAAGAAGGCAGAGGTATCTGTAACGTGATCAGGCTGTGCTAGTTTCCTTTGACATATTTTATCGATTTAATCACTACTTGTTTTTATCACAAGGACATTTGGCGGTATTAGGCAAATGGCTGCATCAGTGGGGGATGTAGAGGGGCACCAACAGTGAAACAGAACTTCACTTCTAATTCCTTCTTTTTGACAATTATCGGTCAATAGCAATATCATGTACCGTTTATTCCTAGCATAGAAGGTGCCGGATTCGTTGCTGTGCGGCTTGTAACTCTCAGTTAAAATCAATGACACCCCCAATTGTAATGAGAGAATTTCATGATAAAAATTCATGTCTTTATGTAACTGTTTTACGAGAAATTGGGGGAGGGTAAATAATACTGTTTTCCCAATACTTGTCCGACGACCCTATTTACAAACTTTGTAGTTTTAGATCTCAACGAATTTACATGAGTGCAGAAGCTTTCATAAAAAGGTCGATATAATTGAACCATAGTATATTTTCCAGTTTTACTTTTTTACAGACTTGTGATTTGGTGGTGCCAAATTAATATATATATATATATATATATATATATATATATATATCACGAAAGTGATTTGTAAATTGTGCAACTCCACCTTTTCATACGTAGCTACGTCGCTGCCAATATAATGAGAAAGACCCGCATTATAAAACAATGTGAAAGAAACCATACTATGACGAATATTTCAACTTCTTTTAGATTCGCAGTTTCCGTAAATTTTAAAGCAAGTATCAAAATAAAATACCAAATTATCTGGTGTCCCATGACTAAAGCATTTACAACAATGTATCACAGTGGACATTCGCTGACCCCTGAAATTCAGAGGGAGTAGTAAGTGTCACCTGTTTGGCTAGCCACACCCAATGTAAATGCCCTTACATACAGAAGAAACAAATACAATTGATCATTGTATATATACATGAATGTGAACACTATGTAGTAGATGCCATCGAGAAAAAACGGGCATATAATAACAATTGAAACCCTCCGTGGAGAATTCTTTCATGAGCCCCACACTGCAAAGGGAATAAAATAAATATGTGCACGAAATCATTTTTGTGTCAAAAAAAAAAAATCAGATTTTTACTTTTTACTCCCCCGTTCATCCTTGGACGTGACTGCAAGTTGCGAGCAACGCTAGTTTACAATTCATAGAATGAGAGCTTAGTGAAAGTCACGTATCTGCACATTGTAGTTTTAGTTTTAGTGCTTATGAATAACATCACTCTTCCTCTCTGACACGGATTCCCGCATCTTTTTTCTTTCAGCCAGTCTTGATTTCTGTTTGGATGTTTTTTTTCTGTTTTCTGTATAGAACTGCTCACGACGAAGTACTCTCTTTCTATCATCGCTGTTTCTAGCGAAATAATTTTGGGTGCTGGCTTATCTGGAATAAAGCCCCCCCCCCCCTACCTACAGTAAAAGCCGCAACAACACTTGTTGCTTTAAGTATTTCTCTCGGCTTCCGTAACATTTCAACAACAATTATTACATTATCAATAATAGATGACAATTTAAAAGACGAAGACGAGGTTAATTGTTCTTAAGTTTGGCTTACAATGGCTTCTACAAGAAAAATTCTGTTATGAATTACGTGCAAACACACCATGGCCCTCCAAAGTTTGTACAGAGAACGTATGCAATATGTATGCTCTGTGGCATCACAATAGTGTTTTCACACTTTATTTGGAATTCATCCTCGTGTTAAAAAACTTGTCTGCTATAAAATGAGGGCGAGGAAATGTTCATAAGATTTTATTGGTTATTAATTTATTTACTTATCTATTTATGCACGCATTTATATTCGGGGGTGAGTGGCGTGTGGAGTTTCAATTATAAATCATTTTTGATGATAAAATTGATTTTAACTTTTAATATGAGTTTATATTGGGTCACTTACATTGCTTTGAAAGTTTTGTTTTATTTTTTGTTGTTTCTTTTTGTTTGTTTGTTGGTTCTTTTATTTTGGGAAAGGGGGGGGGGGTGGATACTGGCGAGTGCTTAGGGGCTCAGTAATTATTAGAAGGTAATTACTAGAACGTCATGTGCCCTATTCGTTCGATGTTCCAACAATTTCCCGCTGCATTATATTGTTGCAATACAGTTCCCCCACCCTTTGTTCTCAGGGGATGCTTGTAAGAACAGTTTTACATAACATTTGTACTCAATACTGTAAGACTCAAACAAAAAGATATTATTATAAAATGTAGATTGTTTCACTTAAGTATCTGATATTTTGAGAACTTGGTAATGATTCTAAATTTTCATGCATTGGGAGCATAGTCGATGACGAATGTTTGAAATAATTCATGGTGTCATAAGTTGTGGAAGAGGAAAAATCGTGGATTGCATATTGAATGAGTATTTAATTGAAGTACAATTATATCCATCGCAACATTATAACTACTGCTTAAGATGTTCTACTCGATAAACAATTATTATATAATACTCTTATTTGCTTTTCTATACGAGAAAGATAAATCCAGTGACACTAGCTATAACAGAGTTATTAGTCTATTGAATTCTAAATGCCGTTTTAACGAGCAGTTTTGTTTAAACCTCATTTCGCTATGGTCACAATATTTGCATAAAATGTTATCATCATAAATCAACACATATTTAAAAAGAAATCAAGGCTTTCTTGTTGTTAACTGGATTACAAGGAAGCTTCTTACTGTATTGGCCATTTCAGACTTTGGCAGAAAAACAGCAACTCGAAATCTAAGGTAAAAATTTTCACGCTTTAAAATATTTACATCCTCTTTTTTCTGTATAATAATCGATGTATTTAACGAACGGGTGAAACAAATTCCATAGGTTTTTATCGATGTCTAGTTGATACTTTCAGATTTATAAGAGTTATCTTTCTTTTTCCTTAATATGTTGTCTGTTGACTATTATACTTAGATTCTCGAAATTTACAGAGTAGTGGGTTTAACGGTAAATGTCTCCTAAAATGAAACTGTAGTATATATATTTAGAATGATATTACGGTTAAACCACAAGAAAAATGCACTTATTAAATCAATAATTTACGAAATTGTAGTCAAGATTTGTTAATTTTTAACTTATTCCTTCAAAATTCCGTTACAGGAAGACAGCATTTGCAGTAAACAAAAAATGTTCTAATCACAAACTTAATTATGTTACTCTTCTATCTATGAATATGTTCAATGTATGACAAAGGAAAGGATTTAGACACTTCAAAAAAATATCCATGCTATCAAACTTAATTAAAAAGTGATTTATAAATATCTTGGTGACGGCATAACCTGCATTCGTATTCGCAAAAACGTATGTTCACATTTTACAAAGGGTTATACTTAAAATAAGCCTGTGGTCTCAGAACAGTTGTTAAAAATATTCCGTCAGCAAGGCGGTAATGTCCATTATGTAAATATTTTTAAAAATAGAAGATAAATTTCAATTCCTTTTAAATTTCTCTTTGACCAATCATTGAAACAAAGATATTTAAAGCTACATTTTACTTCGAGTTTTAATTGATACAAATGCCTTGTAAACAAAATTGCAAATAGGTTTCTGGTTTGGGAATATTTATAACGAATGCAATGAAATTAATAAGTACTAACTGTTCACTTTTGCTTATGTCATATTTATGAGTTTATTTATTACTATTAATCAACAATAATAATATCACACTGATACGTAATTTCCTACCCATACAATATTATCTGAAACACGGCCAATATTAGAGAGAAAGTATCTCGGTCCATATCGAAAGAACTCCAAAAACGAAATATTGAAATCATGTGATCAAACTGTAATTAGAGCGAGAAAAACAAGACGACAGCAAACAAAGGCATTAAACGTAGGTGTGCTGAGAGCAAAAACGGTATATTTGTTAAATATCCAAGGTCATATCTGCAAGGTCAATGTGACAATGTGTATGATTGGGAATTCCTTATCTGGGCCATAACTTTCAACATGTGTATAGATTTAAAGGATATTTCATAAATGGTATTTATATAATAAAAATTTTTGCCGAGGTACCGAAGGTTTGTGACATGAATCAAGGTCATATTAAGGTCAAGATCATCGCGCATATGAAGAGTAAATATTGTCAGGGCCATAACGTTTTCTTATTAGCACGGATTCTAATATTTGTTGCCACGGACACAAGGATGTGTCATGACCCTTAAGCAAGGTCATGATACACGATTTTGTTTTTTATTCTATGAAATTCAAGATGTGGTTAACTCTTCGGCACCTCTCCTTTGTTAACGTCAATAGAAATCTGTCTTGTTTGAGTACGTATGTTTAAGTAAAATACGAAAGTTACTAGTGTCAGATGAGTATGGCACTAACAACAATGTACCAAAGATGAACAGAAAGCAAAAATAGTAAACGGTAAGTATGCATATAGACACAAATACCTCATAAAGTTGCAACAAAATGTTGTTTTTGTTGAGATATAGGACGAATTATTTCATAATATGCCAGTTCATCATATTCATCTAGTAAATGATATATATATTAAACCGTATTGGCCAAGTTAGATTTAATATTCGCGGAGTGAGCGTCTCCTATTTGGTTCGCCACACCTGCCGTGAATGCTGTTACATACAGACCAAACAAATATAATTCATCACTGTATATATTAGGGTTGTCAACGAGTACCCGGCTACATGTCGAACGAACCGAGTATCGATTAGTAAAATTAATGTTCGTGTACTCGGTAAAAATGAATTAAAAGAAAACAGAAGGAAAATGTTATCCCGCTCTGTTTGTTTGTTTGTCTTGTTTTTGTTGCGCGATGGAACACCTCCCTCTATGAATGTTTTGACAATCAATACACTGTCAGATATTTCTTCAACTGCAGCAGGGAATATTTATATCAATTGTTTGTATCACTGAATAGGTGCTCAACCTTAATTACCTTTACACATAGCTTATTGATACATGAACTACACGAGGCTTGGGTTGTAAATACAGTTGGTAAACAATTTGGAAAACAAAAATGCCGCCTCAAATGTCAAAAGCTTAGAATTACTTCAAACGGACAGCTGATAGTAGTAGGGAGGCCATGTGACAGACATCGGTTTATCATTATGATTTGATGGGGCCCCATGCTACGTATACATTTAGACAATGTCTATTAATACGAGTAACCGAGTACTCGATCGGAAAAAGTACCGATTAAAACGGTTCGTTAACAAACACTGTGTGGAAAGTGCCACAGCCACATACTTTAGTAAAAAGGATATAATAACAGTAAAACCTTCTACGGGGAATTTGTTCACGAGCTCCACACTGCAAAGGGAATAAGTGTGATATTAATATAAAGTATATAATTAACTGATAACAAATGACTATTGCAATAAATACAATGTACCAGAGTTCAACGCTTAAAACACGATTATGTTTTGCTGCTGTTACATTGAAATATTAGCATTATACACGTATAAAATATTATGGAAATCCAACCGAAAAAATTAATATGTAAAGGAGAAAAGATTTATGGTTTAGGGTGATTTCACTCTCGAATTGTATTTCTTAAATACTAGTATCCTCCTCCCCCCTGAGTAAAATCTATTTACTAGGCATTTTACCCGGGAGGAGGGGGGGGGGTTAGGTTATTTTGGGAAGAAGCCTTTACTGTATCAGCTTTTTGTTTGTCTGTAATTCATTATGCATATGATCACTAGATAAAGTCAAAAACGTCCACATCAAAAACATCAGCGGATCTAGAATAGATAAGGGGGTAGGAATTATGGAGGTCTGGAATTACGGTGATATATATACAGAATATTTCTTTTCACGGCAGGATAGTTTGTTTAACACACGCGGGGACAAGAAACCCTCACCCTTTCCGGGTTGAATGGGAAGAAATTTTGGTGGAAATACTTTTGAAAAATTGCTGTGTTAGGCCCTGAAAATTTCCCCCCTTTTCAGAAATATCACGAAATTTTGTAAAAACAGGTGTTATTCTGTTTGCACGTAGCGTTTCAAAGAAGCACATATTGTCAATATAAAAAAGGCTGCGCCAACACTGACAGTAAGGAAGAAACTCTTTCCTTCAAAGCACATGAGATACACTTTTAAGATAACTATAACATTTTGGTAAATTCAGTTCATTTAATTCCAAAGGGAATAAACACTATAAAAACTGTAATTCAATGTTCTTGCCAACGTTGCGATTGACGTTCAAGGTGATGAATAGATTTTCTGAACTAATGCTTGTAAAAGTCAGCATATCCGAAAAACATCCAAAACACAATGCAAAGTCAACAACGTAAACAGTCTTTACTACTTTGACGCCAATAACGTCAGCGCGGCTAATTGTTGGCGTGTACCGGCAGTATAAAGTTCTTTGGTCTACAGCAGGCGATTTCTGGTCAGTAATCCGGCCGAATTACCCGATGTTGCGATATTTTGTTCAAACCGGATGGCCTTACAGTGTTTTGTATCAGTGGTATACATTTCTTCGGTCTACAGCAGGCAATTTTTGGTCAGTAATCCGGCCAAAGTACACCAAGTTGCGATTTTTTGTTCAAACCGGATGGCATTACTGTGTTTTGTATTGACGGTATACAGTTTTTCGCAGGAGCATGAAGTTATTATGTCCGAGCAAAGTGATCTTCAGAAGCGCATGGTAATTATTAAGTGTCCAATACATAGTTATTTAAATGAAATAAAAAATTACGTATTTAAAACCTTTAATTTTTTTTTGTAAATCTTACATGTAGGTCAAGCGATTGGTGTTTCGTACTACTTTAACATAACTTCTTCTCTCCTTATTATGCATACAGTGGCAGATTTATAGGGAGCGCCTATTTTTTTTTTGCCGGAAGTATGAGTAAATCTTCAGATTTGGCACCTAAAATGGTGGAGTATTTTTGGCTGATAATTAACTTTCACATGTGCCCCTCCTTCGGAAATTCTTGATTCGCCACTGATATATAAATCACTAAATTAAACTAGAGAGGATTAAGACCAAAATCATTTAGATTAAAATAGGCCCTTAGTCTTATCTTTTTTGCTTAAATATCAATGGCTTTCTCACCCCACCTTCCTTTCGTAACTCTAGATCTATCTGCAATTAAAATGTTTTAAACAAGGGTCATTGTAATGAAATGATGTCTTATTTTATCGCTAAATATATAATTCTTGGTATTTCTTACAGTGGAATGTGAATTTCTGTACGTAATTATATATATGTACGTGGTTGTCGCCGAGTCAGAGGAAGCTCGTGTAAAATCGTACAGTGTTAATAAAAGGGCTACAATATTACAATAAACTATATGAAATCGTCAAGTGTTTAATTCATTTAAATACCAATAATTATCAATTCGAATGTAAATATCGTTTAAGGTTATTTTTAACCCACACGGCAACGCCGTGAGAGGGTACTAAGAAACCATCATCACTAACTGATAGGAGTATATCGAGGTATGAAACAGAAAATGCGCTCTCTGTTGTACAGAGCACGGTTTATCATGTTGATGTCGCATATATTTTTATACCATTATTTGTTTTACAATACCTTACGTGTTTATATTTTTATGACCTCTCAATATGCGATACCTGTTGACCCTTGTTCTTTACATGGAGGATTATTTATAAATTTTTAAATGTACGTCTTTTGATTGTTCTGCTGTTACGGTGAGTGGGAAGGTGGGCCCGTAAACCGGTTAACCACACCATTTGTTTGGCTTTTGTCAAATTAAATGACCGTCCTAAGTCGGTATCGTAATTGCACTACAATCAAATATTTTTGTAATGTGTTAAATGTTCTATTATATTATTTATATTCATGTATTGTATAGCTCCATGGTGACTTCTGCCACATAACTGAGCCGGTAACTCCTCTTTTTTCTTTTATCTCGAGGTCTTTTATAGATATGATCCTTGAGGTGATCTTTAAATATAAAGTTGTTAATCGACAAAACGTCATCAATGTATCTGTATGTAAAGTTGAACCGAGATGCTAATGTTCATTGCCTTTAGAGAGCAGATCCATCGGGATACCTACAATTTTTGGAACACTTTTCCACCAAATATCAAAAAAATATTATCTATAAGAAATTCTAACATTTCGATGATCTCTTTTTCTGTTTACTTGCTGAATAATGGATATTATTCTGTTCTACAGTTTTTGATGAGGAATGGTTGTATAAAGAGTCGAAAAGTCAAAAGATGCTAGTGCCATTATTGGAAATAGGAGATTTTAAGTGCTCTAAAAGTTCCTTGACATTCTTGTGGAACCACATCTGATTAATTCCGCTTCTCGAGTGAGCAGTAGGGCAGTATTCCTCAAAACCATGTTTGATTTATTATAAACCATATCGCCTTAACTGAATATCAATATTCAACACTGAATAAACAATTTCAGCTTATACATACTGAACTTCAAGAGAATTCGGAAAAATCATAAATCAAACGCCATAGGATACAAACAAACAAAATCTTTTTTTTAAATATTTCAATAAAAAAAGACAAACATTGAATTGAATTGAAAATAGAATCAGAAAAAAATGTATTAGACCTATTACTGAATTCGAAAAAATATCAGCTCTATAGGAGTGATACTAGGATGTTATAAAAATGTGACCAACAGGGGGTCGAAAGTCATTTGGGTACCATAAAGACCCTGATGCATATGATGCAACATGCTCAATAGCTTTGGAAACTAGGCAAATAGGACAAACAATCCTATTGTTGTGACCCATCCAAATTACAGAGCAAACATCCACACCCAAAATACCTGGGGTATAAACGGAGGAAAACGGTCAGTTTACAATAAGAGCTGTCGCAGCATGAGGTTCAAAGATCCCACCAATAAACTTAATTTCGGAACAATTAGAATTATGTAGTTGAATCCCGAGAACGGTAAAGCATAACAAAAGAAAAACAGGTCTGCCACAAGAGGGATGCATTTGATATAGGAATTCCTATCATTTGTCTATATGTCTTATCGTTAAATTGCATATAAATACTGTCCATCCGAGAAAAGATGGCGCTACAAATCTCGTCGGAAATGCAATATCTGTAAGAGTTGTTTTCTTTATTGGTAAAAATCCAGTGAAGAGGTATGTTTTAGACTTTTTTTTATAGAAACACCAGTGTATTAGAGATAACAATTTGGTGTTTTATTAACTCGTGAGGTAAAGAATTATACAAGGCAGATAAATCGAGAATTCACTTCCTGGACAATTCACTTTCAAAATGCATGTTTATCATGAACCATTGTCAATTTTATTAGAAGCACATTTGTTTCCTTTGTGGTAATTACGACTATTATGATAGTGTGTAGCATGAACAAACAAAGAAGGATAAAGAAAATTCTAATTTCATGAAACCAAACTTCCAACATCAGATTAGTCAGTCATATGTTTCGTTAATCATCATTATTTAATCTGTGTTTATTTCTTACGGTATTGGACGTCTTCTCATTGAACAAAAGATCTCTATAATTGTGTCTTGTCATCAGAAATCTCACTCACGTTTTCGGATGTACACTGTAAATTACTTAGATGGCAATCAAGTGATTGAGTCACTCTGGCTGGTAGATTTTCACATGCAGAAAATGACGAAGTTAGTCTTATTATAAATCATCACTTAAAATCTCCTCCTCAAAATTCAAAATCTTTGAAGTGCATGTCACCGTCATCTTGTTCGTTTTCTGTCAACTCGACAGGTAACACGGAATCATGTATCCTCTGTATGATTAAATATCCATCTTCATTCCTCACTCATCCATACCACTCCTCTACCGGATATATTCAGGCATGCGTTTTTCAGATTTGTTCCAAATAAGAGTCTGATTATATATTATATATGTGTAACCTTAAGGAGGATTTACATGGTGGCGAAATTTATATCTATCCTATTACAAGCCGTAAGAAGATAAGCATTTGCTGAAATATTTCGTACGGTGCTTTATTTATACCCGTGCAACTGTTCTTCCCGTACATTAGAAATACACATTTTTCTTTGTACAGTCTGAAAATCTACTCTAAATCTACCATAAAATTATTCTACCAGCTGCTATCCGATATTGCAAGGATATTCTTTACAGTAGAATGGGAAAAAACAGTATCCGGGGCGTGTTGCCTTATATGGACCAGTGGCAAGATCACCAAAAATGTCGGATCATGAATTGTAAGGAAAGTGGGGGACTAAAAAAATAGAGACAGAAAAGAAACATTTTTACATAGTGTCTGTTCAAAGTACAGGTAGAACGGTATCCATTTTAAACGCAAATGCTGTATATTCAATAGCCAGTATGCATACTGCATAATTGTGCATATGAAATACTCTATACATATTTACAGTGAAAAATGATATAATGTTGTGTTGTGATAGGTGTTCTGGACCGAAAAGTCCCGGGTTCGAGCCCCATTGGCAAGTGGACGATGCCCTGTCTTGTAGGACGAGACAGAAAACATAAGGACCGTGTCACGTAAAAAGTTTCCATGGATTTGGATGGGTCATTCGTATAGATAGAACAGCATATGTGGCATATTATATAATTTTGAGATTAAATTGCTACTTTCATAAAGTATGACCTTGAAAAGTTACCCGGACAAAACTTTTTACCCTTTTCTCTATATATTTTGTCATCTAAGTAATTCTCAATAGTGTGTAGACAATATATACTAGTATAGAGAATCTTGGTCGGTTGTTTGGCACATATATGATATGTAATGGTTGTATAGATTATTTAAATTCGTTTTGACTACTACAAATATGTTTTGTTTATGCTAAGGTTTATGTTAACTATGGATTTGTGGGAAATCTACAATGACAATGCAAAATATTTAACCTGCCTGTCTGTTTGTCCTTTAGCCATACATTTCACTCCCTCGGCCTGAAAGGTCCATCGGGGCATAATTGGGTCGTCCGTCTGTCTGCCCGTAATGCCGTTCCGCTTTTATGCCAAGTGGTGAATTTAAAATTTAAAGTTTGGATGGTGATACTATAACCAAACTTGTACTGTAAGTTCATCCAAGGGTTATCCACACTCCACCGTGGGGGTAGGGGCGAGGTCAAGACTTTGTTGCCCGCGGGGCATCTGTGTTTCAGAAACACATTTTGTTTGGTGTTAATCAAACTTTCAGATGGTAGTAACACTTTAATTCATGTATATATGGTAGTCGAACTTTCATATAAATGTTTATCAGGCAACACATGTGTTCACTGAACATATCAAGAAAGAGTTTAGTACGTATACAATCAATCAATCCAATGTTGTGATTTAAATAGTAGTGCACGAGAATGGATATAGTCCATGTTCAAAGTCCCATATCTCTATACAGTTACCAGCTCCGAGTGGAGCATGTCCCATTTCGATGTCAGAGGACATCACCATAAAAACCCTCATTAAAAAAAAAAAAACAAAAAAAAAAAAGCCCCAAACCCCCCCCCCCCAAAAAAAACAAAACAAAACAAACAAACAAAAACAAACCCCCCCCCCCCAAAACAAATACCAAAACCAAAAACACACAAAAAAACCTCCCGGGGACCACTGGAGACTTCATGGTCTACAATTTACAATGACTAGACAGCCAGCGTAGTTCATTCAGTAGCGTGCTCCAGATCGGCCGACCGGCCCAGATATCGAATCAAATCGGTACATTTTCGGAGTACTGCCCTTCTACTTTATACTATAAAACGGCGCTCATGAGGATACATTTTTATGTTAAAGATATATCAGTATTTCAGATGGTTTCGTGGCATGGTAAAAATAATCTTGGCATGATGATAAAATAAAAGAAACATACCACGACAAAAAGTCTGGCATAAATTACATGCGATAACATAAGGTTTGGCAAACAGTTGCACTGCCCTTTGTGTAAGACAATAAAATCGTGACTCTGATGTAGCATTCACAATAGCCGCAAGGGAATGTCAAAGACCGATAACTCCATTCATCGGAACTTGTGATATTTGACAATAGAATAAAAGTCATGCAGAAGACACATTTGAACATAACAACACCCCAGTCATGTTCACATGTATATATCGGCTCAAATAAGAAATACTGGGATGTAAGGTGACATCTGCAAGAATTAATGATGATTAATGATGATTACTCATGATTATTGAGTTAATCCCCTTTTATGACATATTTTTAAATATGTCATGTTCTATTTTCTTTTATTTTATAAAGATATCGCAATGACGGTTTTCTTTCAAAACGAGTTTCGGATGCACTTCGGGGTGGGAAAATCACGGTTGGAAGAATTGCTGTTTTAAATTTAAGTTGTGAATGCTATCTGAAGACTTTGGCACCTAAAGATTTAAGATATTAGGTGGTTCCCTCTCGTAGGTTGGATGTTTTGAGATGCATTGATACGGTCAATAGTGTGAAGAATAATGTACAAATATTCCTATGTTATACTTTTTGTAAATGGCCAGTAATTCGCCTGTTAGTGAAATACTACTCTTGGGATAAATTCAGTATGTACTAATGTTTTAGAACTGTAGCATAGATTGAGGATTTCTTTTCTATAGTTTATTTTACTCATCATAATAAATCTGAAAAAGGCCCTCATTTCAAATTCATCGATCTGTAATTGTCTGACATTACCGCCTCAACTCCGTAATGAAGAAATAAACCAAAAATCCTTAAGACTTTATTTAATATGAAATTAAAATCGATCTGTATCAGTTTCTCAGCATCGGTGTCTCTTGCTGATATGGCATCGAATTTGGTCTTTGCCCTGATAGATGCATGTCTTTGGTATCCAGCATGAGTGCCTGTTTTGGATTCATCTGATACTTCTTCATTAATTTCAGGTCATTTGTTTCGAATTCCATTGTGTAACCATCATATTGTATGATTTCTTCGGTATGATCTACAACTTCGCCGTCTTTCAAAACAGGAGTTTTTCTTGTAATGCGTGCCCCTTTGTTTTCTACTGTAACACTAAGATTTGGCTTCGACTTTTTAATACCCATGACTAAATTTCCCTGCAAATACAAGAATTGAAAAATCCATCCGTAAATGGAAAATCGGCGTAATTATGATACATATTACACCACAAATGTTTTTAAACATTATAAAGGGAACACATTAATTAGCAAAAGGATCGTTGGTTTGATAGAAGATACAAGACTGTTATATATTACCCTGGGTTATAATACTTTTATCAATATAAATTCACTGATAAATTTGTAACGGAATATTTATATGCATAGTTTGCTTACCTTTGATATAGCTTTAGTAACTTGATTTACAATGTTAAAATGCCATTGTAATTGGTAATTGGAGGTCACTAACTTAAATTTAATTCCATTTTAAGAAAATCGATTTCCGGATGTTGGTATATGCCCATTTCTATACTTCTGGATATGGTCTAGTCCTATCAACCTATTTGTAGTCAGGCAAGATTGTTTTACTTGAAGGTTGATGGACTCCGTGGTACCTAATTGCCAGTCAATGTATTAAACAATTCAATCAGGAGACCTTATATTTCATCAAATATGATGATGTATACAATGAATTCAGTCGTAGAAATGACCATAACTTGAATTTCTCTTAAATTAAGCACATAATAAAAATTGTCAAATGACCCCTTTTATGCATCTTCATTAAAATATTTAGCATGTATGAATTTCAGTATTTGACAGCTGCTTGATTTCAAATTTCCTTGAATACTTGAACATGTTATAGTTGACTTCTGCTTCAAGTAAATATTAATTCCTATAGTTTGGCAGACAGGTAGTTGACTGTTTAATAGTAGTAACTTAACTAAATAGATAGTGATTTATAATTTATACTTAGTTTTAACATTCATGGTTTGTATTGTATGGAGCATTGTTCATCTAAAAAGGCATTTTTTGACTGCTGTTTTGAATTTCATCCTAATTTTCTATTTCTCTGCTGAATTTCCTGGACCTACTATTTTCATTTTTGTAAATTTCTGTCGTGTGTGTGTGATTTTTAATATGGATTGGTTCAAACTTATATCCAAATAGAATGCCTTGACTTGCGTGTAATTCTTTAACGATTTGTTTTATATTGGCGATCTTCGGTTGGTACATCACCTAATTTGCATTGGATTTTGTTACATGATTTTAGGTCTTTTCGAGCACCTCCACCTTTGTTCTATTTCATTTTCTTGCCTTAGCTGGGATTACCTATAGAAAGACTAGTCAGTATTCTTATGCCATTTGTTATCATTATTCTTTGCATCATAAAGTTTATTGGTATGTGATATGGTTCGTGTGATATGGTATGTGGTATGGTTCGGAGCAATGAAAGTGAGCAGGGATTTGATAATCATACTAGTTAAAAAACTAAGCTAAAGATTCTCCACATAAACTACATTTGTAATATGCATTTAATCAAATTTTCAAGGGTGATGAGGTAAGAAGTGACTCTACGCAATTAAAACACTCGGCAAGAATTTGACAATGTTGTGTGAAAAGGAACATATGATAGCTGAATTGTGACTTTTGGTTCTTGTCACAGGTAGAAGATCCAGCAGTGTATGTAGTGGGAAATGTCGTTGCTTTTGTGCTAACGATGATTGACGAACTGAATGTAGAGTTCTGGAGCTAGTGGCAATGCAGCGACAACATGCGAAATAATATGACTTTTCTGTTATCGTTTAGATTTCAAAAGTTACATCTACAGGATGACTGTCTGTTAGCACTTTAATGTGTCAATTACGTTGTTACAGCTACAGTACATCTTCTTCGTTATATAACATTTGTTCAAAAAGATATGAGGTAGAGATGAATGACTGTTTTCAATATTGTATTGTTTTTTCATGCATTTAGATAAAGCCACCAAAATAAACGATTGAAATAGTAATGTTGGGTTGACCATTTCGGTATGTATGCAAAACTCTAAATTTCTAATGTAGTAATTCATTGTCACAAAAATGAATTATAGAAAATTTCAACATAGTCTCTGTCATGAAATTACTGTACGTTATATGTTTTTAGAAAACTCATAAATGTTCAGACCGAGTATAAAATTCATAACAATTAAAAACGCACATACACTACAGAGATTGCAGATTGTCCAATTATCTGTGTATCGCGGCTGACTATTTTGACGGGGATCATCGCCGAAAATCACCGCACACCACTTCGCCACTGCGATGGTGGATCGCTGTGATTTACCGCAACATTGCAATTGATTGCGAATATACATTGTACACTTATTAAACGTACATTATACATTGTTAAATCTTAAGATATTGTCGAAATATCGGGCTGTAACTCGAGCGGTTTGCTTGAGGGTTATCTGTTGACCTATAAATACTGCAAGTGTTTTGGAGGATTGTTATTCGCTGAATAACCTCCACAGATGGCTTGTCGTCGATCATCTAAACCCGTCTGCCATTTTCTTGTACACTATGAACACCACGATATGTTTCAAGTACGATTCAGGGGACAGTTCCATCGCATAGACCTTTAGTTTTAGATTTATTTGAATATTCAATTAGAAAATACAATTTCTCTCATGATTTCACAATTTCAAGAAGCAATCTGAATAAAAACATTGCTATTTATTCGGAATTTACTACGTTTATGCAGCAAATACAGAATAGATAGATATGCTTTTAGTCAAATTGTCAAAGTAAACTCGAACTCTTGTCAGTCTACACAAACAAAATCATCGATAGTTATTTTTTATCTTATTAAGACATTATTTGCTTAGTTTATATTTAACCATGACTTACGTATCCGTATACATATTGGTAGATACATGTAGTAAGGTCACCGCGGAATGGTCGTAATGCTGCGGTGATTTACCGCGATCGTTTAGGTGATTCCGCGTTAACTATAGGTTAATTAAAGAGCGAAGATGGCAGGAATTAGTAACTAGGACTAAAAAACATCGCGGCTATGATATTACAACTGGACAATGGCCGCTCTCTGTAGTGTATTTAGGTGATATTATTCAGTTAAGCAATTGGTGAGGTTCAACGTCGTTTTAAGAATTGAGTTTGATTATTTTAAAACTAGAAAGCAAATGAGAGGTTTCCTCGTACACGATGGTATATATAATTCACGTTAATCTGCCAGATAACCAAATATACAGAAGTGTCAGACGGATCATGTTTATACTAGTGCATGTAAAAACAGAAAGAAATGAAAGGAGTCAATTGTCTTAGCTATATGAGAAATGTCCACACGAACATGCAGGTAAAAAGATAAAAGAAATGTGATTGTAACGCATCTGTGTTGTCAATTGAAATAAAAACTTTTCACTAAATTGATGTTGTAAACCGGTAAAATTAAAAACTTAATGGGAGCACGTTTTGTTTCTATGTTTCGAAATAATGTTCATTCTCCCAAAGTACAAAATAGAAGCTGTACATTGTATTACATTGCTATTCCAGTAAATCCTTGATATGTTTAAAATTTCCAGTAAAACTAAAAATTGTTGATCATTTCAATAATTCTAATTATAATGTAGTATTTCAATTAAATCAAAGCACTGATTTTTACTTGAGCCGGAAAAAAGATCTTTGACATACCTTTAATACAATAGTCAGTGAAAGGAATATTTTGTTGTATCCAAAATATACAAAAGTTTTACGGCTGACTACAGGAAATACTATTTGCAAATGTTTGATTGTTGTTTAGTCATTTAATGACGTCATTAGGATTCTCAGTATTCTATTTAATTATCATGACTGTAGAAACACTATTGTTCTTATTTGAATGGTTAAAACGGCACTCATAGGGATACATTTTTATGTTAAAGATATATCAGTTATTCAGATGACTTCGTGGCATGGTAAAATAATCTTGGCATGATGATAAAAAAAAAAAAAGAAACATACCACGACAAAAAGTCTGGCATAAATTACATGCAATAACATAAGGTTTGGCAAACAGTTGCACTGCCCTTTGGGTGAGACAATAAAATCGTGACTCTGATGTAGCATTCACAATAGCCGCTAGGGAATGTCAAAGACCGATAACTCCATTCATCGGAACTTGTGATATTTGACAATAGAATAAAAGTTGAATGTAGAAGACACATTGAACATAACACCCCAGTCATGTTCACGTGTAAATATCGGCTCAAATAAAAGATATTGGCATGAAAGGTGGCATCTGCAAGAATCAGTGATGATGATAGTTGTATGTATGAAACTCAATTTGACATGACAATGCTTAAAAACTGTTAAAAAGATTTAATAATCGGCCTCGCACGTTTGGGGAGGGTTGTCGAAAAAATAAATATTTTCTGATTCTATGGAAAAGAAGAGTTGTTGAAAGCTGTCGGACATTTTGATAGTAACCTACTATAGTAGCTTGTGGAAAAACTTATACTTAGTTAATTTGAAGTATGCACAGAAATGCACACGAGGATTAAAAAGCTGAAGCGAGAAAATCGATCAAACTGCTTGCAATATTATCGTATTTTGTATATAGTTCGTTTCACAAATAAGTGTTTTAGTTGCTTCAACTTTTACAACGGGTAATTCATCTCAGTAAAATACATTATATATAGCCATATATTCTAAATATTCATGCAACGTTATAATGTTTCGATGCATTGCTTCTTAAAGAAGTATGCGGAGTAATTATTTCATGTGTAACTATAATAAAGACCAAACATTATTTGTATTGGCGGGAGTCAGAATGATTTCAAAATGCGTCTCATAATTGAATATTGAGTTAATCCCCTTTTATGACATATTTTTAAATAGGTAATGTTTTATATTCTTTTATTTTAAAAAAGATATAGCAATCTAATGACGGTTTTCTTTGAAAACAAGTTTCGGATGCACTTCGGAGTAGTAAAATCACGGTTGGAGCAAACTAATTGCTGTATTATATTTAAGTTGTGAATGTTATCTGAAGACTTTGGCAAATAAAGATTTAAAATATTCAGGTGGTTCCCTCTCGTAAGATGGACATTTTGAGATGTATTGATACTGTCACAGTGTGAAGAATAATGTACAATTATTCCTATGTTATGCTTTTTGTAAAATGGCCAGTAATTCGCCTGTTAGTGAAATACTACTCTTGGCATAAATTCAGTATGTACTTATTTTTAGAACTGTGGCATAGATTGAGAATCTCTTCTCTATAGTTTATTATACTCATCATAATAAATCTGAAAAAGGCCCTCATTTCAAATTCATCGATCTGTAATTGTCTGACATTACCGCCTCACCTCCGTAATGAAGAAATAAACCAAAAATCCATAAGACTTTATTTAATATGAAATTAAAATCGATCTGTATCAGTTTCTCAGCATCAGTGTCTCTTGCTGATATGGCATCGAATTTGGTTTTTGACCTGATAGATGCATGTCTTTGGTATCCAGCATGAGTGCCTGTTTTGGATTCATCTGATACTTCTTCATTAATTTCAGGTCATTTGTTTCGAATTCCATTGTGTAACCACCATATTGTATGACTTCTTCGGTATGGTCTACAACGGCGCCGTCTTTCAAAACAGGGGTTTTTCTTGCGATGCGTGTCCCTTTGTTTTCTACTGTAACACTAAGATTTGGCTTCGAGTTTTTAATACCCATGAGGAAATTTCCCTGCAAATATTAGAATTGAAAAATCTGTAAATGGAAAATCGGCGTAATTATGATACATATTACACCACAATTTTTTCGACATTATTACGGAAACACCTGAAGTAGCCAAAGCATCGTTGGTTTGATAGAAGATACAAGACTGTTATATATTACCCTGGGGGATAATACTTTTATCTATATAAATTCACTGATAAATTTATAACGGAATATTTATATGCATAGTTTGCTTACCTTTGATATAGCTTTAGTAACTTGATTTACAATGTTAAAATGCCATTGTAATTGGTAATTAGAGGCCACTAACTTAAATTTAATTCCATTTTAAGAAAATCGATTTCCAGTGGTTAGTATATGCCTATTTTCATACTTCTGGATATGGTTTAGTCCTATCAAGCTATCTGTAGTCAGACAAGATTGTTTTACTTAAAGGTTGATGGACTCCGTAGTAAATAGTTGCCAGTCAATGTATTAAACGATTCATTCAGGAGACCTTATATTTTATAACCATGATGATGTATACAACGAATTCAGTCG
This sequence comes from Pteria penguin, assembly GCA_035048485.1. Lineage (NCBI taxonomy): Eukaryota > Metazoa > Mollusca > Bivalvia > Pterioida > Pteriidae > Pteria > Pteria penguin. Next base: position 8,066,596 of record CM068588.1, on the reverse strand, counting down.
TAGAAATGACCACAACTTCAAGTTGTCTTAAATTAAGCACATAATTAAAAAATTGTCAAATGACCCCGTCTATGCATCTTCATTATAATATTTAGCATGTATGAATTTCAGTATTTGACAGTTGCTTGATTTCAAATTTCCTTTCAATACTTGAACATGTTATAGCTGACTTCTGCTTCAAGTAAATGTTAATTCCTATAGTGATTTTAATGAATACTTAGTGTTAACATTCATTGTTTTTTTAAGTGTTTCAAGTGTTATTATTCAACCCTAGGTGACTGACTTGGTTGTGTGGGACTTTTCCCCTAGGACTGTACATACATTATTTATTGTACACCTCTACACTATGGCTTGTAATATATAAAGAATAAATCACCCAAACTTTTACTAACTCCTCTTAGATTACCCTCTACTATTCATCTTTCTCGCAATTTTTGGAAAAAGTTGTTCAGTACTACTAAGTTAATATTTCTCCTCTTAAATATAACTATCCTTATAATCAATCCAAAATAATTTCAAAATCCCTAAAATCTAAACATAGCGGGTATTCTAAGATTTCTTTGTGCAGCGCTAAGAGATGTCTTACTTGCCATCACATCTCTTGCAAATCCATTAACTCCACTGTTCATGGTAACACTTATGATATTAAAATATACGATGACATCAATTGAAATACACCAAATTTAATATACGTTATAAGCTGATCAGCAAGGGGGTGTGGGGCTTACTATGTCAGTAAAACTTCCAAAACATTGAAAAGCCATTGTCGTAATCATTCATACAAAATCAGACATAATTCTAAACTTAAATACAAGTACTTTCTATACAATAACTTCATCAAATATAATCACAATATTGATAACGTTATTAGTACTCCTATTGAAGGAATTACAAAACTACCTGGAGAAACTAAATCTAAATTGAAAAAACGACTTTTAGTTGATGAGCTTTATTAGATTAAACATCCACAAACCCAATATCCCCTTTGTCAACAAGGTAACGTTTCCTTATACCATAAAAATATTAATATATTTTCAGTAAGACCAGATGTTAAGAGGAAACACAGGTCGCACGGTCGTCGCCGTAATGGCAACCGCAGAAGACATGTTAGGTTAAATAGGTCATTAGACGATCTACTGCGGATTGCCAGAAATAACGGTCATCACGAACATCTACATGGATTATCATGTATGCCAGTCACCAGATTAAAACCTATCCTGGATGAGGCTGATTAATAAAGTTCACGTTATAAGGATTGATTTAGACTTAAAATGATTATAGCATTTTCATATAACAAACTTTTCCCACGTATACAGTCACTTCCTCCTAAATCGCAATTTATCAAGATTAAATTTGTAAATAAAGGTTTAGATCTGCTTAATATGTCAAATATTTCTCGTGATCATAGAGTCAAATATAAAATTCCTCAAAATTAAGAGAATATTGAATCACCTCTGATTTCCTATCAGTAAAAAATGCCTATTAAAAATCTTATATTTAATTACAATGCAGTCACATGTAATCTTAATTCTCTTGACTCTACTCCATCGTCCTGTTCATGCAACAATTCTAAATTCATTTATCAACCTGCAGGCCATATTATTACAGATGATCTTAATTATATTTCGGACAAACATTTACGTTCACTTTTTAATAAAGGGCCAAAGTATAGATTACTTTCCAGGATAGATTTTACCAAATGCCGAGATATTGTTAAAAAACACTTATTGTAAACGATGGTGTAAAAAGGTGTAAAAATACATGCTTTGAATGACTGGAAAAGTGAAATCATAAAAATTATTGATATTCGCATCCATAACTTTACAATTAATCCCCATTTATTCCAACAACCACATTATACACCAGTCCAATCTATAAAAAAGAAAATGGCTGATATATATAACACTTATGTCTTCGTACCTGCTGACAAAGCACCTAATATTATTATCATTGTTATATTACAGCTCTTAAAACGGAATTGGACTTTATTCCACATATGTTGAAACCCCATTATTTAAAGAGAGGATTCTATCTGGCCTCTGTAAAGCTATGTGTGGCTTCAGTTTAAGCATTGATAAAAATGATCTTCCAACAATGTATTGGCTGCCCAAACTACACAAAAATCCATATAAATCACGGTATATATCAAATTCTATTCATTGCTCTAAAACTGCTATTTAAAGATATTACCTCCGCTTTTACTGCAGTTAAAGGCCATGTTATCAAGTATTGTAATGCTGTCTTTAGCAATAGTAACGTCAATTATTTTTGATCTATTAAAATTTCTAAGGAGGTCATTGAAAAATTCCGTTTGATAAATTTTGAGGCTAATAACGTTTCTACCTTTGATTTTACGACACTATATACCTCATGACCATCAAAACCAAATTGTTGTGTCTCAACAGAGAGTCTAAATCATGCCTTTGTACTTCAGTTATATCTGGATTTTTCTCTAACAATATGATAATTATAAATATTGGACTTGTACTGAGTTGTGTAATGCCATCACATTTTTGATGGATTATATTTATGTACAATTTAATGGCAAGACTTAACAGATTCTTGGGATACCTATGGACACTAACTGCGCTCCCCTTATGGCAGATTTATTTTTATACTGTTATGAGAGAGACTTTATTCATTCTATTCAAACTTCTAAACGTGTCGACTTTATTGATATGTTCAATGACACCTCTATATATCTTGATGATATTTTAGCTATCGATAACCCTGCGCTTGAAAACTATATCACTGACATTTATCCATCTGAACTTCAATTAAACAAAGCCAATACTTCCAACCAGGAAACAACCTTTTTTGGACCTAACTATTAAAATTATTAACTACAGTATTCATACCAGCATATATGATAAACGTAATGACTATTTCCTTTCGTTAATTTTCCTTATCTAGATGGTGATGTCCCCAGACTCCCATCATATGATATTTATATTAGTCAATTTGTTCGGTATATTACAAATCTTATTCAGACATTTTATCGAAATTCGGAAATGTGACTTTTCAACAAAATGTATCCAGCGGAATTTCCCATCCCAATTCTACGGTGATCTAGTGTACAAACCAAGGAGGGTCAAAGGTTCCAAGAATTTCATACCGGCTGGTTCTAAAATTATTAAATTTAAAATTATTTCGACATCGACAGTATGACCCCAGGATCATTGCTAAGACCATAGAACTTGTATTGGGTCCCTCTACAACCCAATGCAGACTTTTACTTGAGCGTTGCACGCTGATTAACAGGGCGGTGGGGACTCTATGACGGGCCTGTCCAAACCTTTTCAGAGGAGACAAGGTCCTGATCCTCGTCTTCTCTGACTGTTAGTCGGAGCTCGCTTACAGACGGACAGAGCACGGTTTACTTATGTTGATGTCTCCTTACATATTTTTGATAGCAACATATTATTTCATAAATTTTTCATGTGTAATAAATTTTTAAGACCTTTTTCTTGAGAAACCTGTTGATCCTTTTTCTCCATATGGAGGACAATTTATAATTTTTTAAATGTGTGTCCTTTGATTGTGCTGCTTTTGCAGTGAGTGGGAAGGTGGGCGCCCGTAAACCGGTTAACCACACCAATTGAGGGACGTTTGTTTCTTCAACTGACCGTCCTAATTTGGTATCGTAACCGTAGCACAATCGAATATTTTTGTAATGTCGTTCGGTGTATATTCTATTATTATCATTTTTTGTCTGCAGGTCCTTTGTGATTTCTGTCATACAGCTTTGTCAGATGTCTTCTGTTTTCTCTTATCTTGTATGGAGCATTGTTCATCTATACAGGCAATGTTTGACTGCTGTTTTGAATTTCGTCCTAATTTCCTGTTTCTCTGCTGAATTTCCTGGACTCACTTTTTTCATTTTCTGTCATGTGTGTGTGTGTGTGTGTGAGTGTGTGTGTGTGTGTGTGTGTGTGTGTGTGTGTGTGTATTTTGTATTATATATAAAAATATGGATTGATTTTAACTTATATCCAATATGAAATATAATGCCTTGACTTGCGGGTAATTCTTTAACGATCTGTTTCATAATGGCGACCTTTGGTTGGTGCATCACCTAATTTGCATTAGATTTTGTTACATGATTTTGGGCCTTTTCGGGCACCTCCATTTTGGTCCATTTTATTCTGTTGTCTTAGCTGGGATTACCTATAGAAAGACTAGTCAGTATTTTAATGCCATTTGTTATAATTATTCCTAGCATTATAATATTTATTGGTATGTGACATATTGTTCGGAGCAATGAAAATGAGCAGGCAGGGATTTGATAATCATACTAGTGTAAAAACTGAGGCAACGATTGTCAACATAAACTACATTTGTAATATGCATTTAATCAAATTTTCAAGGCTGATGGGGTAAAAAGTGACTTAACGCGATTAAAACACTCGGCAAGAATTTGACAATGTTGTGTGAAGAGGAACATATGATGGTTGAATTGCAATGTATGCAGTGGGAAATTTCGTTGCATTTGCGCTAGCGATGATTGAAGAATTGAGTACTAAGTACTTGAGCTAGTGGAAAGAATATTCGACGGCACTGCATTGACAACATGCGAAAGAATACGAGGTTTCTGTTATCGTTTAGATTTCAAAAGTCACATCTACAGGATGACTATCTGTTGGTACTTTAATGTGTCAATTACGATGTTACAATTACAGTACATCTTCTTCATTGTGTAACATTCGTTCAAAAAGATATGAGGTGGAGATGAATGACTGTTTTCAGCATTGTATTGTAATTTTCATGTATTTGGATAAAGCCAACAGAAATAAACGACTGAAATAGTAATGTTGGTGATTTCGCGTTCAAGCAATTTATTCCTAGCCTGCGCTTGGACCAGTCGCACATTTATATGTCTATATTTGTAATTCTCTATGCAGTACGGATGGAGAAAATAAAAAAATATTTAGTTGGGAACGGAAATTGCCAGATCTATTTCTGGCAATTTTCGTTCCCCAAAAATTTTTACTACGTCACCCATGTTTAAATAATCAGAGCTCAGCTTTAAGGATTTCCTATGTAATATAACAAAGGAAATTATCGCGTAGACATGCAATAAGGTATTTATGAAAAAACTTCGTCAGTTTATACTAGCATGATTACTTTCTAATTTCATTTATTTAATTACTTTCAATAAGTTTATTTATGTGTTTATTTCTTATTTGTTTATTCATTTATAACTAGTTTTTTTTTTTATGTATTTACATGTATTTCTTCTTTTATGTATTTATTATTATCATTTTTAATCAAGCTATTTTCTATAATATATGAACATAATAATTATCATCATTATTATTATCTTTATGAATTTTTATTTCATTATTGATAATAATAATAATAATAATAATAATAATAAAAATAATAATAATAATAATAAAAATAATAATAATAATAATTATTATTATTATTGCTTTCCTAAAATCAGAATACATTTCGTTGTGTTCAATATTTTTGAAATTCATCCCTAAACTCGGTAGGGTTTTATTTAAATCTACATATTTTACTTACACATTAATATGTTTTTATATTTAGATATACATTGTGTATATCGATTCGCCTTCAAATCTTTCTATATGAACATGTTAATACAAGTTTTAAGTTGAAAGCAAGCGAACATGGCTGTCAAGCACGTTCACGCGCGTTTATGCGGCAGTTAAGCGCTTTCACGCGGTATCAAAATTGAGTCACGTGGAAATCTCCGTAAACGTAAACGCGTGTGCTCAGCAGTCCTGAGCGCACGAGGAAAGCAAACGTCACGTTAACGCGACGTTAACATAATGTTATGTTAGGACTGCACCTCACTGTATTTGCAAAACTCTTAATTTCTAATGTAGTAATTCATTGTCACAAAAATGAATTATAGAAAAGTGTACCATAGTTTTTGTCATGAAATTACAAAATTTATTAGAAATTTTAAACGCTCATACTCTACAGGAGATTGCAGATTGTCTAATTCTCCGTGTATCGCGGCTGACTATTTTGACGCGGAGTATTGCATTCATATCGCCGCAAATCACCGCTCACCACTTCGCCACTGCGATGGTGGATCGCAGTGATTTACCGCAACATTGCAATTGATTGCGGCTATACATAGTATACCTATTAAACGTACATTATACATTATTACATCTTAAAATATAATCTAAATATCTAGTATGAGAGATTTTGCTTGAGGGTAATTTGTAGACCTATAAAAAGTGTTTTTGGGGTTATTATTCGCTGAATAACCTCTAAAGATGGTTTGTCGTCGATCATGCAAACCCGTCAGCCATTTCCTTGTATGCTATGAACGTCATGATATGTTTCAAGTCCGATTCAGGGGACACTTCCGCCGTATAGACCTTTAGTTTTAGATTTGTTTTAATTATCATTACAAAATACAATTTCAAGAAGCATTCTGATTAAAAGCATTGCTATTTATTCCAAATTTACTACGTTTATGCAGCAAATACAGAATGAATAGAAATGCTTTTAGTCAAATTGTCAAAGTAAACTCGAACTCTTGTCAGTCTACACAAACAAAATCATCGAAAGTTATTTTTTTCTGTTCGCCTTTTTGATATTTTATTATACAAATACTTATCTTTGGATCCCTTTTTGATTTTTACGCAAGATGGAATAAAGTTGATAAGAAATATCACCCGAGGCAATAATTAGTGTAAGGCATTTGAATTCGGAAGAAAAAAGAGGAGTTACCGGCTCAGTTATGTGGCAGAAGTCACCATGGAGCTATACAATACATGAATATAAATAATATAATAGAACATTTAACACATTACAAAAATATTTGATTGTAGTGCAATTAAGATACCGACTTAGGACGGTCATTTAAATTGACAAAACCAAACAAATGGTGAGGTTAACCGGTTTACGGGCCCACCTTCCCACTCACCGTAATAGCAGAAAAATCAAAAGACGTACATTTAAAAATTTATAAATAATTCTCCATGTAAAGAACAAGGGTCAACAGGTATCGCATATTGAGAGGTCATAGAAATATAAACACGTGAGGTATTGTAAAACACATAATGGTATAAAATATATGCGACATCAACATGATAAGCCGTGCTCTGCCAGTCTGAAAGCGAGCTAAGACCCTAGATCTGTAGGAGTCCCGACTAACAGTCAGAGGGGACGAGGTTCAGGACCATGTCTCCTCTGAAAGAGGTTTGGACAAGGCCCGTCATATAGTCCCCACCGCCCTGTTAGTCAGCGTGCAACGTTCAAGTAAAAGTCTGCATAAGGCTGTAGAGGGGCCAAATACAAGACCTATAGTCTTTTTGATGATCTCAATATCATATTGTCTATTTAGGAGACGTTTGACTATTTTATTACATGATAAAATAACGTTATCGGAGCCTTTTACTTTCCTTAGTTTATATACGAGATCACCGTAAAAATTAGGATGGGAAATTCCATTGGATACATACTGTTGAAAAGAAATATTTCCAAATTTAGATAGAAGTTCTGAATAAGATCTGAAGAATTTGCCGAATGTTTTTCTTAGCTTGTGATATCTGTAACCCTGAGTTAAAAGTTTAGTAGTAATTTGTAAATTTCGTTTATGAAAGTCCAAAACATCGGTGCAGCCTCTGACAAATCGAACTGATTGAGATATATAGATACCATATGATGGGAGTCGAGGGACATCGCCATCCAAGTAAGGGAAATTTACAATAGGAAATCCAAAATCCTCACGTTTATCATAAATATTAGTATATATTAGGTTGTTGATAATTTTGATGTTTAAATCTAAGAAAGGTGTAGATTTATCTCAAGTATTAGCTTTATTCAATGTGAGCTCTGGTGGATATATTTCTGATATAAATTGTTCGAATTCAGGGTTGTCGATAACCAAAATGTCATCCAGATATCTGCAAGTATTATTAAATTTGTCAATGAGGTCAAAACGTTTTGATTTTTGAATAGAAACCATAAAATCCCTCTCATAACAATAAAGAAATAAATGTGCTATCAGAAGCGCGCAGTTAGTACCCATAGGAATCCCAACTATTTGTTGATATATCTTGCCATCAAATTGCACAAAAATATTATTCATGAGAAAATCTAGTGCTTTACATAATTCCTTGCAAGTCCAGTATTTATATGAAGTATATTGTTTGTTGGAAAAGAATCCAGAGTTATTGGAAGTACATATGTACGTTTTAGATTCTCTGTGAAAACACCATTGTATAAGAGACAGCAACTTGCTTTTAATCAAATCATGAGGCAGAGATGTATAAAGTGTAGAAAAATCAAATGTAGAAATTTGAGTCGCTTTGAAATTTAGCGAAAGAAGTTTGTCTATAACTTCATGAGAATTTTTAATCGACCAAAAGTAATTGATGTTACTATTATGAAATGCGACATCACAATATTTGATAATATGATCTTTTATAGCAGTTAGAGCAGACGTAATATGTTTCGATAGTACCGTAGTAGAGCAGTGGCTAGAATTAGATATGAAACGTGATTTATATGGACTTTTATGTAGTTTTGGGAACCAATACATGGTTGGTAGATCAGATTTATCAGTTTTAATTTTGAAGTCGGACATGGTCATGAGGTGATCGTGCAAGGTGCTCTCTTTTGAGGTAGGGCTTTCCACATATGTATGAGTGGAGTTTAATTCGTTTTTAAGTACTTCAATATAATATAGTTTTCAAACAACTTTTATGTTATTGCCTGCTTTATCATTGGGAACAAAGACATATTTAGCATGTTAGTCAGCTATCTTCTTTTTAATAGAATTTGTCGTCAATGTATTAGGCTGTTGAAATAAATGCGGATTTTCCGTAAAGTTCTTAATACGGATATCGACAATTCTTAAAATCTCGAATTTCCAGTCATTAAGAGCATGAACCTTTACCTGTTCTTTTTTACACCAACGTTTACAATATGTAGTTAAAGCATCTTCTATAACGTCACGGCATTTATTGAAATCTATCCTGGACGGTAACCTATATGTAGGTCCTTTTCCAAAAAGGGTGCGCAATTTCTTGTCGCGAAATACAGTTTAGGTCACCAGTAATAACATGACCTGCCGGTTTATAAACATATCTAGAATTTTCACAAGAACACGACGAAGGAATAGAGTCTGAAACATCAGGGTTAGATGTAACTTTATTATAATTTAAAATGAGATTTCTTATAGGCTTTTTGTACTGGTAACAAATAAGTGGAGGTTCTAAATTCTCAAAATATTGGGGGATTTTAGATGTGACTCTATGATCACGGAAAATATTAGAAATGTTAAGTAGATCGAAGCCTTTATTAATAAATTTAATTTTGAGAAATTGCTGCTTGGGTGGAAGAGACGGAATACGAGGAAAGAGTTTATTATATGAAAATAAAATAATCAAATTGAGTTTATATCAATCAGAATTGCGTAAACTTCGAAGATCAGCTTCGTCCAGGATAGGTTTCAATTTATTTACCGGAATAGAGGATAGTGCATGCAAAAGTTCATGACGGCCATTATTTTTTGCGATAAATAGAAGATCGTTTAATGACGTATTTAAACGATTACGTTTTCTGATGTTACGATTACGACGACGACCATGTGACCTACGTTTTCTAATAGTTTTTTGTCTTAATGTAAAAATATTGATCTTATTCTGACGAGAAGAAATATTACCTTGTCGATATATTTGGTCGTTGAGACCAAGAGGGTATGGGGTTTGTAGTTGTTTAATCCAGTAGAGCTCGGTTTCCAAAAGTCGTTTTTTAACATCTGATTTCGTATCACCTGGTAATTTAGAGATATTTTCTACTGGAGTTATTTTCACATTGTTAATATTATGTTGGTATTTATTAAAGTGGTTATAAAGAAAATTCTGGTATTTACGTCGTGAATTATTACGAATTTTATAGGAATGATTCCGAAAACGTTGTTTCAAAGTTTGAGAAGTTTCCCCGACATATTGAGCCCCACATCCTCTAGCTTCTCAAGTGATGACATATATAACATTGGCAGTATTTCAATCTATGTCTTTGTCTAATTTGGTGTTAAATATATTTCCATTAACCGAAGATTCAATATTGGACTTGCAGTTTAAATGATGGCAAGTAAGACATTTCTTGGCGTTGCACTTATTAATCTTAGAATACCCTCTGCGTATAGAATTGACAACTCTGTAAGAATTTATAGGTGTGAATGTTTTTGAAAATGAGATCGAACGTTTAATAGGGAAACTACTTTTAAGTGGAGAAATAAGAACTTTAGTGGTGCCGAATAATTTTCTACAAGGAATACCAGGTATATGAAGAGTGGACAAAGAGGGCAATCTAAGTGGTGTGATTATAACTTTAGGAGATTTGTATTTTATTTTTATTATATTTGAAACCATTTTAATGAAAAGGGGGGATAAGGATGTACAAACCCTGGGGAAAACTCCCACACAACCAAGTCAGTAACTATTGGGTGAATAATAACACTTGAAACACCCAGACACGGGTGAATTCGGAAGTCTTATGTTACAAAAACTGTACTGAAATCATTATATGTAGGATCCTGTTCTTAATTTTATGAAAACTTACATTATTTGCTTAGTTGAATGCTTCCAATACTCAATGAGTATTTTTAAAAAATATTTCACCATGATTTACATATCCGTATATATATCTTGGTAGATACATGTAGTAAGGTCACCGCGGAATGGTCGTAATGCTGCAGTGTTTTACCGCGATCGTTGCGGTGATTCCGCGTTAACTATAGGTTTATTAAAGAGCAAAGATCGCAGTAATTACTAGCTAAGACTTAAAAAAACATCGCGGCTATGATATTACAATTGGACAATAGCCGGTCTCTGTAGTGTATTAAGGTGATATTATTCATTTAAGAAATTGGTGAGGTTCAACGTCGTTTTAAGACTTGAGTTTAATTTTTTTTTAAACTAGAAGGCAAATGAGAGGTTTTCTTGTACACGATGGTATATATGCTTCACGTTAATCTGCCAGATAACCAAATATACAGAAGTGTCAGACGGATCATTTTTATACTAGTGCATGTAAAAACAGAAAGAAATGAAAGGAGTCAATTGTCTTAGCTATATGAGAAATGCCCACACAAACATGCAGGTAAAAAGAAGAAGCATACAAATAAATGTGATTGTAACGCATCTGCGCTGTCAATTGAAGTGAATCGTGTCAATCAGTTGGTGTTGTAAACTGATATAATTAAAAACTTAATTGGAGCACGTTTTGTTCTATGTTTCGAAATAATGTTCATTCTCCCAAAGTACAAAATAGAAGCTGTATTACATTGCTTTTCTAGTAAGTCCGTGATATATTTAAAATTTCCAGTAAAAGTAAAAGTTGTTAATCATTTTAATAATTCTAATTACAATGTAGTATTTTGATTAAATCAAAGCACTGAGTCGGAAAAAAGATCTTTGACCTACCTTTATAACAATATTCAGTGAAAGGAATATTTTGTTGTATCCAAACTATACAAAAATTTTAAACCTGACTACAGGAAATACTATTTGCAAATGTTTGATTGTTGTTTAGTCATTTAATGACGTCATTAGGATTCTCAGTATTCTATTTAAATATCATGATTGTAGTTACATTATTGTTCTTATCTGAATGGTTGTCATATAACGAATAATTGTTTTTAGAGTGAGTGTTTTTGGAACTTCATATCACACATGCAGTGTGTTAATTGTTACCCCATGGTCTACAAGTTACAGTAATTAGAATTACTTTAACAAGCCATCGTCAACATTGACTAGACAGCCAGCGTAGTTTATTCAGAAGCGTGCTCCAGATCGGTCGACAGGTCCCGATATCGAATCAGATCGGTACATTTTCGGTGTACTGCCCTTCGAATATTATAAAGCGGCACTCATAGAGATATATTTTTACATTAAGTATATATCAATGTTTCAGTTGGCTTCGTGGCATTGGTAGAAGTTTCTATTTAATGCATGTACCGTCACTGTGTGGTAAAAATAATCTTGGCATGATGGTAAAATAAAAGAAACATACCACGACAAAAAGTCTGGCAGAAATTACATGTAATAAGATTAGGTTTGGCGAACCGGTGCACTGACCTTTGGGTTAATAAAGTCTTGACTCTGAAGACTTTGGCACCTAAAGATTTAAAATGTTCAAGTGGATCCTTCGCGTATGTTGGACATTTTGATATGTATTGATACTGTCATAATGTGAAGAATAATGTAGAAATATTCATATGTTATGCTTTTTGTAAAATGGACAGTTATTCGTCTGTTAGTAAAATACTACTCTTGGGATAAGTTCAGTATGTACTAATTTTTCTAGAACTGTAGCACAGACTGAGAATCTCTTTTCTAAACTTTATTTCACTCATCATAAGAAATCTGAAAAAGGCCCTCATTTCAAATTCATCGATCTCTAACTGTCTGACATTTCCGCCTCACCTCTATAATGTAAAAATAAAACAAGAATCCGTAAGACATTATTCAATAAAATTTAATGATGATCCAATACTTATTACATAACATGTGGTCTATTTTAAGTGTGTCCGCATTGATAGTAGCTAAGATACTTTTTTTTCTTGGGGGGGGGGGGGGGGGTGGGAGGTGACGCATCGTGAGTCAGGCCCTTTTCAGTTGCTAATTCAACTCTCAACACTCCTTTCCCCTACACACACATAAAGGAAACTAATGATATGGCGTCTGTTATATTCGTATTTTCAAATTAAGATGATATGAAGGTAATATTTTTGTTCTATATATTGTTCAAGATATAAGGGTAAAATTTTCTCTTTGATATAAACAGCTATTATTACATATTCAGCGGTATAAAGTATCAATTTTTCAGCATCGGTGTCTCTTTCTGATATGGCATCGAATTAGGACTTTGCAGCATTAATTGCCCTGATAGATGCATGACTTTTGAATCCAGCATGAGTGCCTGTTTTCGATTCATCTGATACTTTTTCATCAATTTCGGTTCATTTGTGTCAAATTCCATTGTGTAACCATCATATTCTATTACTTTTATTATCGTTATCTTCTACAACTTTGCCGTCTTTCAAAACAGGGTTATTCTTGTAATGAGTCCCCCTTTGTTTTCTACTGTAACAGTAAGATTTGGCTTCGAGTTTTTAATACCCATAACGAAAATTTCCCTGAAAATATTAGAAATGAAAAATCTGTATATGGAAAATCGACGTAATTATGATACATATTACACCTCAGTTTTGTTTTCGACATTATTACGGAAACACCTTAATTAGCGAAAGCACCATTGGTTTGATAGAAGATACAAGATTGTTATATATTACCCTGGATTATAATACTTTTATCTATATAAATTCACTGATAAATTTGTAACGGAATATTTATACGCAAACTTTACGTACAATTGATAAAGCTTTAGTAACTTGATTTACCATGTTAAAATGCCATTGTAATTGGTAATTGGAGGTCACTAACTTCAATTTAATTCCATTTTAAGAAAACCGATTTCCGGTGGTAGGTATATGCCTATTTCTATACTTCTGGATATGGTCTAGTCCTATCAACGTATTTGTAGTCAGGCAAGATTGTTTTACTTAAAAGTTGATGGACTCCATGGAACATAGTTGCCAGTCAATGTATTAAAGAATTCATTCAGGAGACCTTATATTTTATCAAATATGATGATGTATACAATGAATTCAGACGTAGAAATGACCACAACTTCAACTTCTCTTAAATTAAGCACATAATAAAAAATTGTGAAATGACCCCGTCTATGCATCTTCATTATAATATTTAGCATGTATGAATTTCAGTATTTGACAGTTGCTTGATTTCAAATTTCCATTCAATAATTGAACATGTTATAGTTGATTTCTACTTCAAGTAAATGTTAATTCCTATAGTTTGGCAGACAGGTAGTTGACTGTTTAATACTAGTAACTTTATTAAATAGATAGTGATTTATAATTTATACTTAGTGTTAAAATTCATGGTTTGTATTGTATGGAGCATTGTTCATCTAAACAGGCAGTTTTTGACTGCTGTTTTGAATTTCGTCCTAATTTTCTATTTTTCTGCTGAATTTCCTGGACCTACTATTTTTATTTTTGTAAATTTCTGTCGTGTGTGTGTGTGTGTGTTTTTTAAATTGTATTATGTATAATGATATGGACTGATTTTAAATTATATCCAATATGAAATATAATGCCTTGACTTGCGTGTAATTCTTTAACGATCTGTTTCATCCTGGAGACATTTGGTTGGTGCATCACCTAATTTGTATTAGATTTTATTACATGATTTTGGGTCTTTTCGAGCACCTCCATTTTGTCCTATTTCGTTCTCTTGCCTTAGCTGGGATAACCTATAGAAAGACTAGTCAGTATTTTCATGCCATTTGTTATAATTATTCTTAGCATTATAATATTTATTGGTATGTGACATATTGTTCGGAGCAATGAAAATGAGCAGGCAGGGATTTGATAATCATACTAGTGTAAAAACTGAGGCAAGATTGTCAACACAAACTACATTTGTAATATGCATTTAATCAAATTTTCAAGGCTGATGAGGTAAAATGTGACTTAACGCGATTAAAACACTCGGCAAGAATTTGACAATGTTGTGTGAAGAGGAACATATGATGGTTGAATTGCAATGTATGCAGTGGGAAATTTCGTTGCATTTGCGCTAGCGATGATTGAAGAATTGAGTACTAAGTACTTGATCTAGTGGAAAGAATATTCGACGGCACTGCATTGACAACATGCGAAAGAATACGAGGTTTCTGTTATCGTTTAGATTTCAAAAGTCACATCTACAGGATGACTATCTGTTGGTACTTTAATGTGTCAATTACGATGTTACAGTTACAGTACATCTTCTTCATTGTGTAACATTCGTTCAAAAAGATATGAGGTGGAGATGAATGACTGTTTTCAGCATTGTATTGTAATTTCATGTATTTGGATAAAGCCAACAGAAATAAACGACTGAAATAGTAATGTTGGTGATTTCGCGTTAACGCGATTTATTCCCCGCCTGCGCTCGGACCAGTCGCACATTCATATCTCTATATTTGTAATTCTCTATGCAGTACGTATGGAGAAAATAAAATGGATCTAATTAAATTATCGCTAATGTCGCCATAAAAACGTGTATTAAATGTAATGTTAGAATGAGACACTGCATTAAGGATTTCCTATGTAATATAACAAAGGAAATTATCGCGTAGACATGCAATAAGGTATTTATGAAAAACTTCGTCAGTTTATACTATCATGATTACTTTCTAAGTTCATTTATGCATTTACTTTCAATAAGTTTATTTATGTATTTATTTCTTATTTGTTTATTCATTTATAACTATTTTTTTTTATGTATTTACATGTATTCCTTACTTTATGTATTTATTATTATCATTTTTAATTGCGATGCGATGCGGTTTTTATTTATTTTTGTATATTTATGCTTGTATTATTATGTTGTTTAGTCTATTTTAATGCCATACTTACGCGCATAATAATGACGTTATGACGTCAACGTTTATCGGTATTTAGAAGCTTGTTTATTTTAGACATGTAAAGATGGATGTTATATAGTTCTTCCATACTATCCTAATTATTGCTTGATAAAGGCCAGGAGGCCGAAAATTTGCGGCAAAGAGTGTTTGTGTTATTTCTTTTACTATAATAATAACAACAATAATAATAATATTAATAATAATAATAATAATAATAATAATAATAATAATAATAATAATAATGATAATAATAATAATAATAATAAATGATAATAATAATAATAATAATAATAATTATTATTATTATTATTATTATTGCTTTCCTAAATTCAGAATACATTTCATTGTGTTCAATATTTTTGAAATCCATCCCTAAACTAGGGAGAGTTTTATTTAAATCTACATATTTTATTTACACATTAACATGTTTTTATATTTAGATATATATTGTGTATATCGATTCGCCTTTATCAAATCTTTCTATATGAACATGTTAATACAAGTTTTAAGTTGTAAGCAAGCGAACGTGGCTGTCAAGCACGTTTCACGCGCGTTTATGCGGCATTTAAGCGCTTTCACGGGGTATCAAAATTAAGTCATGTGGAAATCTCCGTAAACGTAAAACGCGTGTGCTCAGCAGTCCTGAGCGCACGAGGAATGCAAACTTCACGTTAACGCGACGTTAACATATTGTTATGTTAGGACTGCACCTCACTGTATTTGCAAAACTCTTAATTTCTAATGTAGTAATTCATTGTCACAAAAATGAATTATAGAAAATTTTACCATAGTTTTTGTCATGAAATTGCTGTACATTATATTTGTATGGAAAACACATAAATGTTCAGACGGAGTACAAAATTTATTAGAAATTTTAAACGCTCATACTCTACAGGAGATTGCAGATTGTCTAATTCTCCGTGTATCGCGGCTGACTATTTTGACGCGGAGTATTGCGTTCATATCGCCGCAAATCACTGCTCACCACTGCGATGGTGGATCGCAGTGATTTACCGCAACATTGCAATTGATTGCGGCTATACATAGTATACCTATTAAACGTATATTATACATTATTACATCTTAAAATATAATCTAAATATCTAATACGAGAGATTTTGCTTGAGGGTAATTTGTAGGCCTATAAATACTTTAAGTGTTTTGGGGGTTATTATTCGCTGAATAACCTCTAAAGATGGTTTGTCGTCGATCATGCAAACCCATCAGCTATTTCCTTGTATGCTATGAACGTGACGATATGTTTCAAGTCCGATTCAGGGGACACTTCCGCCGTATAGACCTTTAGTTTTAGATTTGTTTTAATTATCATTACAAAATACAATTTCAAGAAGCATTCTGATTAAAAGCATTGCTATTTATTCCAAATTTACTACGTTTATGCAGCAAATACAAAATGAATAGAAATGCTTTTAGTCACAAATTGTCAAAGTAAACTCGAACTCTTGTCAGTCTACACAAACAAAATCATCGAAAGGTATTTTTTTCTGTTCGCCTTTTTGATATTTTATTATACAAATACTTATCTTTAGATCCCTTTTTGATTTTTACGCAAGACTAGCTAAAACTCGAAAAAACATCGCGGCTATGATATTACAACTGGACAATAGCCGTTATCTGTAGTGTATTGAGGTGATATTATTCAGTTAAGCAATTGGTGAGGTTTAACGTCGTTTTAAGAATTGAGTTTGATTTTTTTTCAACTAGAAAGCAAATGAGAGATTTTCTTGTACACGATGGTATATATGATTCACGTTAATCTGCCAGATAACCAAATATGCAGAAGTGTCAGACGGATTATGTTTATACTAGTGCATGTAAAACAGAAAGAAATGAAAGGATTCATTTGTTTTAGCTATATCAAAAATGCCCACACAAACATGCAGGTAGAAAGAAGTATACAAATAAATGTGATTGTAACGCATCTGTGCTGTCAATTGAAATGAATCGTGTCACTCAGTTAGCGTTGTAAACCGGTAAAATTAATAACCTAATGGAAGCACGTTTTGTTCTATGTTTCGAAATAATGTTCACTCTCCCAAAGTACAAAATAGAAGCTGTATTACATTGCTTTTCAAGTAAGTCCTTGATATATTTAAAATGTGCAGTAAAAGTAAAAGTTGTTAATCATTTTAATAATTCTAATTATAATGTAGTATTTTGATTAAATCAAAGCACTGAGTCGGAAAAAAGATCTTTGACCTACCTTTATAACAATATTCAGTGAAAGGAATATTTTGTTGTATCCAAACTATACAAAAATTTTACACCTGACTACAGGAAATACTATTTGCAAATGTTTGATTGTTGTTTAGTCATTTAATGACGTCATTAGGATTCTCAGTATTCTATTTAAATATGATGTAGTTACATTATTGTTCTTATCTGAATGGTTGTCATATAACGAATAATTGTTTTTAGAGTGAGTTTTTTGGAACTTCATATCACACATGCAATGTGTTAATTGTTGGAAAAAAATTTTCCCGGGATGCAGGTACCCCATGGTCTACAAGTTACAGTAATGAGAATTACTTTAAGAAGCCATCGTCAACATTGACTAGACAGCCAGCGTAGTTCATTCAGTAGCGTGCTCCAGATCGGTCGACAGGTCCCGATATCGAATCAGATCGGTACATTTTCGGTGTACTGCCCTTCGAATATTATAAAACGGCACTCATAGAGATACATTTTTACATTGAATATATATCAATATTTCAGATGGCTTCTTGGCATTGGTAGAAGTTTCTATTTAATGCATGTACCGTCACTGTGTGGTAAAAATAATCTTGGCATGATGGTAAAATAAAAGAAATATACCACGACAAAAAGTCTGGCAGAAATTACATGTAATAAGATTAGGTTTGGCGAACCGGTGCACTGACCTTTGGGTTAATAAAATCTTGACTCTGAAGACTTTGGCACCTAAAGATTTAAAATGTTCAAGTGGGTCCTTCGCGTATGTTGGACATTTTGATATGTATTGATACTGTCATAATGTGAAGAATAATGTAGAAATATTCCTATGTTATGCTTTTTGTAAAATGGACAGTTATTCGTCTGTTAGTAAAATACTACTCTTGGGATAAGTTCAGTATGTACTAATTTTTCTAGAACTGTAGCACAGACTGAGAATCTCTTTTCTAAAGTTTATTTCACTCATCACAAGAAATCTGAAAAAGGCCCTTATTTCAAGTTCATCGACCTCTAACTGTCTGACATTTCCGCCTCACTTCTATAATGTAAAAATAAAACAAGAATCCGTAAGACATTATTTAATAAAATTTAATGATGATCCAATACTTATTACATAACATGTGGTCTATTTTAAGTGTGTCCGCATTGATAGTAGCTAAGATACTTGTTTAAAGGAAGCATTCTGACTATGAAGAAGAATCTGCCGGATTTTATTTTTTGTGAATGTTTATTGCTTTTTTCGTGTGTGTGTGTGTGTGTGTTGGGGGGGGGGGGGGTATGTGTGTATGACGCATCGTGAGTTAGGTTCTTTTCAGTTGCTAATTCAACTCTCAACACTCCTCCCCCTACACACATACATAAAGAAAACTAATGATATGGCGTCTGTTATATTCGTATTTCACATTAAGATGATATGAAGGTAATATTTTTGTTCTATATATTGTTCAAGATATAAGGGTAAAATTTTCTCTTTGATATTATCAGCTATTATTACATATTCAGCGGTATAAAGTATCAATTTTTCAGCATCGGTGTGTCTTTCTGATATGGCATCGAATTTGGACTTTGCAGCATTAATTGCCCTGATAGATCCATGTCTTTGGAATCCAGCATGAGTGCCCGTTTTTCCATTCATCTGATACTTCTTCATCAATTTCGGGTCATTTGTTTCAAATTCCATTGTGTAACCATCATATTGTATGACTTCTTCGGTATGGTCTACAACTTCGCCGTCTTTCAAAACAGCGATTTTTCTTGTAATGAGTCCCCCTTTGTCTTCTATTGTAACAGTAAGATTTTTCTTCGAGTTTTTAATACCCATAACGAAAATTCCCCTGAAAATATAAGAAGTGAAAAATCTGTATATGGAAAATCGACGTAATTATGATACATATTACACCTCAATTTTTTTCGACATTATTACGGAAACACCTTAATTAGCGAAAGCACCATTGGTTTGATAGAAGATACAAGACTGTTATATATTACCCTGGATTATAATACCTTTATCTATATAAATTCACTGATAAATTTGTAACGGAATATTTATACGCATACTCTACGTACATTTGATAAAGCTTTAGTAACTTGATTTACAATGTTAATTTTAATTGGTAATTGGAGGTCACTAACTTCAATGTAATCTCATTTTAAGAAAACTGATTCCCGGTGGTTGGTATATGCCTATTTCTATACTTCTGGATATGGTCTAGTCCTATCAACCTATTTGTAGTCAGGCAAGATTGTTTTACTTAAAAGTTGAAGGACTCCGTGGTACACAATTGCAAGTCAATGTATTAAACAATTCATTCAGGAGACCTTATGTTTTATCAATCAATATCGAAGAAGTACCAAACCGTTAATCATTCTCAAAGTCCAAGGACAGATACAAAATCGTGTAAGTTTCAAAAAGAAACTGTTGTGAACCCCGAAATACTGAAAAATTCCGAGGTGAGACCAGGTGCCCGGGGAGAATAAGCGTCTCCTGTTTGCATACATCACCCGTCACAGCAGTTCTTAAGAAACATGTCAAAATCAAGAGTTTTGGTTTCCTAATTGTACATACGAACGTACAAAACTGGTATACAAAGTCATATTTGGTGTTCACTGAACAGGTCATTTAGTCGCATTCCAGAATATTATCAATCATTCTAGAAAGAGGCACATCATATTTTCGTACAAGATCCCCATAGCGACCGTAGAACTTCCTCAGTGACGATTTCAGACGTTCTTTAACATATCCCTGCAGGAGCAACTTAGTGGCCAGTCGTTTGGCCCTTGGAATAAAACAGTCGTATAGAGAACAGGCTCTTGCGTACCTTATAAGTTGAGATATAAAAACTCCATAGGCAGGTGAGGACGGGATATTGCTGCAAAGAAACGGAAAGTTAGTTATTTGGAAGTTAAAATCGTCACGTTTGTCATACGAAGAGGTGTCCAAATGACCATTACTGTCGAAAGTTAAAAATATATTCAGATACGAAGCGGTTGCGATCGGTTGTCTCTTTTATCTCAAGTTCATGGGGATAGATTTCATGTATGTAATCCTTAAAGTTAGGATTATTGATCGACAATGACAACCATGATGATGTATACAACGAATTCAGTCGTAGAAATGACCACAACTTGTCAAATTACCCCGTCTATGCACCTTGATTATTATTCCTAGCATGTAGGCATTTCAGTATTTGACAGTTGCTTAATTTCAAATTTCCATTCAATAATTGAACATGTTATAGTTGACTTCTGCTTCAAGTAAATGTTAAGTCCTATGGTTTGGCAGACAGGCAGTTGACTGTTTAATACTGGTAACTTTATTAAATAGATAGTGATTTATAATTAATACCTAGTTTTAACATTCATGGTTTGTATTGTATGGAGCATTGTTCATCTAAACAGGCATTTTTGACCGCTGTTTTGAATTTCGTTCTAATTTTCTATTTTTCTGCTGAATTTCCTGGACCTACTATTATCATTTTTGTAAATTTCTGTCGTGTGTGTGTGTGTGTGTTTTTTTTTTTTTTAAATTGTATTATGTATAATGATATGGACTGATTTTAAATTATATCCAATATGAAATATAATGCCTTGACTTGCGTGTAATTCTTTAACGATCTGTTTCATCCTGGCGACATTTGGTTGGTGCATCACCTAATTTGTATTAGATTTTATTACATGATTTTGGGTCTTTTCGAGCACCTCCATTTTGTCCCATTTCATTCTCTTGCCTTAGCTGGGATTACCTATAGAAAGACTAGTCAGTATTTTCATGCCATTTGTTATAATTATTCTTGGCATTATAATATTTATTGGTATGTGACATATTGTTCGGAGCAATGAAAATGAGCAGGCAGGGATTTGATAATAATACTAGTGTAAAAACTGAGGCAACGATTGTCAACATAAACTACATTTGTAATATGCATTTAATCAAATTGTCAAGGCTGATGAGGTAAAAAGTGACTTAACGCGATTAAAACACTCGGCAAGAATTTGACAATGTTGTGTGAAGAGGAACATACGATGGTTGAATTGCAATGTATGCAGTGGGAAATTTCGTTGCATTTGCGCTAGCGATGATTGAAGAATTGAGTACTAAGTACTTGATCTAGTGGAAAGAATATTCGACGGCACTGCATTGACAACATGCGAAAGAATACGAGGTTTCTGTTATCGTTTAGATTTCAAAAGTCACATCTACAGGATGACTATCTGTTGGTACTTTAATGTGTCAATTACGATGTTACAATTACAGTACATCTTCTTCATTGTGTAACATTCGTTCAAAAAGATATGAGGTGGAGATGAATGACTGTTTTCAGCATTGTATTGTAATTTCATGTATTTGGATAAAGCCACCAAAATAAACGACTGAAATAGTAACGTTGGTGATTTCGCGTTAACGCGATTTATTCCCCGCCTGCGCTCGGACCAGTCGCACATTCATATGTCTATATTTGTAATTCTCTATGCAGTACGTATGGAGAAAATAAAATGGATCTAATTAAATTATCGCTAATGTCGCCATAAAACGTGTATTAAATGTAATGTTAGAATGAGACACTGCATTAAGGATTTCCTATGTAATATAACAAAGGAAATTATCGCGTAGACATGCAATAAGGTATTTATGAAAAACTTCGTCAGTTTATACTATCATGATTACTTTCTAATTTCATTTATGCATTTACTTTCAATAAGTTTATTTATGTATTTATTTCTTATTTGTTTATTCATTTATAACTAGTTTTTTTTATGTATTTACATGTATTTCTTACTTTATGTATTTATTATTATCATTTTTAATTGCGATGCGATGCGGTTTTTATTTATTTTTGTATATTTATGCTTGTATTATTATGTTGTTTAGTCTATTTTAATGCCATACTTACGCGCATAATAATGACGTTATGACGTCAACGTTTATAGGAATTTAGAAGCTTGTTTATTTTAGACATGTAAAGATGGATGTTATATAGTTCTTCCATACTATCCTAATTATTGCTTGATAAAGGCCAGGAGGCCGAAAATTTGCGGCAAAGAGTGTTTGTGTTATTTCTTTTACTATAATAATAACAATAATAATAATAATAATATTAATAATAATAATAATAATAATAATAATAATAATAATAATAATAATAATAATAATAATAATAATGATAATAATAATAATAATAATAAATGATAATAATAATAATAATAATAATAATAATAATAATTATTATTATTATTATTATTGCTTTCCTAAATTCAGAATACATTTCATTGTGTTCAATATTTTTGAAATCCATCCCTAAACTCGGGAGAGTTTTATTTAAATCTACATATTTTATTTACACATTAACATGTTTTTATATTTAGATATATATTGTGTATATCGATTCGCCTTTATCAAATCTTTCTATATGAACATGTTAATACAAGTTTTAAGTTGTAAGCAAGCGAACGTGGCTGTCAAGCACGTTCACGCGCGTTTATGCGGCATTTAAGCGCTTTCACGGGGTATCAAAATTAAGTCATGTGGAAATCTCCGTAAACGTAAACGCGTGTGCTCAGCAGTCCTGAGCGCACGAGGAATGCAAACTTCACGTTAACGCGACGTTAACATATTGTTATGTTAGGACTGCACCTCACTGTATTTGCAAAACTCTTAATTTCTAATGTAGTAATTCATTGTCACAAAAATGAATTATAGAAAATTTTACCATAGTTTTTGTCATGAAATTGCTGTACATTATATTTGTATGGAAAACACATAAATGTTCAGACGGAGTACAAAATTTATTAGAAATTTTAAACGCTCATACTCTACAGGAGATTGCAGATTGTCTAATTCTCCGTGTATCGCGGCTGACTATTTTGACGCGGAGTATTGCGTTCATATCGCCGCAAATCACTGCTCACCACTGCGATGGTGGATCGCAGTGATTTACCGCAACATTGCAATTGATTGCGGCTATACATAGTATACCTATTAAACGTATATTATACATTATTACATCTTAAAATATAATCTAAATATCTAATACGAGAGATTTTGCTTGAGGGTAATTTGTAGGCCTATAAATACTTTAAGTGTTTTGGGGGTTATTATTCGCTGAATAACCTCTAAAGATGGTTTGTCGTCGATCATGCAAACCCATCAGCTATTTCCTTGTATGCTATGAACGTGACGATATGTTTCAAGTCCGATTCAGGGGACACTTCCGCCGTATAGACCTTTAGTTTTAGATTTGTTTTAATTATCATTACAAAATAAAATTTCAAGAAGCATTCTGATTAAAAGCATTGCTATTTATTCCAAATTTACTACGTTTATGCAGCAAATACAGAATGAATAGAAATGCTTTTAGTCACAAATTGTCAAAGTAAACTCGAACTCTTGTCAGTCTACACAAACAAAATCATCGAAAGGTATTTTTTTCTGTTCGCCTTTTTGATATTTTATTATACAAATACTTATCTTTAGATCCCTTTTTGATTTTTACGCAAGACTAGCTAAAACTCGAAAAAACATCGCGGCTATGATATTACAACTGGACAATAGCCGTTATCTGTAGTGTATTGAGGTGATATTATTCATTTAAGCAATTGGTGAGGTTTAACGTCGTTTTAAGAATTGAGTTTGATTTTTTTTCAACTAGAAAGCAAATGAGAGATTTTCTTGTACACGATGGTATATATGATTCACGTTAATCTGCCAGATAACCAAATATGCAGAAGTGTCAGACGGATCATGTTTATACTAGTGCATGTAAAACAGAAAGAAATGAAAGGATTCAATTGTTTTAGCTATATCAAAAATGCCCACACAAACATGCAGGTAGAAAGAAGTATACAAATAAATGTGATTGTAACGCATCTGTGCTGTCAATTGAAATGAATCGTGTCACTCATTTAGTGTTGTAAACCGGTAAAATTAATAACCTAATGGAAGCACGTTTTGTTCTATGTTTCGAAATAATGTTCACTCTCCCAAAGTACAAAATAGAAGCTGTATTACATTGCTTTTCAAGTAAGTCCTTGATATATTTAAAATTTGCAGTAAAAGTAAAAGTTGTTAATCATTTTAATAATTCTAATTATAATGTAGTATTTTGATTAAATCAAAGCACTGAGTCGGAAAAAAGATCTTTGACCTACCTTTATAACAATATTCAGTGAAAGGAATATTTTGTTGTATCCAAACTATACAAAAATTTTAAACCTGACTACAGGAAATACTATTTGCAAATGTTTGATTGTTGTTTAGTCATTTAATGACGTCATTAGGATTCTCAGTATTCTATTTAAATATGATGTAGTTACATTATTGTTCTTATCTGAATGGTTGTCATATAACGAATAATTGTTTTTAGAGTGAGTTTTTTGGAACTTCATATCACACATGCAATGTGTTAATTGTTGGAAAAAAAAATTTTCCCGGGATGCAGGTACCCCATGGTCTACAAGTTACAGTAATGAGAATTACTTTAAGAAGCCATCGTCAACATTGACTAGACAGCCAGCGTAGTTCATTCAGTAGCGTGCTCCAGATTGGTCGACAGGTCCCGATATCGAATCAGATCGGTACATTTTCGGTGTACTGCCCTTCGAATATTATAAAACGGCACTCATAGAGATACATTTTTACATTGAATATATATCAATATTTCAGATGGCTTCTTGGCATTGGTAGAAGTTTCTATTTAATGCATGTACCGTCACTGTGTGGTAAAAATAATCTTGGCATGATGGTAAAATAAAAGAAATATACCACGACAAAAAGTCTGGCAGAAATTACATGTAATAAGATTAGGTTTGGCGAACCGGTGCACTGACCTTTGGGTTAATAAAATCTTGACTCTGAAGACTTTGGCACCTAAAGATTTAAAATGTTCAAGTGGGTCCTTCGCGTATGTTGGACATTTTGATATGTATTGATACTGTCATAATGTGAAGAATAATGTAGAAATATTCCTATGTTATCCTTTTTGTAAAATGGACAGTTATTCGTCTGTTAGTAAAATACTACTCTTGGGATAAGTTCAGTATGTACTAATTTTTCTAGAACTGTAGCACAGACTGAGAATCTCTTTTCTAAAGTTTATTTCACTCATCACAAGAAATCTGAAAAAGGCCCTTATTTCAAGTTCATCGACCTCTAACTGTCTGACATTTCCGCCTCACTTCTATAATGTAAAAATAAAACAAGAATCCGTAAGACATTATTTAATAAAATTTAATGATGATCCAATACTTATTACATAACATGTGGTCTATTTTAAGTGTGTCCGCATTGATAGTAGCTAAGATACTTGTTTAAAGGAAGCATTCTGACTATGAAGAAGAATCTGCCGGATTTTATTTTTTGTGAATGTTTATTGCTTTTTTCGTGTGTGTGTGTGGGGGGTAAGTGTGTATGACGCATCGTGAGTTAGGTTCTTTTCAGTTGCTAATTCAACTCTCAACACTCCTCCCCCTACACACATACATAAAGAAAACTAATGATATGGCGTCTGTTATATTCGTATTTCACATTAAGATGATATGAAGGTAATATTTTTGTTCTATATATTGTTCAAGATATAAGGGTAAAATTTTCTCTTTGATATTATCAGCTATTATTACATATTCAGCGGTATAAAGTATCAATTTTTCAGCATCGGTGTGTCTTTCTGATATGGCATCGAATTTGGACTTTGCAGCATTAATTGCCCTGATAGATCCATGTCTTTGGAATCCAGCATGAGTGCCCGTTTTCCATTCATCTGATACTTCTTCATCAATTTCGGGTCATTTGTTTCAAATTCCATTGTGTAACCATCATATTGTATGACTTCTTCGGTATGGTCTACAACTTCGCCGTCTTTCAAAACAGCGATTTTTCTTGTAATGAGTCCCCCTTTGTCTTCTATTGTAACAGTAAGATTTGGCTTCGAGTTTTTAATACCCATAACGAAAATTCCCCTGAAAATATAAGAAGTGAAAAATCTGTATATGGAAAATCGACGTAATTATGATACATATTACACCTCAATTTTTTTCGACATTATTACGGAAACACCTTAATTAGCGAAAGCACCATTGGTTTGATAGAAGATACAAGACTGTTATATATTACCCTGGATTATAATACCTTTATCTATATAAATTCACTGATAAATTTGTAACGGAATATTTATACGCATACTTTACGTACATTTGATAAAGCTTTAGTAACTTGATTTACAATGTTAATTTTAATTGGTAATTGGAGGTCACTAACTTCAATGTAATCTCATTTTAAGAAAACTGATTCCCGGTGGTTGGTATATGCCTATTTCTATACTTCTGGATATGGTCTAGTCCTATCAACCTATTTGTAGTCAGGCAAGATTGTTTTACTTAAAAGTTGAAGGACTCCGTGGTACACAATTGCAAGTCAATGTATTAAACAATTCATTCAGGAGACCTTATGTTTTATCAATCAATATCGAAGAAGTACCAAACCGTTAATCATTCTCAAAGTCCAAGGACAGATACAAAATCGTGTAAGTTTCAAAAAGAAACTGTTGTGAACCCCGAAATACTGAAAAATTCCGAGGTGAGACCAGGTGCCCGGGGAGAATAAGCGTCTCCTGTTTGCATACATCACCCGTCACAGCAGTTCTTAAGAAACATGTCAAAATCAAGAGTTTTGGTTTCCTAATTGTACATACGAACGTACAAAACTGGTATACAAAGTCATATTTGGTGTTCACTGAACAGGTCATTTAGTCGCATTCCAGAATATTATCAATCATTCTAGAAAGATGCACATCATATTTTCGTACAAGATCCCCATAGCGACCGTAGAACTTCCTCAGTGACGATTTCAGACGTTCTTTAACATATCCCTGCAGGAGCAACTTAGTGGCCAGTCGTTTGGCCCTTGGAATAAAACAGTCGTATAGAGAACAGGCTCTTGCGTACCTTATAAGTTGAGATATAAAAACTCCATAGGCAGGTGAGGACGGGATATTGCTGCAAAAAAACGGAAAGTTAGTTATTTGGAAGTTAAAATCATCATGTTTGTCATACGAAGAGGTGTCCAAATGACCATTACTGTCGAAAGTTAAAAATATATCCAGATACGAAGCGGAATTATTGCTCTCGGTTGTCTCTTTTATCTCAAGTTCATGGGGATAGATTTCATGTATGTAATCCTTAAAGTTAGGATTATTGATCGACAATGACAACCATGATGATGTATACAATGAATTCAGTCGTAGAAATGACCACAACTTGTCAAATTACCCCGTCTATGCACCTTGATTATTATTCCTAGCATGTAGGCATTTCAGTATTTGACAGTTGCTTGATTTCAAATTTCCATTCAATAATTGAACATGTTATAGTTGACTTCTGCTTCAAGTAAATGTTAAGTCCTATAGTTTGGCAGACAGGCAGTTGACTGTTTAATACTAGTAACTTTATTAAATAGATAGTGATTTATAATTAATACCTAGTTTTAACATTCATGGTTTGTATTGTATGGAGCATTGTTCATCTAAACAGGCATTTTTGACCGCTGTTTTGAATTTCGTTCTAATTTTCTATTTTTCTGCTGAATTTCCTGGACCTACTATTTTCATTTTTGTAAATTTCTGTCGTGTGTGTGTGTGTTTTTTTTTTTTTTAAATTGTATTATGTATAATGATATGGACTGATTTTAAATTATATCCAATATGAAATATAATGCCTTGACTTGCGTGTAATTCTTTAACGATCTGTTTCATCCTGGCGACATTTGGTTGGTGCATCACCTAATTTGTATTAGATTTTATTACGTGATTTTGGGTCTTTTCGAGCACCTCCATTTTGTCCCATTTCATTCTCTTGCCTTAGCTGGGATTACCTATAGAAAGACTAGTCAGTATTTTCATGCCATTTGTTATAATTATTCTTAGCATTATAATATTTATTGGTATGTGACATATTGTTCGGAGCAATGAAAATGAGCAGGCAGGGATTTGATAATAATACTAGTGTAAAAACTGAGGCAACGATTGTCAACATAAACTACATTTGTAATATGCATTTAATCAAATTTTCAAGGCTGATGAGGTAAAAAGTGACTTAACGCGATTAAAACACTCGGCAAGAATTTGACAATGTTGTGTGAAGAGGAACAAATGATGGTTGAATTGCAATGTATGCAGTGGGAAATTTCTTTGCATTTGCGCTAGCGATGATTGAAGAATTGAGTACTAAGTACTTGATCTAGTGGAAAGAATATTCGACGGCACTGCATCGACAACATGCGAAAGAATACGAGGTTTCTGTTATCGTTTAGATTTCAAAAGTCACATCTACAGGATGACTGTCTGTTGGTACTTTAATGTGTCAATTACGATGTTACAGCTACAGTACATCTTCTTCATTGTGTAACATTCGTTCAAAAAGATATGAGGTGGAGATGAATGACTGTTTTCAGCATTGTATTGTAATTTTCATGTACTTGGATAAAGCCAAAATAAATAAACGACTGAAATAGTAATGTTGGTGATTTAGCGTTAACGCGATTTATTGCCCGCCTGCGCTCAGACCAGTCGCACATTCATATGTCTATATTTGTAATTGTCTATGCAGTACGGATGGAGAAAATAAAATGGATCTAATTAAATTACCGCGAATGTCGCCATAAAAACATGAA
The DNA here is from genome assembly GCA_035048485.1 of Pteria penguin. Classification (NCBI taxonomy): domain Eukaryota; kingdom Metazoa; phylum Mollusca; class Bivalvia; order Pterioida; family Pteriidae; genus Pteria; species Pteria penguin. The sequence continues at coordinate 8,037,231 of CM068588.1, read as the reverse complement.
TTAAATGTAATGTTGAAATGAGACACTGCATTAAGGATTTCCTATGTAATATAACAAAGGAAATTATCGCGTAGACATGCAATAAGGTATTTATGAAAAAACTTCGTCAGTTTATGCTAGCATGATTACTTTCTAATTTCATTTATTTATTTACTTTCAATAAGTTTATTTATGTATTTATTTCTTATTTGTTTATTCATTTATAACTAGGTTTTTTTTTATGTGTTTACATGTATTTCTTATTTTATGTATTTGATATTATCATTTTTAATTAAGCTATTTTCTATAATATATGAACATAATGATTATCATCATTATTATTATCTTTATGAATTTTTATTTCATTATTATTATTATTATACTACAAATAATAATAATAATAATAAGTAGTATTAGCAGTAGTAATAATAATAATATTAATAATAGTAATAACAATAATAATAATAATAATCATAAAAATAATAATAATAACAAAAAAAAAAAAAAAAAAAAAATAATAGTAATAATTATTATTATTGCTTTCCTAAAATCAGAATACATTTCATTGTGTTCAATATTTTTGAAATTCATCCCTAAACTCGGGAGGGTTTTATTTAAATCTACATATTTTACTTACACATTAATATGTTTTTATATTTAGATATACATTGTGTATATCGATTCGCCTTCAAATCTTTCTATATGAACATGTTAATACAAGTTTTAGGTTGAAAGCAAGCGAACGTGGCTGTGAAGCACGTTCACGCACGTTTATGCGGCAGTTAAGCGCTTTCACGCGGTATCAAAATTGAGTCACGTGGAAATCTCCGTAAACGTAAACGTGTGTGCTCAGCAGTCCTGAGCGCACGAGGAAAGCAAACGTAACGTTAATGCGACGTTAACATAATGTTATGTTAGGACTGCACCTCACTGTATTTGCAAATCTCTTAATTTCTAATGTAGTAATTCACTGTCACAAAAATGAATTATAGAAAAGTTTACCATAGTTTTTGTCATGAAATTACTGCATATTATATGTGTATGGAAAACACATAAATGTTCAGACGGAATACAAAATTTATTAGAAATTTTAAACGCTCATACTTTACAGGAGATTGCAGATTGTCTAATTCTCCGTGTATCGCGGCTGACTATTTTGACGCAGAGTATTGCGTTCATATCGCCGCAAATCACCGCTCACCACTTCGCCACTGCGATGGTGGATCGCAGTGATTTTCCGCAACATTGCAATTGATTGCGGTTATACATAGTATACCTTTCAAACGTACATTATACATTATTACATCTTAAAATATAATCTAAATATCTAATACGAGAGATTTTGCTTGAGGGAAATTTGTAGAACGATAAAAAGTGTTTTTGGGGGTTATTATTCGCTGAATAATAACCTCTAAAGATGGTTTGTCGTCGATCATGCAAACCCGTCAGCCATTTCCTTGTATGCTATGAACGTGATGATATGTTTCAAGTCCGATTCAGGGGACACTTCCGCCGTATAGACCTTTAGCTGTAGATTTGTTTTAATTATCATAACAAAATACAATTACAAGAAGCAATCTGATTAAAAGCATTGCTATTTATTTCGAATTTACTACGTTTATGCAGCAAATACAGAATGAATAGAAATGCTTTTAGTCAAATTGTCAAAGTAAACTCGAACTCTTGTCAGTCTACACAAACAACATCATCGAAAGTTATTTTTTCTGTTCGCCTTTTTGATATTTTATTATACAAATACTTATCTTTAGATCCCTTCTTGGTTTTTACGCAAGATGGAATAAAGTTGATAAGAAATATCACCCGAGACAATAATTAGTGTAAGGCATTTGAATTCGGAAAGTCTTATGCTACAAACGGTGTACTGAAATCCTGTTCTTAATTTTATGAAAACTTACATTATTTGCTTAGTTGAATGCTTCCAATACTCAATGAGTATTTTTGAAAAATATTTCACCATGACTTACATATCCGTATATATATATATTGGTAGATACATGTAATAAGGTCACCGCGGAATGGTCGTAATGCTGCGGTGTTTTACCGCGATCGTTGCGGTGATTCCGTGTTAACTACAGGTTTATTACAGAGCAAAGATCGCAGTAATTACTACTAAGACTTAAAAAAAAAAACATCGCAGCGATGATATTACAACTGGACAATAGCCGCTCTCTGTAGTCTATTAAGGTGATATTATTCATTTAAGAAATTGGTGAGGTTCAACGTCGTTTCAAGACTTGAGTTTAATTTTTTTTTCAACTAGAAAGCAAATGAGAGATTTTCTTGTACACGATGGTATATATGATTCACGTTAATCTGCCAGATAACCAAATATACAGAAGTTTCAGACGGATCATGTTTATACTAGTGCATGTAAAACAGAAAGAAATGAAAGGAGTCAATTGTTTTAGCTATATGAAAAATGCCCTCACAAACATGCAGGTAAAATAAAAAGTAGTATACAAATAAATGTGATTGTAACGCATCTGTGCTGTCAATTGAAATGAATCGTGTCACTCAGTTAGTGTTGTAAACCGGTAAAATTAATAACCTAATGGGAGCACGTTTTGTTCTATGTTTCGAAATAATGTTCACTCTCCCAAAGTACAAAATAGAAGCTGTATTACATTGCTTTTCAAGTAAGTCCTTGATATATTTAAAATTTGCAGTAAAAGTAAAAGTTGTTAATCATTTTAATAATTCTAATTATAATGTAGTATTTTGATTAAATCAAAGCACTGAGTCGGAAAAAAGATCTTTGACCTACCTTTATAACAATATTCAGTGAAAGGAATATTTTGTTGTATCCAAACTATACAAAAATTTTACACCTGACTACAGGAAATACTATTTGCAAATGTTTGATTGTTGTTTAGTCATTTAATGACGTCATTAGGATTCTCAGTATTCTATTTAAATATGATGTAGTTACATTATTGTTCTTATCTGAATGGTTGTCATATAACGAATAATTGTTTTTAGAGTGAGTGTTTTTGGAACTTCATATCACACATGCAGTGTGTTAATTGTTGGAAAAAAAATTTTCCCGGGATGCAGGTACCCCATGGTCTACAAGTTACAGTAATGAGAATAACTTTAACAAGCCATCGTCAACATTGACTAGACAGCCAGCGTAATTCATTCAGTAGCGTGCTCCAGATCGGTCGACAGGTCCCGATATCGAATCAGATCGGTACATTTTCGGTGTACTGCCCTTCGAATATTATAAAACGGCACTCATAGAGATACATTTTTACATTAAGTATATATCAATATTTCTGTTGGCTTCGTGGTATTGGTAGAAGTTTCTATTTAATGCATGTACCGTCACTGTGTGGTAAAAATAATCTTGGCATGATGGTAAAATAAAAGAAATATACCACGACAAAAAGTCTGGCAGAAATTACATGTAATAAGATTAGGTTTGGCGAACCGGTGCACTGACCTTTGGGTTAATAAAATCTTGACTCTGAAGACTTTGGCACCTAAAGATTTAAAATATTCAGGTGGGTCCTTCGCGTATGTTGGACATTTTGATATGTATTGATACTGTCATAATATGAAGAATAATGTAGAAATATTCCTATGTTATGCTTTTTGTAAAATGGACAGTTATTCGTCTGTTAGTAAAATACTACTTTTGGGATAAGTTCAGTATGTACTAATTTTTCTAGAACTGTAGCATAGACTGAGTATCTCTTTTCTAAAGTTTATTTCACTCATCATAAGAAATCTGAAAAAGGCCCTCATTTCAAATTCATCGATCTCTAACTGTCTGACATTTCCGCCTCACCTCTATAATGTAAAAATAAAACAAGAATCCGTTAGACATTATTTAATAAAATTTAATGATGATCCAATACTTATTACATAACCTGTGGTCTATTTTTAGTGTGTCGGCATTGATAGTAGCTAAAATACTTGTTTTAAGTTGTAAGCAAGCGAACACGGCTGTCAAGCACGTTCACGCGCGTTTATGCGGCATTTAAGCGCTTTCACGCGGTATCGAAATTAAGTCACCTGGAAATCTCCGTAAACGTAAACGCGTGTGCTCAGCAGTCCTGAGCGCACGAGGAATGCAAACTTCACGTTAACGCGACGTGAACATAATGTTATGTTAGGACTGCACCTCACTGTATTTGCAAAACTCTTAGTTTCTAATGTAGTAATTCATTGTCACAAAAATGAATTATAGAAAATTTTACCATAGTTTTTGTCATGAAATTGCTGTACATTATATTTGTATGGAAAACACATAAATATTCAGACGGAGTACAAAATTTATTAGAAATTTTAAACGCTCATACTCTACAGGAGATTGCAGATTGTCTTATTCTCCGTGTATCGCGGTTGACTATTTTGACGCGGAGTATTGCATTCATATCGCCGTAAATCACCGCTCACCACTTCGCCACTGCGATGGTGGATCGCAGTGATTTACCGCAACATTGCAATTGATTGCGGTTATACATAGTATACCTATTAAACGTACATTATACATTATTACATCTTAAAATATAATCTAAATATCTAATACGAGAGATTTTGCTTGAGGGTAATTTGTAGACCTATAAATACTTTAAGTGTTTTGGGGGTTATTATTCGCTGAATAACCTCTAAAGATGGTGTGTCGTCGATCATGCAAACCCGTCAGCCATTTCCTTGTATGCTATGAACGCGACGATATGTTTCAAGTCCGATTCAGGGGACACTTCCGCCGTATAGACCTTTAGTTTTAGATTTGTTTTAATTATCATTACAAAATACAATTTCAAGAAGCAATCTGATTAAAAGCATTGCTATTTATTCCGAATTTACTACGTTTATGCAACAAATACAGCATGAATAGAAATGCTTTTAGTCAAATTGTCAAAGTAAACTCTAACTCTTGTCAGTCTACACAAACAAAATCATCGAAATTTATTTTTTTTTCTGTTCGCCTTTTTGATATTTTATTATACAAATACTTATCTTTAGATCCCTTTTTGATTTTTACGCAAGATGGAATAAAGTTGATAAGAAATATCACCCGAGACAATAATTAGTGTAAGGCATTTGAATTCGGAAGTCTTGTGCTACAAACGCTGTACTGAATTCATTATATGTAGGATCTGTTCTTAATTTTATGAAAACTTACATTGTTTGCTTAGTTGAATGCTTCCAATACTCAATGAGTATTTTTTTTAGAATATTTCACCATGACTTACATATCCGTATATATATATTGGTAGATACATGTAGTAAGGTCACCGCGGAATGGTCGTAATGCTGCGGTGATTTACCGCGATCGTTGCGGTGATTCCGTGTTAACTATAGGTTTATTAAAGAGCAAAAATCGCAGTATTTACTAGGTAAGACTTTAAAAAAAAAACATCGCTGCGATGATATGACATCTTGACAATAGTCGTTCTCTGTAGTGTATTAAGGTGATATTATTCATTTAAGAAATTGGTGAGGTTCAACGTCGTTTTAAGACTTGACTTCAATTTTTTTTTAAACTAGAAAGCAAATGAGAGGTTTTCTTGTACACGATGGTATATATGATTCACGATAATCTGCCAGATAACCAAATATACAGAAGTGTCAGACGGATCATTTTTATACTAGTGCATGTAAAAACAGAAAGAAATGAAAGGAGTCTTAGCTATATGAGAAATGCCCTCACAGACATGCAGGTAAAAAGAAGAAGCATACAAATAAATGTGATTATAACGCATCTGTGCTGTCAATTGAAATGAATCGTGTCAATCAGTTGGTGTTGTAAACCGATAAAATTAATAACTGAATAGGAGCACGTTTTGTTCTATGTTTCGAAATAATGTTCACTCTCCCAAAGTACAAAATAGAAGCTGTATTACATTGCTTTTCAAGTAAGTCCTTGATATATTTAAACTTTCCAGTAAAACTAAAAGTTGTTAATCATTTTAATAATTCTAATTATAATGTAGTATTTTGATTAAATCAAAGCACTGAGTCGGAAAAATAGATTTTTGACCCACCTTTATAACAATATTCAGTGAAAGGAATATTTTGTTGTATCCAAACTAAACAAAAATTTTACACCTGACTACAGGAAATACTATTTGCAAATGTTTGATTGTTGTTTAGTCATTTAATGACGTCATTGGGATTCTCAGTATTCTACTCAAATATCATGATTGTAGTGACATTATTGTTCTTATTTGAATGGTTGTCATATAACGAATGATAATGTGCTGATTGGAACTTCATATCTTCATATCACGCATGCAATGTGTTAATTGATGGATATATATTAGTTTAATTGTGCTGTTTTAGGCATATATCCAAACTGAAGTCATTCTGCCCTGGTCCCCTGTTACGACTGTGGTACGTGAATGTGGGCGGTACGAAATCTGAACTACGAAAGACGGGTTTTGATAGATTTTTGTTTCACGCCATGCCCAAGACCATATTCCTACTAATCTTTTATTTCATTCCATGCCAGACATACGATACTTCGTTGTAAAAATTTACGTCAATTTATTCTGATGATGCTAGCATCAACCTTATAATGAACTGGCAGAAGGTAGTATGTGTGGCATCAGGCCTCTTTCATTAAGTTAAATGGGTAAAACATCAAGTTATATTGCAATAACTTCTAAAACGCTACTCTTGCTACTGTCTGGCTGCGGTCTCTCCCGTCAATGAATTTTTAAATATTTCAACAAATTAAAACTTTTGGAGGAATACGTTTACTAATACCTTTCAAAACTATTGAGTCATAAATTATTAGTACTATCTCTAAAAACCTATGCTGTAAATAAGGAAACATAGAGGATTTAAAACATAGGTAAGCTATTTTTGATGGTAAATAAATCGCGAGGTATATATTATGCCCCGGCGGCAAAAAATCGAAAAGTTATTTTTAGCGTGAAGGTCATTGTCAAGGTCAAATGGTCATCGACCTTTGTGTCATTTGAAAGGGCTTCATCAGTTGAGTACGTATGTGTAATATGAGGTGTCTATCACTCATGGTTCAAAAGCTAAGACCAAGGTTAAAGTTGAAAACAGACAAACAAACAGACAGGAGAAAATAATATGCCCCGATCTATCGATCCGGGGTATAAAATGGTTGCGCTAAAATCTGCCAGTAATATGTTGTGGATATAATATCAGATTGCGTAACATGATCATATGCAACAAAAATTTTTGATGCCGTCTTAATTAGTAATAAGCCAGGTCTTTTAGTGTCTTAAGTTGTACCAGGGGCAGGCTTGGTGTAGTGGTCAAGTGCTTTTCTTGCGGCGCCAACGATTCGGGTTCGATTCCCGGGTTGCGCCACTACGTTTAAGAGGTCGGTAACCTCCTGCTTCCATGTCGCGATATAACTGAAAAAATAGTCGAAAGCGACGTAAAACACCAATCAACCAACCATCTTAAGTTGTACCATTTTACTTCGAGCCTTTTTCAAAGGAACGTACTCAAATATTTGATTAAAAGTGATTTTTTGTCAAATGTTGGTCTCCCTGGGGTCCAAAATCCAGGACTCAAGAACGCAAGAGAGTCACTTTCCTTTCCTTTTTAGGGCCTTTACGATAGAATTTAGCACTCAAACCTTTCGTATTCAACATTATAATTAAACTTCATCAAGCTCTGTAACTATCAGTATAAATGCTAAGGCGTACCACTGGATATTTAAGTCCAGATAAAACATTGCAATCTTGGTGATGCTGGTTTCAGGAAGAACAAACGCAAATCATAGAAGGGATGACATTCTGTGTTCGGGAGAAGCCAGTGTCTCATGATTATAAGCTACACCTCATATTCTGAAAAGGGAAACTTTACTCTGTCTAACAGTATTCTTTATCATTTACGATTTGATGCGTTACATTCTATAGCGTTATGTGAGTAATATATCTGTTGATCACATTGTCCATGGAACGCAATAATCATCAGAGGAGTATGTTCTGGCATAGTCTATAAGCCTATGAGGTGTGTAAATGACCATCCCTCTCTAAAGAGTAAATGTAGCACATGTGACCTTTATCTGAATTGCAGTGGAATATATATGGCCAGGTTATACTGATTGTTCAATTTATTCATGGACAGAATGTCATCAGTGTCTCCACACGTGTAATAAAAGCTGCATACCCCATGTTTGGTAGTACAGGGCATATTATATCTAAATTTATTCTAAATTGTTTTGGTTATATATATAAACCTAAAACATATTTTTAAAAAAAGCCCTTTGCAATTGTTATAATCAAATTATCGTATTAAGTGAGATGCGGCTGTCTAAAACGCGATGTTTGTAAGCATAATTTTACAACCAACTTATCACGTGATCTAATTTGGAAGCATATCACGGAGAACGAGGTAAATAAACCTCACGAGTAACTTAAAACATCTGCATTCAAGTCTGCTAAAGTTAGTATTAACTGAAATTGTTTTTTTTTTTTAGAGTCTCCCTTCATCGTATTTGTTTTAATTAAACTACGCATGCGCGAAGTCATGTTATGGTTGTATTTGGGGAATACCCTCTTTATTTACGAAGTATTTTATTTTTATTTTAATATCTCCGAGGGTTTCAAGCAACAAAAACTGTTATTTAGTCATACGAGAAAAATAGAGTTTTTGTTTTACATGCCCTAATTTTTGAAATTATACAGATTTGGAAGGTATACAACTTTAATATGAGATGGTGTTTCTTTCCTTTAGATAGCAGTGAATGAAAGACTCTTGACGAGTACTTCGTGAGGTTGCAAATTTGTTTTCATGTAATTATTCAGGACTTTTATTTCAAGACGTACATGCTGTACTGTACACATTCGCATTTTAGAATTTTATATGAAATCACGTCTTTTAAATTACTAAAGGTTTTGTTTTTGAGAGAAGATTTCCAGAACTCCATCCACTTCCTTGTAAATTAATTACAACAAAACGTGGGTAATAGACACCTTAATGTCTTGTCTTTTGTATGAGACAACAAAACCGGTGTCTTAGGACACGATAAATGTCGACACGTCATCCATCAAACGAGCAATTCCACAACATCACAGATCATAAAATACAAATTAGCGCACGAGAAACATAAAGCCTTATGGTTCAATTTACAAAAAAATCCCCCTTATATTAAGAGCCTCATCCATCAACTATTCTATAACAATATTCCATTTCTTAAGAATTAACACAATGTAAGATGTGCATGCATATACTGATAACCTTATTTAGACTAAAAGCAAAGAAACGCGCGAAAGCGTAATAAAAAGAAACCACATAAAACAATCAAAACATAGTTACGCATATCTTCACCAATGAACATTCTAAGACTTCAAATATTATGTCATGATATTACAGATATAGAATATAGACTAATAAGTAAATAAGTGATAAATAGTGAACCTTGCCTTTTTATATTTTTATATCTATTATTTAAAAAATAAAATAAAATAAAATGAATAAATGAAATAAATAAATAAATAAAAATAAGAGTTAGTTTTGATATTACAACCGTCAGGCTTTCTTGTTCGCTAAAGGTTTTATCTATTCTCCGTCTTTTAGCAGTCGGAGTTGTTTATTTTCACTACCAGATCTAAATAAAATAGATACACTAAGATAACTATTTACGTGGTTATAACAATGCCCCATAATAGGTTTATCTCGTTGGTACTTAATGCCGTGCATATGTTCCTCTATTTATTCCTTTAAGCATATTTCGCTTTCTACTACATATACGGTTGTACTGCATTTCTTTTTTTTTGAGTGCTTATATTCAGTTCTTGTCTTTACAGTTTGCTCCTTTATCAACTGACAAACGTGTTTGATTCTTTGAGTCACATATCATTTCCATTTTAATGATTTTACAAACACATTGCGGTTCTTCAGCACATATCTTTCTTTCTGTTTTTCTGTTAACAAGTGCATCATATAGGTTCATATCACGTCTGAAAGCCAAAAGCGGGGAAATATTACGCATGCTCTCAGAGTTTAAAAGAGCTGTTTGATGTTTCTTCATCAACGAGATGTACCTATTATGAGCCAGTTCTATAACCACGTGATGATACGACTGGTATTTTGAGATCTATGGCGTTATGGAATTGTTGGTTTGATGTTAGGTTTATTTATGCTGAAACATTTATAGTAAGTATGACCATGGATCTCACATACATGTAGCTATTAATTGTCAATCGTGTTTTAACTTGATGAAAGCTAAGTAGCCGATGATTCGTGACAGAGCGTTCTCATTATAATTATAACTAGTGCGTTTCCCTCTGGAAGTCTAAGAGAGACTTTTGTTAGATCTTTGATATGTCTAATTTTTAATTTTTTTATTGGTGGATAAGGCACCGTCTATTTGATATTCTGGGGACTAAAGTTTGCTCTGATGTTGACTAAAATCAAATCTTGCTCAGTGTCACAGTTAAAAAAAAATCTGTTAAAACGTAATTGTGCTCGCCAGACTTACACATAATACAACAATTTAAGTAATTTTAATGTTTTGTTCTTCATATCAGTTCAATCATGGGCAAACCTACTGACAAACCTACCATATTTGTCACTTGAATGGCAAGATGTATCAGCAGATAGTTGGTATATGGCGGAATGTCAGCGTGTCAGTCAGAGCCTGGAGGATGACCTCCGTCCTGGAAGGCCTGTCACTGTTGCAACCCCAGAAATGGTCAATAATTCCATGATATTGTTATGACTTGCAGGCGACTTACAGAAAGATATATAGCCAGTACTGTTGGCATTTCCCAAGAAAGACTTAGAGTACATTCCATTCTGACAGTGGATCTTGTAATGAGAAAGCTTTCGGCCCGTTGGGTACCAATACTTCTGACAGTTGATAAGAAGCACACCAGGCGCACTAATCTGAACTTTAAGAGATAGCACTTGCTAACTTTCTACAGAGACTTGTTACTTGTGACCATGGATGCAGTCCTAACATAAAATACACGTTAACGCGAAAAGCGGTGTCGACCAGACGTGCGTGCGCTCCTCGCGTTAACGCGGGAGGGAATTCGCGTTAACACGATTTATTCCAGCGTGCGCTCGGTTCAGTCGCACGTTCACATGTCTACCTTTGTAATTCCCTATGCAGTGGTACGGATACATACATAAATTTCACATGTAATATAAGAAAGGAAATTAACGCGTAGACATGCAATAAGGTATATATGTAAAAAACGTCATTTTATATTATAAAGCGACTGGCATATTTACTTTATTATTTTATTATTTTTTTTATTTATTTTTATTAATTTATCTATGTATTTATTTCTTATTTGTTAATTTATTTATCATTAATTATTTATGTATTTATTTCTTATTTCTACAATTATTACTATTGTTTTTTTCATTTATCTATTTTTTATAATATATAAATATCATAATAATCATCATCATTATTATTTTTACTATTATTATTATTATTATTATTATTATTATTATTATTATTATTATTATTATTATCATTATAATTATTATTATTATTATTATTATTATTATTAATGTTATTTTCATAAAATAAGAAAAAAAAAAATATTTTAGTTAATGTTCGGAAATGCGTTCAATATTTTTGAAATTCATCCCGTAACTCTTAAGTGTTTGATTCAATCCTTAACATTTTAATTACACATTAATATGTTTTTATATTTACATATATAATGTGTATATCGATCCTCCTTCAACTCCTTCTATATATAAATCACTTCACTTCACTGTAGGCCCATCATTTCATCGCAGAGGCCAAACAACAGTCTAAACAATGGAAGCACCCTCGTTCACCCCCGCCAAAGACTATTCCATAAGCTGGAAATGTTGTGGCCTCCGTTTTCTGGGATGCTGATGGTAGATGATCCGAATGGTGCAAACAATCGATAGCACATACTATGCATCACTTTTGAGGCAGTTACGGGAAAATATTTAAACTCAAGCCCCGCGGAAAACTCGGTAAAGGTGTGACAACAAGACAATGGCACCGCCTAATTCGCCCGATCTCACTCCATCAGATTTGCATCCATTTCCAGAACTGAAAACTACCCACTTTCAGTCAGATGATGAGGTGATACATGCAAAAGAGGATTTTCTGAACGGCCAAGTGAAGGACTTCTTTAAAAGTGACATCGCTGGCAAAAGTGTAAAGATACTGAAGAGGATTATGTTGAAAAATAATGAAATATGTCCAAATTCAAACCATTACATCTGAGGCTAACAACATATCAATCAGCCCTCGTTTTTGTTAAGTGAGGGTTTTCATGCATTCTATTACTTTTCAACCTTGTTGAGACGTTCATTAATATCTCTAGCTAGATACATGTTCATGTACCTTGACAACATTTTAGTTATTGATAACCCTAAGTTTGAAAGATTTATCACTGACAGATACTCACGTGAACTTCAATTAAACAAAGAGAATATTTGTACAGAAACACATGTTTTGGACCTATACACGGAGATAATTAACAATAAAATTCGTGCAAATATTTAAAATTAGTTCAACGATTTTAGATTTTCTATTGTAAATGTTGTATTGCAAATATTTTGATGGTCAAAGATGTTCATACACTCCCATTACATGGTCTATATATATTATTTAGTTGGTTCGATTTGCCAGAGCCAGCACTAACTAATGTTTTGGACTTCAGTTACTTTCGTATTTTACATTAACGTAACACTTATTTATTCCCTTTAGTGTGTGGATGTTGTAAAACAGTTACCCGCGGAAGGTTTAACTTAAGTGTTATTATACCCTTTTTCCTGATATTATGCGGCAGTGACACCTTCTACACAGTGTTTGCTCACAAACTTGTATATATACAGTGCTTAATTATATGCTTCGTCTGTATTAAAGGCATTCAGGGAATGTTCACTGTGGTACATTGTTGTTAGTGCCACAGTCAATAACAATTATATTAATAATATTAATTTAGGTTTTATTCAGAACTTACCAAAATTCGGAAATATTAGTTTTGGAACAATATGTATCCAATGGAATTTCTCTTCCCAATTACTATGATGATCTTGTGTACAAACTTAGGTTCCAATAAGTTTATCTCGTCAGTTTCCAAAATAATGAAATGCATTCATTATCGATGATATGACCCGTAGATCATCAAAAAGACAGTAATGTATGTTTGCCCTTCTACAGTCTTACACATAGTTTTAATTGAATGTTGACTAACAGGATGGTTGAGACTATGTGATGGCTTTTGTTGAAACCTTTTTCAAAGGAAAAATGGTCCTGAACCACACCAAATGAATGACGTTTGTTACCTCAATTGACCGTCGGTATCGTAACTGCAGCACAATCGAATATTTTCGTAATGTCTTGTTTTCCGTTGGTATTATACCATTTTAATGTTTTGTGTGCATGTCCATGGTATCTTTTGCCATACAGTTTTGTCAGATGTCTTCAGTTTACTCTATTATCTATATTCTTCATTCTTCCCCCTCAAGCCCCTTATGTCGATGAAAATACAAAGTATATGGTAGGTATTCAGTATTATGGACTAAAAGCGTAAAACACAGCTGGAATGGGTTTGACTCTGCAAAAGTATGGACCAGTTCCCGCAATAGGATAAGGAGAATGCTGCTATATAAATACAGATGTATAAAGTGGTGAATATATTATAGAGGAGAATTTTGTTAAAAAATGATTTTATTGGTGACAAAAATCTTGCTCTGGCTCTACTGAAAAAAAAATTAAAAAAATTCCATGCTCCAAGGTTGAGGGAAAAAATCTAGCCAGGATATAAATTCAGCCCCCCCTCCCCTCAGATTATCAAATAGACGGTACCTATGTCGTAAATTTAATCATGCAAGAAAAAGCAATAATATCCAGTTTTCATTTTGTTTTTCGTCGTATAAATACCGCAAATGGAATGTGTGTCGTTAAGATCGGGATCATAGAGTATTTCAGTAGGGAACAACACGAGCTGCACCATCTGATAGAGCGATACTGAATAGTAAAGATACACTTCAATAGATAGCTGTCGTGCTACATATTGTACCACGTTTTTTCGGCATCACTGTATCAAATACAATAAAAAAGAGGGAGGTATCGGTATTTGGTGAAGGTCATAGTTAAACATAGAAGTACGTCTGGCATGATGTGATTGAATTCTTAATCTAATGGCTTATTTATCAAGACATCAAAAGATACATGTGCGAAACCTAATAGTGCTGATCAAATTGAGTGTTTAGCCAGTGCAACACAATACAAGTAAATATATATATATATATATATATATATATATATATATATATATATATATATATATATATATATATATATATATATATATATATTTATCGTTAAGATTTACTAAATTTTGTTGTATAAGTAAACTCTTTTTAAAACTCCTAAGAGTTTAAAAATATTGGTCCCATAGAATAAATTTGCATGCGTTCTAATATGTTTAGTATTTGCACGGTCGAACGAAACATATTTCATACAAAATAGAATTCCACAAATGATCCATTGTTAGAGAAGTTCTTTGTAATGTGTTATCCAGGAGTGTCAAATACGGAGTCTACAAGTAGCAAGTTTTTCTCCCATACTTGCTGACTTATCTTTACAAGAGATGTGAAATGATCACCCTGTCATCCACAGAGGGGTGGGTGACAGGCTACACGACTTATTTCGGGCATAATTTTATTATATCATAAGAAAACGCAAGGGAAAATGACAAATTTAAGGGGCACATTAATCAATGGTAGAATACAATCAAACTCTAATGTCCAATGATGAATGAGAAAACTAAAAACCTTCGTGTCAAATTGACTAGTTCATGCCTCGGCATATACAAAGTAAATTTGACACTCTGGGTTGATTTTGCAATTATCACAGAGCTAGATTCTAATAATCTCTTTATCTATTACGATGATCATGAAGTTTAGTCCGACATTATATGACGGGCCTTATTGAAACTCTTATCAGAGGTGGAGACATGGTCCTGAACTTTGTATGTCCTGTCTGTTTGTCGTATTCCTACAGATCAACGGTCTGAGCTAGCTTCCAGATATGAAGAGCACGGTATACTCATGTTGTTGTCAATTTATACATTTTTGATCTCTTGCTCTTATTCAGCGTTACTATACATGTTTAAATTTCTATGACCTCTCAACTTGGTCTTTGCTCTCTTTATGGAGGATTATTGATAGATTTGTAAATGTGTCCTTTGATAATACTGTTTTGTGGTGGGTGGGGAGGTAGGCCCGTGAAACTGTTAACCACATCAACTGATTGACTACAGTCATATCTATTGACCGTTGTAAGTCGTTATGACAACTGGCGTTTAACTGAAAGTTTTAGTGATGTTCTTATGTATATTTTTTTTCCCAAATTATTACATTATTAACCGTACATTTCTTTCGTGACTTGCTTTCATCTTTCCTTTACTTCATTCATTCCTTATTTCATCAGTTGATAAATTCATTTATATCCTAATTTTTTGGATTCATGAAAAGTTTAAAATATCAGTAATATTTTTTGGTTCGATATTGCTTGGCAATATGCTTCCATAAATAATCTGAAATGACGAATTCAGTATTAATTACACCTGTAATGATATTACCTGATAATCCAATTCGAAGTTTAGCTATCCTTTCTTGTATATCATAACACAGCATTACATACATTACAGCTATTCTTCAATGTAGATTATATCAATCTGTATTTAAGAAATCTTATGAAGCGGTGGTATTCTCAGTATCACAAATTCTTCGATATATATCTAAAACCTGACAATTGGAATATTTCTTTTTCGATATATGAGGGTTGAATTGTAAGGAAGATTGACAATAATCAATTCTAATTAAGATATTCACTAATGCGTCAATAAATATTACGAAAACAGTATTGATACAACTATAGTACTTTATAATTAATATTTGCCTGACTACTTTACAACATGTATAATCGTAAATCATATAGTAGTTAAATATTGTTAATGAGATAATGATTTAAATCATTGTTGAAAAGCTACTTTATTTAATGCATGATATTGAAAAAAGAGAAGCGGGGCCCGCCCCCCCCCCAGAAAGAAAGAAAAAAAAAAAAAAAACAAAAAACAAAAAACAAAAAACCGCAGGAACATAGCAAGATATTGTATGTATCTCACAATCATTTAACACGTTGAATGTATTAAAGTGTGCGTTCTTCTGATACGGTATATTTGATGACAAGACTAATAAATCTGTCAACGACACAGAGTGCATACATGTGATTGACCATCTTCATTTCGCATAGTATCACTTGATCCACTTCACGCAGTCACCGCAAGCCATCACTTTAAATAGCGATAATTGACGTACACTCACGATGTGCTTTAAAACCTCATTGTGAAATAGTGGAGTTAAGGGCACGAGATAATCTTTTTTAAATTTCAATTTCAATTGTTTATACCTTTTGTATTATGTCATTGTATACTCAGGGACTTTAAAACGCCCATCTAATATCATTATAGTTTAATAAACAACTATGGTAAATAATTGCACCAAATTGATTCATTTCAAAAAATTGAATTATATTTGACAATATGATTGATACTATCACACGTGTCTTTTAAAAAATTATTTGATTTCATCAGTTATGTATACCACGTCCAAAATTTCATGTGTTTTGTTTAGTAATGAGTACGCCCCCCCCCCCTTCCCCATTTGCTTTAACGCATGCATACAATCTGGACCGCATTGATTGACATAAAGTTCGAAGTTTTTTCATATGAATATTATTCTACTCTTCTGGAAGAGCACGTGCCAACTCACCCACAGTTCTTTGTGGACGGTGACGTTTACGTAAGCGTCTCCCTAACTCATCCCACATGCGCTCTATAGGTTTGAGGTCGGGTGAAAGTGCTGGGAAATCCATTACAATAATTCCTTGGATATTTAGAAAGTTTAAGGTGACTCTAGCCGTGTGCAGACGTGCGTTGTCTTGATGAAACGTCAACGGATTGTTGAGAGTTTGATGACGTTGAATTAATGGAAGGAGCTCAGGCTGTAAAATGTCATCGATGTAGCGCCTCGCGGTAAGAGTGTTCCTCAAAATAACCAGTGATGACTTGAAATGTTGATTGATGGCGCCCCAAACCATGACGCCACCACCGCCAAATTTGTCACGCTAAAGTATGCAGTTTGCAGCAAAACGTTCATTGCGTCTCCTATAAATGCGCTGTCTTTCGTCAGCCATGGACAAATTGAATCTTGATTCGTCGCTGAACACTACGTCATGCCAATTACGTCGATTAGGAAGCATATTCTGGGACCAGGTCAGACGATTTCTTCGGTGGCGAGGAGTTAGGATCTAGCCTTTCAATGGGCGACGGCATAGCAAACCTTGCTCTTTCTATTGTCAGCGTACTGTCCTGGGGTGGATTTGCCTACCGTGACGACCTATCACATCTCTTGACATGCTTGCGGCTGTCGCAAACCTGTCACGTAGATGATGTTGCCTTATGAAAACGTCTTGTCCTTACGCTTGGCTGACCACTTCGAGGACAATCCTGAACACTTCCTGTGGTCCAATACTTCCGTACAAGTCTCATGATTGTAGAAAAATGGACGTTGAATCGTCCTGCGATGATACCTAGATTTACGCCGGCGTATGCAAGGCCAAGAACAGCATACCTCTGTTGATCAGACAGTCTCGGCATATTAGTTTTAATGAAGTTTGAAATCAGGGTAGATAAAGGCACTAGGTACAAGTATACGTTATTTCTGAAGAAAATGACTCAATGTAGAGCACATGGTCCAGTACTTTTTGAAAAGCGCACGGGTGAGCAGTATTACGTTATGGTTGAGTGATTTGTCTCGCCGATAGCATGAAAGTTACCGCAATCACACAATATTAAGCAGATTTTCAAATCGATTTATTTTCCAAACATTTATGTTTTTACATGAAAAAAAAAGCAAGGAAAAAAAAAAAAAAACAAAAATACAGGCGTTTTTAAGTCCCTGAGTATACTTCAGAAACTGGTTCCAATCAAAAGCTTCAAACGGCAACAAATTTCTGTTGCTAGTGGTTTAATGTTGTTTGCTTTATAAATGTCATTGTCAATTTTGAGATGTGCGCGACACTATATAGCTATTATAAAACTTAGAATATTAAACATGTTACAATGTATGTATGTTTAACTCCAAAGATATGGACGATGCGACTGAACCAAGCGCACGCGTAAATAAATCGCGTTAACACAAATTTACTCCCGCGTTGACTTGAGGAGCGCACGTGTGTCCGGTCGGCATGTGTGCTTAGGAAGTCCTCCTTACCGCTTTTCGCGTTAACCTGTAGGTTATGTTAGGGCTGCACCAATCTGTAATATCTATCTATCTATCTATCTATCTATCTATCTATCTATCTATCTATCTATCTATCTATCTATCTATCTATCTATCTATCTATCTATCTATCTATCTATCTAACTATCTATCTATCTATCTATCTATCTATCTATCTATCTATCTATCTATCTATCTATCTATCTATCTATCTATCTATCTATCTATCTATCTCTTCTTGTTATTATATATCGCGCAAATCATCCTCTATTCGTTCCTTTAAATGCTTTAAAATCACCTTCATATAAAGGAGACATTTCCGATTTTATTTCTAGACTTAAATTAATAGCGGAAGATGCGATTTTATTCTTACACCTTACCTCTCGGTGCCCAGGAAATAATTGTTAGACGCATGTAGAGATGCATTAGAATATCGGACGAATCCACTTGTCACGTCAGAAAATGTAATCAATATGACTGAATGTGTTTTGGACTTAAATGGATTTAGACTCAGTAATAAACATTATAAACAAGTAGAAGAAATAGTGACTGGGTGTAGATTATGTAGTAATTTTGCGTGTACATATATGCGGAAGTTGGACGAAGAACTTCTTAAGTCTGAAAAGGAACCGTTTATTTTTTAACAAACGCTGACGATAGATTCCGGTGTTTGGTTGGTTATCTTGGATCACTGTTAGACTTCGCGGAGTATGAAAATAAAATTCATATAAGAATTGAATTGAGCAGAGACACCATAGAATTTATGGACACTATTTAAAACAGAGAACGGCCATATCTTCACAGATCTTTGTTCGAAACGACAAAACATCTATATTTAAAACAAAATTTATACCACTCTCCGCTTACAAAAAAGCATTAGGGCATGCACTTGGATTGAGGATTAAAAGAAAGGAATCAGGACTATAAGAGTTGAAAATGCAATTACGAGAAAGGGGATATAATAGAAACACGCGAAGAAAAAAAAATGCCAAAAAACATGAAAGAATGCCAATTGTATTTACGTATTCAAAACTTCTACCGGACATAAGAGGTATACTGAGGAAAAATCAAACAACTGTCTTAAAGAACCGCACTGTGTTGGAAAATTTCTAAAATTTATTCAAACGGATATGATATGTGACCCAAAGAATACAAAAATGTTTTTCAGTTGTTAAAGGAGCAAAATGTAAAAACAGGACTAAATCTACGCGCTTCTTCGTAAAAATGCAATAAAAGCATATATATAGTGGAAACCGAAAGATGTTTAAAAGGAACGAATAGTGGAAGATATGCGCGGCATAAAGTACTAACAAGGTATTTCTGTTACATTGACTGTATTCTTCAGAGGATCCGCCTGCGTTTACATCGGGTAAATCCCTTCACTTTCTGCGGCCGTGTTGTAATGCATACGATTAGCTAATTGATTGGCTATTAAAGCTCTATTTTTGTGCAGCTCGGGTAGCTAAGTCGGTTAGACGGTGGGATGCATAACAGCTAGGTGATTCGGTACCATATGTGTTGGTTTCGAGTCCCAGACGGGGAACGAATATAAGTGAAATATAAGGTGCCTTGTTAACTGTAATATTAATATATGCCTTACCAAGTTATCTTCATGAAATGAGGAAGCTACTATCAAAACCTTCACTTGTTTTGCTTTGAGATGCAGTGGTATCTAAAGTAAAACTGTAAACAAATGTTTATGATACTATATACACTGAGGTTTGAGTAGTCATCTCCGAGACGGCATTGATTACAAACGGATATAATGCCGAAGAATACAAAACTTGAAAGACGAATTAAAATGTTACATGGTTCGACCAAAGAATTAATAAATGCTTATACAAGAATATTTTAAGCCACTAGATAAAAATTAATAAAACAAAGAACAAGAAAGGCCTTATCTTGCTTTGGTAATATGTCACGCTAACCAGAAACTGAACCAACATCGATGGAGTAAATTCAAGCCAAACAGAAGAACATTAAAAACAACAATCACATTCTAATGATCAATTAAAAAAAATAATAATAAAATAAAGTAACATCACGGGATCACTGAAAGTTGTATGGAATTGACAGAATAATCAAGTTAATGAGACATTAAAACAAAATAAACTTCGATAGCCAAATTCTTGCAGTATGTAGATATCCAAGGAGTAAAACTAAGTGCTGTAAACCTCAGGGTTTATCTTACCCAACAATACATCGTTAAGCTCATCTGTAGTAATTTTACAGGATTTTGCTCATTACAATGCTCCAAGAATATGCATTGCTATGATAAAATCGGATACTTTATTACTTTACTCTGAAGTTTCCAAAAGTCGATGTCAGAATAAAAAAAAAAAAAAAAAAAAAAAAAACCAAGAAGGAAATATTACATGAATATCAGTAACGGATCCAGGATTTTTACTCGTATATATGTGGCGGAAAAAAGGGGTTTTTTTTTAAAACCGCCACTGAATATATGATGATTATGAAGAAATATGATTTGCTCATGTGGTGTAGGGAGAGTGGTACTACTATTTCAATGTATAATGGGCTCTGGTTAGAAATTCACCTTAGCAGATTATGGAGTAAAATTAATTCTACTGTATTATTTCACTAAATTAACCTTACATAAATCATTCCTTCATGATCTGGGAAAACCTAGTAAGTGACATCAATCAATCATCTATAGCAAAATGTTAAAGTGTTGAGAGAGGAGATATTGGCAAACATTTTGCTCTGTGGATTATCGAAAGCTATGGTAAAAAATATAATTCTTGTTGAAAGCCCAGGAATTTACCAAATTACAAAGAGTGTAATGTAGAGAAAAATAACATAACAGGGCAATCATTGTCCTGGAAAAACCAGAGGTTGGATCAACTGTCATGTAAGAGGAAACTTCCCTTGCCAACACTCCTTATGATCCATTAAGCATCCAGTCAGTTTAAGTCGGACTCACTTTGAAAATTAATGGAGAATCGTGTAACTTTCAGTCTTGATTAATATGGATAGGGTTTTCTTTGGCACTTACTGTAAGATCAATTTATTAATTAGTTAGCATTTCAAATATTCATGCCTTGCATTTCTATAGTTTAAGCCTTGAACATTGAAGCTGATAAGTTGCTGATATTCGCATATGGTGCAATAAAATATTACACGTATATACTCGTATTTTCTTACCTTTATTATCGGTGTTACATTATACCACCATAGTATTTAAGCTAATAATGTTTGAGATGTGCAAACAAAGTTTTATAACGGTAATAAATTGCTGTGGAAGATTACTCAACTGGTTTCGGACTTCTAAGAAAAACGGATTTATCAACCGAACGCAATTATCACTTTAAATGGGGAATCTATTTTTATAGAAAATAATACATGAATACCGAATTCTGATTTCCGTACCGTATGGTAAATTTGTACTCTTTCTGTATGCTAAGAAGTATTTATTACGTTCGAAATACCGGTAGTCTCTCACTACATAAAGAAAACAGTTGACAGAGCATTGTCACTACCGAGAATGATCACAATGGGGTTCTCAGGATTTACGCGTCCGCTTCGAATTTTACAAAATTTCTGATTCTTTAATAAGATGAAGTCCGAGACATTCTGAATGTATCGAGTTATGACTATTGTTTTGTCGTAGCGATAGTGCAAATTTTCAGTCAAATATTATTCAAATGTTTGTAAGTGCATGGATATCGGCACTTCAAGTCACTGGATAAGTACAAATAGATGACAAAAACTTTAATAATTTTCTCACTTTATGCCATAGTCATATTACAACAAAAGATCGAAAAATAAAATTTTATACACAGCTTGAGTATACATCTCGAGGGTTATAACCCATCGAAAGTCACTTGTCAGGATCATATCAGTGTTTGACAATTAACCCCATTTAGCTTTTTGTTTGTTTGTTTTGTTTCGTTTTTTTTTAAGTTTGCCTCATTTTCAAACCCATTAGGAAAGGCTCTCACATTTTCATTGAGGTGATAAAGGTAGTATATTTGTGGAGATTAAGTTCACCATGTCTTTCCTACAATTGTATTTTCAATAACTATAAAACATTTAATTTGATATTGTTAAAAAAAAAACAAAAACAAAAACAAAACAAAACAAACTACATAACTACACTAATTGATATACTACTGTCATATAAAATGACTGTCCTAAGTCGGTATTGTAACTGCACTTTAATTAAATATTTTTGTGATGTCCTTATTGTGTTTTTTCATATCATTACACTATATACTGTATATTTTCGTAGTACTTCTGTCATACGATTGAGTCAATTACTTCTTTAGCATTGTTATTATTCATAGCTATTGATATTCAGAATCAAAATATGATTTAAAGCATAACATCATTAAGTAAAATTGCATTTCTTTGACTAAACTGTGCTTTAAATAATAATTTAGACAAAATGTATTTAACTTTGTAAGTATGTGATTTAATATTTTTAAGATTGCTCTATTGATTCCATTCTCCCATGCTGTAGATAGGTTAGTGAGAGTCGTTCATCTGGAGTCTGGCATTGTACCGTTTTTACAGCTTCCAGTAAAGAAGGCAGGTTATCCGTTACAATTCCCGGGTCATGAATGATTCCTTCTGTTGTGACGTCATTGCCTGGATATATTTCATATGTTTCTTTTGGTTTTCCGTTTTTCCTGATGACAACCTTTTTTATCCCGTGTGGTCCTTTCTTTTCTACTCTCATAATAAAAGCTGGAATTTGATTTTTCTTTGTTGTACAAGCTGGACATAGTTTCGTCTTTCCTTGTGATCTCGAATTTATGGTACCCATGGCGAAAATGTTCCTGTAAATTAAACCTAAAATCAATAAGATCCATTTTTTCAAACCAGTTATATGTCACACTTGCTCAAAGGTCTTTGGCATAACACAATATTTCAGTAACAAATCTACTGGAAATCCCACTTACACTCGCTCTACACTCTCACTAGATGAAATTATTAATAGCCATAAGTCAGTGTTGAGTTCCTTTAACTTATGTACTAAGGATAGCGAGTTTATATTGGATCCCTAAATTACACAATGATCCATATAAACATAGGTTCATTGCAGGATCCAGTACATGCTCCACCAAACCTCTATCAGCCCTCCTTACCAAAATATTATCTGCAGTTAAGGAGAAACTTCAGACGTACTCCGATGTGATTTACTCTCGTAGTGGTGTTAATCAGTTTTGGATACTAAAAAAAAAAAACCCAAAGAATTATTGGAAAACCTAAAATCTCAAATTCTGACAACTGTTAAATTTATTAAGACATGATTTTTCTACTTTTTATACCACTATACCTCATGATAAATAGAAAACCAGGCTCTTTAGAATTATTGATAGCTGTTTCTTCACCAAAAAGTGTTCACGCAGATATAAATTTATTGTTTTAGGATATCCAGATACATATTTTGTGAAAAACCACTCTGAATCTAAATACAAGTACTCTGAAGATGACATCAAAAACATGCTGGACTTTCTGATTGACAATATATATGTTGTGTTTAATTATACATTCAGATATATTGATGATGTACTATTTATAAATAACAAAAACTTTGATACATACTTACATACAATATATTCAAAGGAACTTCAAATTAAGGACACTACAATATCCAATTCATGCGCTTCATATTTAGATCTACTTATTGATGTCGACCGAGATGGTAAACTTACTACTTCAATTTATGACAAACGTGATGAAATTAGTTTCCCCATTGTTAACTTCCCATATACTAGTAGCAACATTCCTTTATCACCTGCGTACGGTGTTTATGTATCCCAATTGATTCGATATGCGCCAGCGTCATCTGTTTATTGTTCTTTCATTTATTGAAACCAATTACTAGGAGAAAAGTTACTCAAACAAGGATATGAGATATCACGACTTATGTCAACATTCCGCAAATTTTACGGTCGTTATAAAGACAATATTTGCTCATATGATGTATCGTTGTCTGACATGTTGACTTCCTTATTTCACAGTAACTAAACCATCTATATTACCTATACTATACAGCAATATTCTTACTGCTTATGACAGATATCTATTTTGACTACGGCTGCGCCGTTTCCTAATTCTGTGACAGCGAATAATACTATTTCGCTCATACTTATGGCATCACCACGGTTGTGACCGGTCGGCAGGGGATGCTTACTCCTCCATGGCTCCTGATCCCACCTCTTTTTTGACAGAGGTTCGTGATTATTATATTATATTTACATATGCACTGTCATGTGTCTTCGATTTCGAGTTGTGGATTTCGGAACAATATCTTGGATTTGTACTTGATAAGGTTTAGCAGTTTATTAGAAGACTGGATTTAATTGACATTCTTAAATCAATTATATTGGAAATGTCTTTTATATTAATGTTTTACATAAGTCTTCGAAGCTGCTATCGTGCTATTTCAAAGAAGAAAAAATAATTTTTTTCACCTCGCTGATAAAAAAAAAAAAAAAAAAAAAAAAAAAATAGAATATCATACATCCATAAATCTTTTAACATATTCTAACATTTTTGTTTAGTAGCGGATGTTTGATTGTTTAAATAATTACATAAGCAAGAGCTACACTTGACCGTGCCCTTGTCCTGAATTTGGTTGAAATACATTATTCAGATTATTCCTGTCTATTACTATATCAAATGGTCAATCTAATGGTGTTTTGGTTTGGGTTTTTGGGAGGGGGGGAGGGAGGGGTAATATTTGATCAGGAACCTAATCCTTTTTTATTCCCCGCTTTTCGCGAAAGCGGGGGACATTAAACTCATTCGTCTTTCCAGAAACTTGAACTTTTTCATATTTAGCCTTAAGCCACTGGAACCTAAATTGTCTCAGAAACCCTACCAATTATTATTAATCAATAATGAAATGATAATGCATGATTATGAGTGTTTTACTGTACATCAGTGAGTACTATCATACAGTTTTTATTTCATTTCTGAAATTTATAAATCATAATTGATAGCTATTATAATGCCTTTAGTTACACGAAGTGAGCAGAATGTTTCTGATGGTATAATACTTCTGCTCCTTTTCACTTCGCATTCTTCTTCTTCACTTAAATGTTTGTTTGCGTAGGTACATTGTTAGTGAGGACTAAAAGAGAAAACTAAAGACATCTGGCAAAGCTGTATGACAAAAATCACCAAGGACATGCACACAAAACATGATAATAATAGAATATACACTGAAAAACGACAATACAAAAATATTCGATTGTGCTGCGGCTACGATACCGACTTTGGACGGTCAATTGAAGTAACAAACGTCATTCATTTTTTTGTGGTTAACCGGTCACATCATTAGAATAGTCAGTTTGTTCTCTTCTCGCTTCTTAGATTTTGTCTCATTTGGAGTAGAAATAAAGAAATTACGGCAATTTGAAAGTAGCTAAAATCATTGAAATATTTAAAGATAGCACGGCGGTCCAGTGAGATGTTTATTTTGCCTTGTTATTGACGGTGCGATTAGAATCAATAAGCATAAAAGCGATATGTTCAATTGCGACCGGGGTCACGGTTGTATTTATTCCGGTGAAGTGAGTTTTTTTTCAGGCAAATACGTTCATAACCTGTAAACAGTTGATCGCCGAAGCGAACACGATCGGGGACATGGGCACACAAAAGTTTTTGAAATCTACAATTTTCAGTTTTTAATTTAATTCTACCGGCGCATAATATGCGATAAGTATCTTCCCCAATTGAAGTGATACCATTTTTATAAATATATACATAGAAATGACTACAGTCCATTCAAAAATAAAATGATGGCGTCACTCTCTCAGGCAAAACAAACCGTCCGTTTTAACGAGTCTTTGAGTACATCGATATGCATAGTAAATAATCGTGCATTACATAGGGAATTCATAACCAAAACAATGTCTATAGGAGTAATTATGATTTTTCTATTTGTGAAAAATTACGCCGTAGCTTTTATTCACAATTGTTTTTATCAAAAGTTTCGTTTCATCATTCATAATACATAAATTTAAAGCATAGCGTGGCTGCATGGGTTAACCATGAACGATTTTGCAGTCGAAATTGCTAATAATTGGTTTTTACATTAA
Organism: Pteria penguin; assembly: GCA_035048485.1. Classification (NCBI taxonomy): domain Eukaryota; kingdom Metazoa; phylum Mollusca; class Bivalvia; order Pterioida; family Pteriidae; genus Pteria; species Pteria penguin. Next base: position 8,010,919 of record CM068588.1, on the reverse strand, counting down.
TTAAACATTTGGCGATTTCATATGATTTGTCGTAATTTTGTAGTTCTTTTATTAATACTGTACGATTTTACACGAGTTTCCTCTGACTCGGCGACCTCCACGTACATGTATATAATTATGTACAGAAATACATAATAATACGATGTAATAAATATCAAGAATTATCTATTAAGAGGTATAAGACATATAAGATATCATTTCATTATTTGGTTTACATTGACCTCTGTTTCCAACTTCAGACTTACATTTTTAATTGCAGATAGATCTAGGGTTGCGAAAGGAAGGGGAAGGAGAGTGGGTGATAAGGTCCATATTTAAGGAAGAAATTTTTGTTTTAACAAAGGAGATAAGACTAAGAGCCTATTTCAATTTAAATGATTTGGTTTTAATCCTCTCTAGTTAATTTTGGTATATTAGTGGCAAATCCAGAATTTCCGAAAGAGAGGGGGGGGGGGAGAGGGGAGGCACATGTGTAAGTCAAATATAAGCCCAAAATTTTAGGTGCCAAATCTGAAGATTTAATCAGACTTGTGGCAAAAGACAGTGGCGCCCCCTATAAATCCGCCACTGTAAGTAGAACAAGGAGAAGACAAGTTATGTTAAGGTACTACGAAACGCCAATCGCGTTAACCAAAGATTCATGAAAAATAAACGGTTTTAAATACGTAATATTTCATTTCATTTAGATAACTATGTATTGAAGAATAATTTTAATATTAATATTCTACCGATATACCCGTTATTTGCACTCGAAAACGGGTGTTTATCAGTACAGCTCGCGTGAAAACACTGGCAAAAGCGAAGACTCTTCGTCATGTGCATTCAGATGGTCAGTCCCAAGACGAATTCTATAATATCTTTAATTGTTGACTTTCTAATCAAAAATATCGATGGTATATCGGGGAAGCGTCGTCTAGGGCGATCACCTATATCGATCTTAATAAACTAGGTATTCATAATAATGAAGGACAAGGACTAATTATCAAGTATCCTGTTTAAGACGGGAACTGAAATCAAACAAACTTTATAATTACATTTTATATTTCAGATAATAACACTCATAATCAAAGGTTTTATGTTTTTTATAATGAATATAATACACATAGTAGATTAATATTAGAAAATTAAAGTATACTGTGATAAATTAAAAGGTATTTGATATTTTTATTTTTTGCACATTTTTAAAAGAGTTATCCGCCCGTAATATAGGCAAACCATTTTTTGCTTTTACAAAGCTTATTTTTGTCATTCAATCAAAATTCCTTCGAATATCCTTATAAGTGACCATTTTAATAAGTTTTTACATAAATATAAATCATTGTGTATGTTTTTAGAAAAATTACCTCGGACATTTGGACTTGGTCATTTTCATCAAAGTTAAAAAACATTCTTCGTCAAGTTTAAGAGTTTATATTTGAGATAATAAGACTTATAATCAATTTTTTTTTCATAACATCTGTAGTACATAGAGTACATTAATTTTGATTCGCTGAAAAAAAGGTATGAAAATGCGATATTGTCCGTTTTTAAATACTCATAGCTTGTAAAATACTTGAGATAAACTGGTGAATTTTCAGAGATTTTAAGTATAATGTGTACTTTGCGACTTACTTATGCTTTGATATATTGCCATTTAAATAAATTATCTATAGTTATCTAAAAAAATGTATCTCATGTGTCTTAAGGAAAGAGTTTAGGCCTCACTAACATTGTGTTTGTAAGTGTGAAAAGTATCTAGAGAATTATGAATTTTAAGTTTAAATATATGCGGTTACAAATATATCAATGTATCATTGTATGTATCAGCTGAAATAATTTCTAATCATACCAAACACCTTAATTCAGATATAATACTTTCTCGTTCGAACAAGAAAAATCTCGTACGAACGAAATAGATAGAGATGAACACATAATTGTTCTTCTATAAAATAGCACGAATAGGCTTCGTATAAGTTTGAATTCCGAATAATCAGATGAAAGTGAAAAAATAATATGACAGCAGCATATGCTTAACCTTATATTTCTTTGTAGGATTTGATTCCCCGGGCATTTGTTTAATCCAAAAAGACACAATTTTTTATAAACAATACTGATTTCAGCAAGCAGTAGTATTAGTAGTAAATTTTAATAATAATAATAATAATAATAATAATAATAATAATAATAATAATAATAATAATAATAATAATAATAATAATAATATCAGCAACAATAATAGTAATCGACAGGTAGATATCAAAGGAAAAACATCGACCTACCTCTTTATTGGTTTCAATAAAATGTATATTTTGTCAAGGTGCCCAAGTTTTATATATAGCGTGCTTGTTATCTGAATTATTAAAGCACCATATCTTACAAATAATGATATGTACATCAGTAGGTGGGAATTTTCGTAATTTAAATCATTCTACCGTTAGATTCATAATGTATAGACTGGCGATGATTGGCATTGGTACTTGTAGAGAAAAAAATCATGAGATGTAAATCGTCTCGTTTGTTATACAGCGAAGTGTTCAGGTGATTATTAATGTCGTATAATCTCGATATGAAGTAGATTTCTGCTCTCTCTCTCTCTCTCTGTTTCTCTCTCTGATTTTTTTAACGTTCAATTCTCTTTGATAGGTGATCCACTTCTGAAATAATCTACAGTGTAACGTTAGTATTATTAATTGGAAGAATTTGATGAGTAAAGTTGGGCACAGGTGATTCTAGTAATCGAATTCATGTCAAAGATAGTCAATACTTAACAAGGCTTCTATTATAAACCACTACACACTGACAGTGTATGTTGTAAGTGTCATATTCATGTGACACCAGTTATTTTCGTAATTTACATTAAGATAATGAATTTTGGAGGCATGTACTGCATTTGTCTATATGAAACTAGTAATTTGTTTTGAATGTTTTCCAATTTCTCTATCCCATCAGAAAAAAGACTCATTTAAAACATGATCCAATAACCAATTAATTAATGAATTAATTAAATTGTAATAGACAAAAGCGCCAGTTCTGGTTCAAGTAAACTGATTCATGTATATATTGCAAGATTGATCCGCTGACTTGTAGTACATTTTGCTCTAGAGAAAATAAAATCGGGTCTTTGAATGCTTCAAAAACCTTAAAATCGTTTATAGCTTTATAAGTCTCAATTTTTTACCACTGAAATAAATTTGAGAGAGCGCACTGGCGATGTTTGCTAATCATTTTAGGTCAAATATATGGAATTTCCACCGCTTCGACAATGAGCATCACTAAAGAGACATACACACAGGTATATAGAATGGGTAGTATACGATTAAAATTATTGAAATTTAAGCAATACAGTGCTAGAACATGCCTCTATTCGGTATACTAATATTAAGTACCTAGTATTCATTCTCCGTCGTCCTCATATAAACACGAATAACAAACGCAAATATAATTTTACAACAGCCCACTAAAGCGACTGAAGAGTTTTGTGATTTTTTTTTTACCAAATATCCCATTTTCCCTAACCCCTATGTGTAAAATTTTCACCACTTAAATACAACACATTATCTATTTCAGATATAAACTTTCTTTGAACACATATCAATGGCCAATATGTAGCTGACTTCCACACAGGAATGATTAAAGTACCTTGAACCCTTTGTTAAAGTATTTTCCTCAAAACTACTGTGATCAAAGGAATGGGAACTAACCAATTATTTTCCCTTCTCCAACATTGTATTTGCGCATTTATACCTGAACAACATTTGCACAAAACTTTTGCATCAAATCTTTCACATTTTCGATTATAATAAGAAGCAAATCTGCCGTATGTATAAGGTTCCCAATCGTCGTTATCACCAAACCTACTGAGATTATCAGGATGAGTATTTTCAGATATAGATATCCATGAAGATAACATGTTAATATTATTGTTAGTAGCTGTATTCAACATATCAAGACATTTAAATTTACCTTCTCGCTTCCAACATCTACAATATATTTAACATTCTTATCTGATACAACTTGCACTGAATGCCCTTCAATATGATTGATATTCGAGTATATTTACTCTTCTCACAGCCTCTAGTTCTCTCCATGTAGAACTTTGTTCAGATTCACTGTAATTCCAATTACCATATACCGTGGAAACTGGTATATAATACCCTTCAAATTACATTAGATAGCCGCCATAACATTTACCCGAGAGATCACAAACAAGCTTCATATTTGTTACTTGTTCTTCTGTCAAATTATTAATGTGTCTAATGTAAAGATGACGGATAAATCCAAACCAAAAGTCAGAAAATCATGAAACCAGAGGACAAACAAAATCAGTGAAAATGAAAACCTAGTAGGAAATAACGAAAAATGTCTACTGAAAAGCATATGTGAACCCCTATGATGGAGCGAGCACGGGTAGAGTGAGCATCTCCTGCTTGCTAGCAACATCTGTCACATTACCAGTAGAAAGAGTCAAATCGTGTAAACTCCATATATACTTATATATGGAGAAGTCAGAATAAGTAACCTTCTGGTATAGAAGGTGTCAAATCTGTGTAAAATGATCGGAATAGGGGTCAATCCAGAATACCATTTAGAAGTCTGGATATCGAGATATATTGAGTAATAAGAGTCTCGTAACGACCATAGAATTTCCTCAGTGACGTTGTTAGTCTACCACATATATAACCCCGGTTGTGTAACTTATTTGAAAGTCGCCTAGCCCTCAGAACAAAGTCATTGTATTTCGAACATGCTCTGAAATAACGTATTAACTGAAATATGAATACGCTGTATGCGGGCGATGATGGAATGTTGCTACTTATGAAAGCAAATTTTGTGATAAGATAATTGGAATCGTCATGTTTTTCATAGAGTGGGATGTTCAATTGACGATTAATGTCTAAAGATAACATAATATCTAAATACGAAGTAGATTACTACTTTCTGTAGTTTATTTGACCTCCAGTTCACTTGGATAGATGATGCTAAGGTAATCCGCGAATGAAGGATTATTAATTGAAAGCAAGCCATCTATATATCTTAAAAGATTAGGAATGGAAATATTCTAATAACAAAGCAGTATTAATACTTCTTCCAATGCAATACACCCAGTGTAAATGCTCTTACAAATGCATGTATACTAGTAGTACTTCTATACTAGTAGGTTACCTATTTTGACCATATTTTCTCCATATATAAATATACAAATAGGTATAGTCCTAACATAACATGCACGTTAATGCGAAAAGCGGTCACGAGAACTGCTTTAGCACACGTGCTAGGACTGCTCGATCGGACGCGCGTGCGCTCCTTGCGTTAACGCTTGAGTTCATTCGCGTTAAAAAAACGCGAGTGATTCCCGGGTGCGCTCGGTTAAGTCGCGCGTCCACATGCCTACATTTGTAATTCTCTATGCAGTGGTACGATTGCGGGAAATAAAAGGGATTTAATTAAATTACTGCAAATGTCGCCATATATACGTGTATTAATTGTAATGTTAAAATGACATATGAAGTATGTATCTCTCCCTCACGGTTCTAAAGTTATGGCCAAGGTTGACAATAGACAGACAGACAGACAGACACAAAAACAATATGTCCCCGATCTATCGATCTGGGGCATAAAACGAAGGCAAACAAATGCTTTAAGGCAAACGGAAGGTACCCATATTGTCACGAAATGTATTTAATATTAATAGAAGAAAGAAATCATTTCATGATATTAAACAAAAACAATATCGTGTACAATCTATTCTTTACAAATTGTTTGAGGAATAGGAATGGGAAAAATAATTCTTAAAACGAAGTAAATAAAGACGAGAATACACAGACCCCATATCATGGTAAACCTCGTAATATCATATAACAACACTAAAAGATGAAATAACCAAGTTCAAAGTATTTTAAAATATGGAACTTGTTCAAAAGTCTCGACAATGTTATGATTTTATCTCAGGATATATTAAATCATACTATATAAATAACTGTAAGAACAATTGATCATGGTACCAACACATGATTGTATACACACTGGAAATTACAAATCTGAATATTACGTCATTAAGTTGCTAAGTTACACGAAAACACATATATACTTGTTCATGGTTTTCATTGTCCGAGAAGAACAATTTAATCTTATTTGTACTCTACGATTCGGAACACATTTACCAACACTTTAATTTTAATTAGTGTGTTTTGATGAATATCTGCATCATATATTATCAGTAAATGAATAAAACTGATCATAATTATTTAGATAAATTGGTATGTATGATTTTTATAGATTTCGTTATTGTATACACAATTTAATTATTACAAAAAAATGAAAACTGAACGTGGCACGGATTTTCAATCCATATAGGTGTTTTATATCATTTTCCCATGAAAAATCCCGGACAATAATGGGATAAATTTGCAAATAATGTTAATCTATTATACACATGTTGTTTTCTTCTGGTATCGGTCTCTACATTCTTGGAGGAATACAGTGTATTTAATCAACTTCTCTGATACCATCACAGATTTACCATATAATAGTCAGCATACATGATTACTAATTTGTAATATTTCGTCTCAAAACTTAACCTCTTTCCAAGAAATCGATAAGGTTTTAGTCACTCCTGCATTATTATTGTAACCCAAAACAATATCTTTCAGATATCTTTCAAATACATTCCATTGAAAGATAACATTGCTGATAGATTATTGACTTTTAGGCAATTAACACTCCTCCAAAGACTTTATATTTGTTAAATTTTAGCCTATAGTAATAGTTGTTACATATTTTGATATTTCCAGACTCATAAATATCTGCACCATATATCAGCCTGGTGAATATTTCCACTTACGCTACGTCATATGTATATGAAGTCACACCACAGCAGTAATAGCTGACGTAAATATGGATTGGTCTGCTTACAAGAACGCGTCACAAGAGTAGAAGAAATAGATCAGCATTTATTGCAAGCAATTGCAGCGGATGATGCTGTAATTGTGTTAATCGTGATGACGCTGGTATAGACATGCTAGAATTTATCGAGGGGCAAAAGAAAAATAGCACCAAAAGTACTACGAAAAGCCATGTAAAATGCCCAGAGGTGGCATGGGAAATGAAACACGAACCACACAGCCTTGAAAATATCATGCCATCCCCTTTTAACGAGTATCTAGCTGAAATATTTATAAGCATCCGTAAATTAGATGGTACCGAGTATAAACGTCTAGAGGTCGTTAAAACAGTGTAGAGTGATATTTGAAAGAAAAACAATATCCAATGTGGTTAAGGGGCCACGAGCACACAAAGATATTACTGCAAACAGCAACTTGAAAAGAAATGTCTCGGCAGACTAAAATCTGCATCTGGAGATATGGGAGAGATAAGGATAGGGAATCGCAAACCATTGCAATTTTGCATTTTTTATTATTTCGGTAAATTCTTAGCAATTTGCGGCAGAGACAAACACCGTTAACTAAAATTTGGTTGTGCAAAGGCGGGATGCGTCTAGATCCTAATACTTACAATTTCATGGCAGAGATTACAAAACAATGGATAGGACTGGCAAAACAGACTACAGAACAACAACAATAAATGTTCCTGACGCCCCTATCTATCTAACTGTTATCCCTTAGTGCAAAAGAAGAGCATCTGACGCAGTGTGGTTAGTAAATTTTACTTACATTCTCATAAAATCCCATTATGCGTATACACTATTGACCCAGGACTCGCACGTGGAGCCACCAAACAAATGTATTATATTTGGTTGCTCTACTTTTGAACTAGGCAATATTTTCATGAGAATGATTCATATTTCAATCACCTAAATTTGACATCGTTCTATATCTAGGTACTATACCCGACCTATGGGAATAATGTGCTGAAAAATCTAGTGGAAAGCGCTGCAACTCGTGCGGGAATCGATGGGAAAATAAGCAATCAGTTTCTGTTCACAAAATACAAAAAATCACCGGACACAAAATTGCTCAATCTTTTGCAAGTAGGCTTTCAGAAATTCTCTTTCAAGCGACCCGGAACGGCGGCAGTAAAATCAAAACTATGTAGGTACTGTACTCAGTAGATAATGTAAGCATGTAACATGAATTTTTCACTTACCTTTTATCTGCTCACATGGCTATTTATCGCCTAGTCAAAATAATTTCCTCTAATTTCAGTATACAGAAAGAAATATGCACTATCTTGTCAAATAACGGGGAGGCCACAACTATTACATATGCAGCCGCACATGTGTAGCAACGATCACCTCTGCTTTCACTCTGGATCCTGCTGTTACATTGTCCTGCGATCAGTCACACCGTATGAAAATGTTAAGCGAAGCTGTTATCAACAACCTCACAATAAACATGAATTAGACACGAAATATACTTATTCAATAAATTTCGACTTCCAGCTGCGTAATGTATGCGAGGTCAATAAATGTATTACTCCGCGGTGTTACCAGTGATTCAGTAATGAAAGATGGTAAAATATGTAATAAACAGGTTATTGACAGAATATCCCGAAATGTTCTTGCCCGAGGTCTTTGAGCGATAAAGCGGACCTAGCTTGCGAGGGCAGGAATATTTCACGATATTCAGTCTGTAACCTAAAATATCTGATTTGTCTAAGTTTTTTTGGGACTTAACAGAATTGAATTAAGTGGAATTCGAACCCGCGTCGCCAGCAGCGTAAGTCCAGCTCTTAACTATCACATTAAGTCTATGTAAAGATAATGGATAAATCCAAACCATAAGTCTAAAAATCATGAAACCATAGGACACACGGAATCAGTGAAAAAGAAAAACAAGTGGAAAATAACAAAATATGTCTACTCGAAGAGCATATGTGAACCCCTGTGATGGACAGAGATCAGGTGCCCGGGGAGAGTGAGCATCTCCTGCTTGCTAGAAACACCCGTCACTCATACCCAGTAGAAAGAGTCAAATCGTGCAAATTCCATATGTATTTATATATGGAGAAGCCAAATCCCTATTTTCCGTTTTATGTTAAGTAATTGAATAAATGTGTTTAGATAAAGAGGCATAATAAGATGATGAATAAAACCAACTCAACATTAAAAAAAGGGAAATCGAAAGCATACAATATCAGCAAAATAGAAAAAAGACAAAATAATATTTACTTCGGATTTACCCCAGGAAAGTTTGAGATCAGGTGCTACGGGAGGCTAAGCGTCTCTTTCCTGACAACATCACCAAAGTTCAATTACACTGATTGATTTTTTTAACGTCACACCACGAATATTTGACTATATGATGACGGCATCTGCCTGATGCGGGGCATACCAATTTTGACCTTTGCAACGGACCCACCCAAAGCAGTGAGGGATCTTTAATGTGCCATGTATACCACGACACGTGTCCTCGATTTTTACTGTTTCACCCGAAAGACAGAACACCGGCATGACCAGAGCGGGACTCGAACCCCGGCCTCATGATCAGGAGTCAGCACGATACCACTATGCCACGCCGGCTTGTCAAATTCGGTCTACAAAATTTGTCGCAGTTGGTCTCTCTCCGAAATTTCATACAGCATTTTGGATAACGAGATGACATATTTTATTATCACTTCTTCTTCGGCTGTGAGTGCTTGACTCATGAGTATATTCGCACTTCATTTAAAAGCCATCCATGGCACACAGGTGTCCATCTACAGGATAAAATGTTAAAAGAGAGGATAAAAACAGTTCACACAGCTTAGTTGATGGTGATGGTGGCCAGACCCTGCTTGAAGGCTTCCAGAGCGTTGATATGGACCACTGCAGCTGGTAGTGTGTTCCATGTTCTCACAACACTACGGAAGAAAGAGTACTGGTAGGACTGGATCCTGGCATGAGGCTGGATGAACCTGATGTGGTGACCTCATGTGGAGCTGCCGATTGGTACCAAGTACTCTCTGGGGTTGATTTCCACTAACATGTGGTGGATCCTGTACAGTGTAATGACCTTGTACGTCTGAGTTGGAGGCTATCCCAACCAAGTGTATGCAGAATGGCAGATACACTACCAGTCTGTTTGTAATCACCGGATACAAATCTTGCAGCTCTTCGTTGGACCTTTTCGATAGCCTGGAGTTTTCTGGCTGTGTGCGGGTCCTAGGTGGTTGAGGCATATTCTAAAGTAGGGCGCACAAAGGTCGTATAGGCTTGTTATCTGGCACTGCTGCTGCACATGTTGATGTTGCTTTTAAGGAAGGTCAGACTTTGGTTTCCCTTCTTGGAGATATTATCCACATGATGGTTCCAGAAGAAGGTCTTGTGTAGGGTGACTCCAAGGTACTTTGCAGTGGTTACATGTTGTAGTTTGTGGCCTTGGATGTTGTAGTCATACTTCAGCTGTTTTTAGCCTGGTACCCGAGGCCTTCCGATTTGCCAAAGCACGAAGGCCTGGAAGCGGGTACCGAATGGCTGCTCCCATAGGAGAATTCAAAATGGCGTCGTCTATGGTAAGTTAGCATTGACAGCATATAATTAGGGCCATTTCGGTCAATTCTCACTAGTTCATTTTGATTCTAACAGCAGATTTCAACATTTAATGATAAGAAACATACATTATAGCTGTTTTTTGGACAAAGAACCACAATTTTATTTAGAAAATGGTGAGTGAAGCGATCGGCGAGATTGCGCAATCACACGGGCAACGCATACACAATAATGAAACATATTTTATTCGTACAAATGGGCAGTAACCACTAACTTCATACAAACAAACACGTTATTAGAGTTTACTTTGTATGACTAGACTGTTAAGTATGGATGGCATTCCTGAGAATCATTGTATTTTATGGCTAGATCGATACTCTGATCTTTGTAAATCTATCATAGTACTACAGAATATAGTGACACCCATTGATTAATTTGCTCATGCATTGAAATGTTTACCAGTTTAGATGAAAAAACAGCTAGTAGGTTTCACTAAGAACCAGGTTTTAGAGCATAATAAGGTCCAGATTATTGTACTACAGTTAAATATAATGTCACTGAATAAAGACATGAAAATTGACTGCTTTAGTGTAACTGGATAGCACATCTCTTGCACTCATTTTCATTGCAGTGAGAAAGTCTAGGTTCAAATCCTAGGAGCAGTTAAATGAATTGATTTATACATTTAAATCATCACATAATCTTTGGTGTGCAAGTATAGGAAATGTTGATATTGTAGGCTGTCACTGAAATCCACGCCTACGCACATCCACTGCCAGAGGAAAAAGTACCCTCATTCTTTAGGATTGATTCTGACCATTCATACATGAAGAGCAGGAAAAGAATGAGGGGGACACCCACAGGGAAAACACCCGTCCAGCTTTTAAAGAAACAATCAAATCCAGTTTGTATATGTTTAATTATTTATCGTCATAATGTTGCAGAGTAACTTTATTTACAATTGGGTTCACTACTTACACATCATCATATGTTTTAAGGATGTTGTTAATGACAATTATAGTATTATTACATGTATTTTGGTTCAAATTTTAGTTTTCTGTATGAGGGCATGGTTTTAGTTTTAAAACACCTTGGGCATATTGTTCACCCCAGTTTATCAGTATGCACGTCAGTTGGTTTGAAGACCAAATTTTGTCCAGATAACATCTTGAGAATGCTTTGCCTTGATGTACATCATAATGGTATTCAGGTTAACCCCTGTTACTCATTACAAAGAAAAATCAATAACATTTAGCAATTGTCAATAATTTTCTAAGCCGTACAGCAGTATAATATTTTTATATATATGATGTGGTATAGTATTTATACTATATATACCATATATGTATACACATACATATACCTATATTCTCATAGATATGTATTACATGTGTATATTCATGCAAACACACAAATGTACATCAACACACATCATGGTAACACACACGCACACAGACGCACATCAAACAAACATTTTTGTACATATATAAAGTGTTTATTTTCTGCAGTCCTCTAGATGGTCTGAGGAAGAGAAAGAATTTATCTCTAGATACTTATCTAGAAACCCTATTTCTTGTCCTATTTCAAATGATTTTTGGCGAAGTTGTGCCACCAACATGAATGAAGAACTGCACACAAATAGAACTGGTAATTGCATTTTTAGATAAGCTAAATCTTGTTTCATAACCTTTGTGTCTTCTTTCAACATTTGATTAAATCAAAATATAAGAGATAGATAGAAATCTTTGGGTAATTTTGTTCATTATGGTTGGGCTTGTGTTTTCTTGCAATTCAAACATTCAAAATGTTTTCCTTTTTTCCCCATGCAGGTGCCTCCTGCAAAAGCTATTATAGACGGTATCTTTTGGAAAGTCAGAATCCTAATGTAAGCACCACCACTGGGGATGAGGATGACATTTTAGCCAAGCCTTTGTGTTCATGTGAGGAAGTGATGTGCCAGACTGAACTTTCTCTACCTATAACAAGGTAATCTTTATGTTTACTAAACATTCATATACTTCTATGTGAGTGTACATACATTATATTTTTTTGGTAAAAGTTAGATTTATCATGAAACATAATATGAAATGAGGCTATTGCCAAGGGTTTTGATCTATCCTTGTGACAAGATATGTCTGTTGGTACAAAACTTTTTATCAGGGCCTTCAAGTTTGATCTTTTTTTTATAAAACAAGCTCTTAGTAGGAGAAAGCATCCCATTGATGAACTATATTATCATTTGTCGACACTTTCTTATTAGAGAAAGTGATATTATATACATGTATCATATCTATAAACAACTTGTATTTAGTTCAGACATAAAGAATAGTTATAATTTACTTTATTAGGACATGCTATCTTTCAATCTTTTTTATTATAATCTGTGTAGTTGGTATACAATATCTTACTCAAGCAAAAATGTCTTTTAATTGCAGCCAGCCATCTTCAGAGGCAAAGATAAGTGATGAAGATGAAATTATAGATCCTTTTTCTTTAGATGACAAAAAAAGGGTTATCTTTTATTTGAAGAATTGTATCGATGAAAAATCAAAATATGAAGATAAACACTTTTACCTAGAACCTAATGAACTTGATACAAATCTTTTATACCAGGTCATTAAATTAATGCTCTGCCATGGCAAAGCCAGTGATATTTGCAAGGCCATCATGAATGTGAAAGCATTGAAAAATTGTTTATGGTCCCTTTTTATGGATGAACTTGCAGAAAATGCCAAAATCTTATGTCAGGAAAGGCGGAGTTATCTAAGTTATGTAAACTTTGATGGCCTGCGATATTTTCAATGGGAAGGGGTCATAGAAGAAATGTTTCTTCATCAGCACCAGCTGCTGCATGTTTTATTGGCCATATCTACATGCAAGAAAAACATTGCTAATGATGACATTTATTCTGATATAGCCAAAGAGATTGGCCTCATTTATGGAATTCTCATGAAGAGGAGATACAACAGTCTATCAAGAATACAGAGGGTTTTATCTATTGCACTTGCTGAGGAGTGTGTGCATCAGAAGGTAAAACAAAATATGGGTGCACAGATGCATGCAATTGGTTGTGTTATTGTCATGACCTTAGCTGTGTTGTTATGCAGTTTGACAATGAAAAACATGTTACATATTTTAAATTAAGATTTACATTTTTTGTTTCAGTTCAAATCAAATTTACTGAGAATGTCTGCTGTTGTTCATTTCATTTCTTCATGGATCCATATGATCATGTTTTGTACAGGCTATATTTTTGAAATTTAGACTGCCATAATATGAAAAACTGGATCTTGTTATATGCAATTCCTGATCCCTTACTTAGTTTGTCTGTTTTAATTTAGAATTATATCTTGGCAAGTATGATGAGGTAAGTTTCAAGTTAAAGGAAGGTTTGTACAGTTAAACAAGATTCATATACTAAAAATTCATTTTAACCTAAATCTTACAAAATATATTATTTATCTATCTTATTAAAATACAATTTTTCGAGATAATAATATTAACTCTATGTCAGCCTCACCAAATTTATATACTTACAAAGATTGCACAAACTCTTGTTAGTATTAAGAGGGTTTTACCATTAAATTATTTTATTGGAAAAAAAAGTCTTTTGTCTATTAAGTGTGCATACCTTTTTTAATGTCTTAAAGCTTTTTGTTAGAACAGACAGCAAAGCATTATATTCTCTAAATACACATCTACTAATCATGCATGTAGCATTGGTCATTTGCCTTACCTTGATAAATATATAAATATAAATATTTCATAAATATGCAAATATATATCTAGTGGAATTGGGCATCATTCAGATTAGGTTTAAAGCTGGTTTCATGCAGGTTTTTGTTGCAAGAAAATTTTCTCAAAATGTTCTGAAATATAGTTGGAAATATCTAACTATGCACTTTTTCTCAAGTGAATTATATTTAATATGCTTTTCAGCTAGCATTGTCAACTTTTTCCATTGTTGATCAATGTCTGTGGAATTCAGAGATTTCAAATAGCAAGAAACATTACTTGCAAAACTTTTTCAAATGAGGAATAATAACTTATTTACAATTATAACAAAAATTAACAAAAACTACTACATGTATGAAGAATTTACTGCAGCACATACTTTTTTTTTATGAAAGTCTATCTTATTTGAAGGAATCTCATTTTTTTTTCAGGTGTTTGATAGGCTCCAGCCGCTGGGCATAACAACATCTCATTCTGTGATGCTTCGTGTACAGAAACAAATTGGTGGGCATTTTAACACCCAGCTTATTGATGCTGTTGCAAGAGGTCAGAAATTCCGTATAATAGGAGACAATGTTAACTTTATGGTGGATGTGAGTCAGCAACGCAGAGGCATAAAGCAACACATGGAACATTGGTTTGCTTCCATGGTGGTTATCCAGCATGGGGACTTTAGCTCATTGTCTGAAAAAAGACCCCAAGTTCCATTATTAAATTTAAACCCTACAAGTTTCATCCCTCAGGAATACGACTGGCAAATCATTAGAATGGTCTACATCACGATTATTTTAGAAATCCTTTGCAGGTTTTGTTCATATTTCATGAAATACAAATTTGTTATAGAGAAGCTACACAAAAATTTAAAGCCCACAAATTACGACATTTCTGAAGTCCATACAAATGTACCATTTCCAGTTCTTCCAAAAAATGAGCAGAAATACAGTGATGTCATAAATATTTTAGATTACTATGAGAATGTAGTACAGGCTGTATATGGTAAGGATACTAATGTTCGCATTCATATTGGTGGGGACCAATTAACCCGTGAAAGGTTTTCTGGAGCTAAGAGATTACGTGCTGCAGCTGTTACACCAACTGATAGATTTGAACACCTCTCACCAATTAGTTTTGAATATTTCCATCTGCAAATGGCTATTTTAACTATGTTCTATAAGCTTCTGTACAGGAATCATGGGATGGATCTTGGAACCTTTTATTCAGAAAAAAAAAATCAATCTAGGAAGAACAAAAGTCAATGGTGAAGATGTGAAGAATCATTACAATGACTGCAAGGACCTCGCTGATTCGTTGATAAATGTGGAAGACAGTTTGAAACTTTTGAGTTTTCCACTGCATCAGATGTAGAAAAAAAAGGAAACGGTCTTAGGGGCCCTTGGAGAATTTGTTGACACATATGTTCTGAATGAGGCAAAGACTAACCTGAGTGAAAACAACAAGCAAGACACCCATCAGATGATCAACATTGTGCTTCCAGATGGTTCAACATTAAAACTGCATGTACCACTTTCTTCTGCCAAGCCTGCAAAGCAGAACAGGGATAGCGCATTTTGCAATAGGAAAACCCTCTTGGAAATAGGCTTGATGTATAGATGTGTAAACTTCAGTGTTAAGATCCCAAACAGAGACGTCATGATTTCAGTGATGAAATACTGTATGTGTATATTGAAAGGACATAATAACAAATCTAAATATGCTTTAGAAATTTTAAGATTTCTATTTCTGCAAATGTCCGTATTGGATCTTAAGACTGCATATGAAACTTTTTATGGGCTATTTGTAAACCAGAGAGGAAAAACAGATTCAAATATTGCAGCAGATCTCCATATGGAACACATGGTGAAAGAAATTAAGCAACACTTAAAATCTTTACATGCAAACAAATCAGAGTCTTCTGTACAAACTCGATCTGCAGCCTTTGCCGGTATGAAGCAGATATCTGAGAGGTATGACGAAACGACCGATGTGCTTTTCAGGGCAAAGAGACATATTTCAGTTTCCTCTCATGAGGATAAATTGAACATCCGTCACAGGCTCTCACGTGTAAAGCCATTCAAAGAAATTGCTGGACGATGTTTGGACTCCTACACAAAACCATTATCAAGTCCACTTAGCCATTTAAATCTTGTTAATTTAAAAGGGTGGATTAGAGATCATCAGTATGAAATGTTGAGTGACCTTGGTATCTAATTCAAAAGTGCTGCTTGATTGATTGTTTATTATTTTATATTATACTATATGACAGTAGGAATACAATTGGAAAAACGTTCATGATTAGAAAAAAGAACACTACATATTCTTATAAAGTGTGTATATAATTTAAAAGTGTCACAGCTTGATGTATATAGATAGAAGTCATTCTAGAGAAATACAAGCTTTGATAATGCTGCTGACATTTTCTGCATGTAGATGACTGAAAGAGAAATCCACTTTAAAATTTACTTTTTCAATATACCTTGGGTAGTTGTGTAATATTTGCTCAATTGTTAGAAAAGGTATCTCTATTTCACTGCTTGACATGTAATCTATCAATGCCTGACGCAGAGCTAATTTCATCTCGTGTGTTAAGGAGGAATTAAACACTTGACTCCCGAATTCAATTTTCTTCATTTTTTCCTAATTAGTATTTGAATATGATATCTACTAATTTGCAAAGTATGAAAAAAAAAAAATATCCACACAGTTCTGAAAAATTTGACTGTCAATAAGCTCCCTCTGAGGCATATTTGGAATACCCTTGAAAGGTACTACAAGGTCAATCTAATATCTTATAACTTTACCAAATGTAAATATATATCAAAAACACAAATCAATATCAGAAAAGGAATGATTTTTTAGTAAAATTTCCAAGGAGAAATTGTTTTGAAAGAACTTATTTCATTACTTGTGCTAGAAAGGTTTCAGTAGATATACAAAATCAGTACAAAAATCGCCTATTTACTCTCCTAAAAACAGCATTTTACAAAAATCTACGGATTCAATTTTCAAGAAAAACTATATCTATAATCCTTAGTGTCCAATTGCGCAACATTATGAGTATGAAGAAAATTTATTAACAGAAATAGAAAATATGGTCACCAAATCTTGACTATTTTGACATGTCTGAAAATTGTCCAATTTGGGAATCGTCATATAAATATAAACATGAAACACATATAAACATTTAAAATTAATTTAATTTTAATTGAATTTGAATGATAACAATATATCATATATTTCAACACATTTTATGATCAATTTCTAAATTGAAAAATTAAAAAAGAGGATGGTCAAAATTGCTCACCAAAGTCCCAATGTTACATATGAAAATGACCAAGACGAATGATGGCAAAATTGTATTGAAATGAAATTCTAAAATAAGATGTAATCGAAAATGTTTAAAATAGATCCCTATATATCACTTATGCATAAATAAAGAAAAATTGAAACAAAAGCAGAGAATATTTGGTGATAAATAATATTCTCAATTGTTGCACCACCTACTGACAAATCTAGACTATGGTACAATCTTAAGTATTTTTTTCAGGTATGTGTTTTGAGGATCAGTGGCGGATTTAGAGGGGGGCCCGCCTCCCCCCCCCCTTTTTTTGGTCACATATTTACTAGTAAAAATCCAGATTTTGCACCAAAAATGACTGAGATTTTTGGCTAAAACCCATTTCGGTCCCCCCTCCTTTTTGGAAATCCTGGATTTGCCACTGAGGATTTATTATAAGAATGCAAGAGGTATTACTGGCTTTGGTGAGCAAAATTTAACTAAAAGGCTACAATTTGAATTCCATTGTAACTAATCAAATAGTCATCAACTCTGCCCTTTCCTTAATTTATTTAATCACTAGAAAAACACAATTCTCAATTCAATTTTTCAGATTTATTATGTCATTCATAATTACATTGTAAAAGACACTGATGTATAGTACATAACCTGCATATAAATTAATAACCACAAAGGATATTGAAAAATGTGTCACTTTGATCTATCATATAACAACATCAAACTTCAACCAAATGTGTTTGTGAAAATGACAGCCCCCCCCCCCCCCCTCCCGAATCCACACTCCTCTTTTAGAATAAAGTCTGTAAAATGGTAAGAGATTTTCTTGGCCCAAAGCAAATACATATTAAGATATATGAAAGCCCTTTCACCATTGAAAAGTTATATGCTGATAATTAAGGATTATGTTGTTGTTTTAATAAACAGTAGATCAAAACCCAAATCTAAGTCAAAATAAATGTGACCATGCAAAAGTCTTTCCACATGGAATCATGGAATTCACATTTGAAATATAAATCTCATCACTTATCATTCAAAAGTTATATGGCACAGATCTACTTTTGCAGAGAAATAGAAAGACAGCTGACCGACTATTATATTAAAAATAATGTATATCCCACCATCTGAGATTGGGTGCATTAAAAGGTACACTGTTTAAAGATTGTTGACAGTAGGACCACATATAATCACTTTGACAATAGCTCAGTTGAACCCTTAGGTTTTCTCTTTTGGTGAGCAAAACACAAATTCCGTTCTGTTTATAATGCAGTCTCCTCCTGACAAGGAAATAATTTATTCAAAAGTAGGTTCACCATGATCAGATTCCAGCTTAATCTGTAACTACCCACATCATTGTAGCATGACCTGAAATAGTACATTGCAAAGAATCTTACTTTAATCCAAGAAAAAAAAATATTATATAACATTAAAAATTTCCCTTTTTCAGTAACTTGGTCCCAATCTCCCAATTTTATCATGATAAGAATTAGTTATTTTTTAACAATAAATGTGAAGTTAAAGAATTTGATAAGAAGTGCACATTCTCAACTAAGGAGATTTAGTGCAAACACCTTTAAAATTCAGAATCTGAATACAAATCCCTTAGAATGTGATAAATGTCACAAAATGCTGCTGCTCTGAATATGCAACAAATATGCATACTCAGTAAAATTACTTGATATTTTATTACTCCTGAAAGTTTTGATATACATGTAGTTTTAAGCAGCCTGGGCAATCATAAAAAAAGTAATAAAATAAAAAGGACAGCCAATCAGACATTGCCCTCTTGGCAGCTACCTTGGTTGATGGAGGGGTAAAAAACACACAAAGTTAAAAGTAGTGCAGGGACTTTTATCTTGACGCTTCAGAATAGAATTGAAAGTGTAAAATTCAACAGTCACAACTGTCACAAAACTGTGAATATAACTCACTCATGAAGCCTTTGGTTTGTGCAAGAAAAACTTCAAATATGTTCGTATACTAAGAATGACTTCACTAGCATTATAAAAATAAAGACATATAATAAAATATTTCAATGCGATTACAAGTATTTCTGAAATCAGATCATGTTATTATTTATATTAATCATGAGACATCTTAGTTAAATGCATAATAATAAATGGTTTAAATACAAAATGACAACTTTACCCAATGTAGCCTATTTATTTATATCAAATGCACCAGTAGATCCCTTTTCCAGTTGGAACTTGACATGTCACCACACTGTATCCAGAATTTGTGCACTTCATATGCAATATGCTTCCTAGGCCATATCTTAATGAAAAATAAATGGAATGGATGATAATGCCTCATTTTCAAAATTTGATCAAGTGCAATATGCTTCCTAGGCCATATCTTAATGAAAAATAAAAAGAATGGATGATAATGCCTCATTTTCAAAATTTGATACTTGATCTGTATTGACAAGGAGATGATTCTTCTTCCATTACATAATAAGTGTACTATATATGTTACATTATATTAGCTGATTATTATATAAGTGTAATAGCAATGCATTCCTAAACACATACTACAGTATAGTCATGACATTTCATGATAATTTTCAACTGAGGACCTAATTTTTTCAAATAAACAGGCATTCTCTACCCAGAATACTGATAGAGAATGATAAACAAGATGGCAAAACACCTCCCCCTCTTTGAAAATATTTGCATCATAAAATTTTAGATGAATTGTTTCTTAAGAACCTTAATATATTTCATATTTACTCACTCAATACAGTATTATTGTAAATTATAAACAGAACTACTGATTACTTGTACATAAATACAGGATACATGTACATGGCCTTGGGTTTGAAATACGACTGTAGTGGCGAATTTAGAGCCGCCCCCTTTTTTGCCACATATTTACATGTAAAAATTCAGATCTGGCATCAAAAATGACCGAGTAGTTTGGCTAATACACATGTGCCTGCCCCCCCCCCCCCCCCCCCCCCCCCCCCCCCCCCCCCCCCGTTTTTGAAAATTTTGGATCCGCCACTGGATTGTTTACCTCTGCTCCCGTACTGCATACGATAAATTTAGACGAGTCACACAAACAGTATTTACGTATCATCAATATGTTGAGCTAAAAACCGTACCTCAACAATTCTTTTTCCTGTATTCCAACATAAATCTCCATCAACATCGTTCATCTACTCTTTGCTAACTCGGGTACACGTGTGCAGGTCGGTCTCCGTACGCTAGTTCCGATTTACTTTTCGATTTTAAATGCTCCCTCTCAGACTTTTGATTAAGATATTTGATTATCAGAAACAAATTTACACCAAGATTTTTTTTTACTGATCTTAACTTTCAATATTCGTCTCAATCGTATATTCTGCTGTTCTAGCGCTTTGTATCAAATGTAAACAATATTACGTCATTTTTATCAACCGATGCATTCCGAACGGCGCTATATTCGGATAGTGTTTAATTCCTCCTTAAAGGAATTGTCGAATCCCACTTTGCTAGATATGAATCACAGGTATCACAACATAAACATTTTCCCCTTTCTGTTGATTTGTGAAGCCAAAGTATTCATTTAACATTTTTCTGTGACATACAGTTTTACTCTTACAAAATGTTTTCATTGACACAGTCATTTCTGGTCTGCCTATATCACTGTTGTTAAAGAATAGAATTGCCGCTGCTTGCTTCCCTGTTCTTCCAGCGCGCCCTATTTGTTGGATGTAAGCTACAAATATTGAGAACGTCTGCTATGGTACTTTGTTAAAACTATTTTTGTATAATGAATTGTCTGCTAGATTTTTATATTGGTCTCATGAATGCGATCAATATATTTTTATACTTTCCACATATTACATGCACATGTAAATCTGTGCACAATATTTTGATATTCATATAAATGTAGAGATAGTTTGCTTTTATCGTTCTAAGAACTCATGAATAGCAGAATATATTTCAGCATATTAGCCCAAGTGTTTGATAATGAGTTAATTATTATACCTTCCATGGTGTTTGGTGGTCCAGCATGTCCTATTCTCTCTACTTAAGCAAAATCAGCACCCATGCCAAGAGCTGAAAAAGCTAATACTATTCTCAGTGGGCTGGTCTTGAAAGACATTTGTTGGAATATAATCTCTCTCAGCTGAAAGATGAAGACAAGTAAGCAAAAATGTTTTTTTTTCAATAATTAACCATAACAGTATATCAACCATATCTGTTGTCTTTCAGTTTGACACAAACACTTTACACTGTACACCTGTCCAGTAAAATGCTGCAGCACTCTCAATGAAACTAGCAAATTAGTGTGGGGCAATGGTCAATAGGTCCAAACAGACTAAATTCTAAATTTTTCTATTGAACCACTACAATGATTTTAATGACAACATCATTAATACATGCGCATTGTACCTTCGATTTTGCACAAAGAGTAAATCTTCCTCATCATCCCAGGCAAGCAGGACCTATCTAATATGTGACACCACGAAACGTACAAGTATTTGGCGTTTGCTTGGAGGGAGCTGGGTTACAGTACAACTATCTCATCGACGAGAATGAAACCATTGGGATGGACGGGAAAAATAGCCACGGCCCAAATAGTTATTAGCTTGCTGCATCACTCACTCGAAAATTATGGATACGGAGAGAAATAATGCATATTGCATTGTGATAATTGTTTTGGTAAATAGTTTCAAACTAATCTTTGAAATTTCTTATCTTTTAAAAAGTTTATTAATATTCCCTATCTACACCGAAAGGTTTACGAATTATAAACCTCAAGGCGCCGACCTAGACTCTGTGTGAAGAGAGGGATAGTATAGGATGTGTTTTGGAAATTAGGGAGTGATTTGGGATACCACCATGTTTTCGTATCTCAGTCAATCTTTCTCAACATGCATTATAATCATGGAAAAAAACTCCAAAAAACCCCCCCCCCAAAAAAAAAAACAACAAAAAAAAAAAAAAAAAAACCACGGCCTTTGACACAGGAAGGATGGGATCCGGATCCCCGATCTGTATCCACGAATGATGTATATTATATTACAGGACATTTGCAACTGTTTAAGCAGCTAATTCTTCAGATGCAAATTTCTGGACACACAAAGTTATGTTGCTGCAGAGTTTGGACAGTTCAAGAAATAATAATAATATAGACGATACAATTCCTCTCTAATAACCCTAATGTATTTTTTTTTCAAAACTTAAGTAAAATGCTGTATGTATTTAATGAATCGAATGATATACCCCCCCCCCCCCCCCCCCCCGCCTCTCTCTCTCTCATTACATGCAGTGCATTACTTTCTTTCTTTTATACTTTAAGCTCTACAATAGATACTATGAAACAATTGGTAGATGTTGTAACACACTCGTCATGTACAAATCGAGCCCTGAAAATAGATGATACGGTCCCATGGCTGGATTGGAATGGATTTGTCGACGCCAATTTTAAAATGCTTCCCGGAATCAGGAAATACCATCACTTCCGCTTCTCGGCTCTTAATCCAGGGGTTATATTCTGCAGTTTCACAGCATGGGGAAAAGAGACTGCAATTCCCTTGCTAAAGAATGATGCATATACAGACGAGTTGCCAGCAGTTATACCGGCCGGAAGACTTTCACGTGAGAGAGCGCAATATCTCTATACACAAGTACGTCTATTTGTCAATGATCCGTACAAGAATATAACATGTCCAGCAGTAGACCTTAAAAAGTGATATAAGGTGCAGTGTGTTGTTTGGAACTTTTAAATATATTTCCTGTTAACTGTGACATTTTGAATTAAAGCACCAATATATACATGAAAGCGACATTCGAAATCATGACGTCGTAAAAGTGTGACGTCGTACAGATTACATTTATAACATTTAGTGTATGAAATGAGGCATTTAGAGATTAGACATAACATTATAACTCCGAACATATGTAGTTCGTAGCTAAGAAACACATTCGGCAAATTCTCCAGATCTTATTCAGAACTTCTATCTAAATTTGGAAATATTTCTTTTCAACAGTATGTATCCAATGGTATTTCCCATCCTAATTTTTACGGTGATCTCGTATATAAACTAAGGGAAGTAAAAGGCTCCGATAACTTTATTTTATCATGTAATAAAATAGTCAAACGTCTTCTAGACAATATGATATTGAGATCATCAAAAAGACTATAGGTCTTGTATTTGGCCCCTCTACAGCCTTATGCAGACTTTTACTTAAACGTTGTACGCTGACTAACAGGGCGGTGGGGACTATATGACGGGCCTTGTCCAAACCTCTTTCAGAGGAGACATGGTCCTGAACCTCGTCCCCTCTGACTGTTAGTCGGGACTCCTACAGATCTAGGGTCTTAGCTCGCTTTCAGACTGGCAGAGCACGGTTTATCATGTTGATGTCGCATATATTTTTATACCATTATGTGTTTTACAATACCTTACGTGTTTATGTTTTTATGACCTCTCAATATGCGATACCTGTTAACCATTGTTCTTTACATGGAGGATTATTTAAAAATTTTTAAATGTACGTCCTTTGATTGTTCTGCTGTTACGGTGAGTAGGAAGGTGGGCCCGTAAACCGGTTAACCACACCATTTGTTTGGCTTTTGTCAAAGTAAATGACCGTCCTAAATCGGTATCGTAATTGCACTACAATCAAATATTTTTGTAATGTGTTATATGTTCTAGTATAGTATTTATATTCATGTATTGTATAGCTCCATGGTGACTTCTGCCCCATAACTGAGCCAGTAACTCCTCTTTTTTCTTTGATGATTCTATTTTCGAAAGAAAACAATATTTCAAAATTTTTGACTTAAGGTCCCTTTTCTCGCGTTGTGCATCATTTATACATACATGTATGAACATATGAAAATCAATCAAGGTATGATTTTTTAAATGTGTCTCATCACGTGACATTTGTTCATTGTGCATTTCCGAAATTTCAGTTCAACAGCATCTCGTCCCGTGAATAGGGTAATTTGACTTAGTGTTATTGTCTCCTTTATGTGCTCATGTGTACATTTATGTATTTAATTTTTCGATTTGATAAAGAGGCGTATAAATTAAATCAATCTGCAATTTATTATAAACTCATTTTACAAAGGAATCTAATAAAAATGTTATGTTTTACTTATGGAGGAATTAAACACTATCCGAATATAGTGCTGTTCGGAATGCATTGGTTGATAAAAATGACGTTAAATATAAATGGATACTTTTGATCAAGCTTGTATATGTATTTATAAACTACGTTGTAAATAAAATAATTAGGCAATCTTTTACAAATATAGTTATCGCTACACCCCTACAGATTAAAGAGGTAGAATATACTACATGGACATTTTACTGAAAAGTGATAACGCGCCATCCGATGTCCGTTATTCCTACTAACGACCATTCGTCGCCATTAAGCATAAGAACAGAAGAGATTTTGTTTAATAAAGACACAACTGAAAGAGAGTGGGGTGTGGCGCTTTGGGGGCGGAAAGCACTATATAGTTCGAGCAGGGTTTCTTTGGATTTATATGGAAGAAAGTATAGAAAAGGTAAGATAATATATGACTTGATTTATTGTACCTAAATAATAAAATATTGATACAATTATGAGAATCTGGGAAAAAAAAAACGAATGTGAATTTCGTTCCCTCTACATAAAAGAGTTAAATGGAGAAGTTTTGTAGCTATCCCCGGCAACCAAGAACGTCAATGTAACGAGTGGAGGAGCATTATATAATGCTATGAATCGTACGTATTAGGCAAACATGTTGACACTACAAGGCGCAGATACAGAATTTTTATGAACAGATGCAAAAAGTGTCAAGAAAGGATTTTTGTGGGATCAGAAGAGCAGGTATGAATCCCCCCTCCTACCCCAAGTTCGACCCCTGAATTTGCATATGTTGTACATAATGGGAAACTAATGGACTAACACTGTATAGAGACTGACAAATATCACAGAATATAAAGGGCTATAATGCCACCAGTCCAGCTGTTAGCGGTTAACTTAGACTCTATACTGCTACGGGAATAATATCCGATCATGTCTAAGCTAGAAAAGTACATGGTGCTATGTGATTGTGACATTAACAAAACAACATATAAAGCAATGTTAGGAAATCATAGAAATTTAATTGATATTGTCCATACCATATATAGAAAAATATACTCCGTAGTAGAATTTTAATTAGTTTTATTTATTGACGATGTGTCAAAACCTTTATTATCAATAAATATAATAAAACACGTGCCCGTCTCTGTGTATCCATAGCCAATGATGAATCGGTGACAATATATATAATATTGCATCACATTTGAAATGGGTCTCCACCGTAGTCATAGTTTTTATGCGTTTTATCGTGACAGGAACTTTTATCATCTCGTCGATGGTTGATGAAAATAACGTTGCTTGGTGACATTTCTCTTCTTGTATAATTCTCATTGTGTCTTGGCAAGTTTCTTTCAGAGATCTTCTAAAGAATTTCGCTGGAGTGACTCTCTTTATTCCATTTAGTATTTCGAGCGGATATCCTCCAATCCAGCTAAAGATACGGTCATTGAAGTATATATCACCTGCCTTAAAACCGCCAGCTCCATTTTAGATGCCAAAAGTATCAACCCCAAGTGAGATTGTGGTATTAGTTTCGGTGGACCAATAGATCCCGAAGAACCCAAGATAGCTGCAACTTCTTGGAAAGGAATGACAAACTTTTTCAGTATCAGTGCTTCCACTATACTGGTGGGCTTCTCCGTGAAAATCACAAGCTTCAAGGATGTTATCATTTTATTTGAAGTACTACCATCTTTGTCGAAAGTCACGAAGTGTTTCATTATTGTGACGTAAACATCATTTTACCCTGGCTGACAGATAATAACCTTGCATTTTGCTATTTTCAATGTATCAATAACGTCTTTTCCGTCATTTCGTTGAAAAAAAAAAATGGAGAGACAAGGCTCCACACATCTATTTTGCTATATAACCATTCTGCAGATCTGTCGTCATTGATAGCGATGACATCACGTTGATGTATTCCCAAATTCAGTAATTTCAGTGCGAATACTTGAGTGTTTTCCAGAATTTCTTAATACGTCAAAACTACCCGATCTGTATCCCCTATTTTAAAAAAGGGCCTCTTCATCTGGATGTGAATTTGCCGACTCGTTAAGTCTGTCAGAAATTGTGCAAATGCAATAAGGTTTTGTACTTGTCCATGGCGTATAAAGGTAACTCCTATTCATCTACACTGCACGAAACATATTATATAAAATGATTGAGTTCTATTGTGAGCTACAACTATGCTGTCTTGGGGATCAATGTCTTAATATACAGTACGATGTTATAACCCATCACGATCATACGGTTTTTGTTTAGTAAGTTTATCTTTTATTTCAACTGAGTTGAATGGTCAAGTTTGCTATTGTGATAGCGCATTTCTGTCGTCCGTGGTCGAAAACTCTTCATATTTCGTCTATTTTTTCTAAACTACCACTCAGATTTTGATTAAAATTTACATTGTTGGTTTTCCTATAGGTACTAATTGCGCGCCCCTTCTGGCCGACATAATTTTGTACTCTTACGAAGCAGAATTTATACAGTCTCTGCTCTCTAAAGGCAATAAACAATTAGCATTTCCGTTCAACTTTACATACAGATACATTGATGATGTTTTGTCGATTAACAACCCTGTATTTGAGGATCACCTCAACACCATATATCCAAAGGAACTCGAGATACTACAGTGAGCGCATCTACTGCTTCATACCTCGATATACTCCTATCAATTAGTGACGATGGTTCATTAGTAACCTCTCTCTATGACAAACATGACGATTCCAATTTCATTATTACCAACTTCCCTTCTCTGAGTAGCAACATGCCTTCCTCTCCCACATATAGCGACTTCATTTCACAACTTATACGCTGTGCCAGGCCATGCTCTAAATACGAAAATTTCGTTGTGATAGCGAGGCTTCTTGCCACGAAACTACTTTCACAAGGATATATTGAAGAACGTTTTAAATTGTCACTGAGGAAGTTTTATGGTCGTTATAGGGATCTATTGCAGTTTCCTCTTTCAAGAATGTTAACCGATATTTTGGGACCTGACCATACAAAATAACTATCTTAAGTTTTTGACTATACTTGATTTCACATAATACGTAAATACATGTATCTACAGTCATTTGTTCACCTGCGTTTCCGACACCGGAATTTCAGGCAGGCAGCATTTCTTGCCTGGAATGGGAAAATTTGACTTCGTGTTCCTCTCTCCTTCGTATGGACATGCGTCTATATTTATGTATTTACTTCCTCGACTTGAAAGGTTGTTGCAGGACTTTTGTGACGGGTGTTGCATGCAACCAGGGGACGATTACTCCTCCCGGGGCACGTGGTCTCACCTCGATTTTATTTGGGTTCCCATTTGTCTGAATATGACACTAAACACGATATTGTCCCCTTTATTCCATGGACTATGAGATATTCAAAGAAAATATCATTAAGAATTAATATTTACAATGTTGTTCACTTGTACTGGTTCAGTATAGTTAACTTTTGGCTGATGCTTCTCAAAAAAGGGGCTCAGGTAATGATTACCAGCAAATCAGATGACCGGAACTGAGACGAAACTGCTTGCAAAGAAAATGTAACGATTAAGTCTCCGGATCAATATTAGGCCATCAATAAACAGATGATAATAAACAATTTTTGCAATTTCCTTCCTATTTCCACATTTGCCTCTGGTATTAGTAAGATCTTTCACAAATTTCCCAAACTTATTGGTGTTAATGCTATTCTCATCTGAAACATTACTTAACTTAAATTATTGATTTCTGAAAGTTTTGACGACCCTTTATGCACATTGAAGCGATGCAATCAATACTGAATTATGGATCCATGGAATGAAAACATTTAGATAGGTAAATATGCTGAAGCAAAACATTCTTTAACTATGCTGTCTCTTAGGTTTACAACATAACCACTAACAACACCATTATGTTCTGTAATCCTTTCCCTGTATACTCTGTGGCAATGTAGATGTGAATATAAACAGGTAATATAATGCAAAATGCAGAAGACGAATGATCTAACATACATATGAAAAGTATCAATTGAAACTACCCATTAAAAGAAAATTAAATGCAAGGTGATATTTTGTAGGGCTGCTCAAAACCTGAATGGCAATTGAATGTGTACTTCCACCCCTAACGATGCTGATTAGTATAATTCATTTTAATTGATTAATCATTGCATTGCAAAATAATGATTTGTAGAAAAAAGCTCTGATGCATTAAAAAAAAAAAAAAAGTAGAGAATTTCACGTCACACATTTCGTACAAATGCAATATATCTTTACGTTTTGATATGTTTCTTATTAAATCTTAATTGAAAGTTTGGTTTTTGTAACGACACAAATGAATGCCAGGCAAAGTCTGGCACGTTAACTGGTATGGTTCCTTCTGACTTTGCCCGGGAGAGAGCAACACGTAAAGCGCCAGGATTCACACATATGTCATGTCTTGACATTTGTGTAACGTTGTAGCCCATCCTAGCTAAAACCGAATATGCACGACAAAAATTTATATTCTGCTTTTCTAATACGGGCAACATAGACACTACGGTTTTATTCTCTGAAGTAAATGATGAACCATTGTCATCATCTGGACAAATGTCCTCAGATTTTTTATTCGGACGAAATGCATCCATCCAATCAGATTGATAAAGTATATTGACTGTCGTGGTCCTCAGCTTCATGTTAGTTGTCATTGTTGTAATTAGGAGAAATGTCAGTAGCCTAGAAGAACTGACTTAACTTCACCAGGACCAACCGTAACATTACAGCATGCTGTGTTGGGCAGAAGAGAACTATGCCATCTGCATCATTATCACTAATCTTATGATTTAATCTTTAATTTTTAATTTTATTTGATCTTTTTTTTCACTAATAATTTAAATATCCACCACTCCCACACGCCAAAAATAAATGATAAATTTGAAAAGCAATAAAACGGATTACCTGCTACTGCCGTTGCCTCCTCCATTACTGTTATTACCTCCTTATAAAACCCCATTGTGTTTTCTCTCTTTCCAGTTTCAGTTTTTCCCTGTCAAATGCAATTTTTTAATTTTAGTTTGTAAGTCAGCATTGCACATACATAATATATAACCAATATTACAGAACTGAATTATTTACGGGCCTTTCCCATGTGTCTTCATGGCATATGACACAATTAACTTCCTCAATGTCTCGTATTTGTCTCATAATGTTTTGGATATATCAATTATCTTTGGTTTTGCCTAGCATGGTAGCATGATAATAGGCACCAACTTTCTTCTCATTCCTATGAAGTATAAAATATACATTAAAATCATATAGGTTTAAATTATTCATAATTCTATATAAACCTGATGTGTCCAATTCCAATATACGGCAAATATTTAAATCTGCAACATGTTGTTACAATATTTATGATTTTTAGTCCGGCAGATGCCTACTCATACATGTATATGTCTCTCTTAGATGACCAGATGTATAATGAGCCTCAAAGGACAAATTAAGACATATACAATGTTGAAAATTTGATGTAAATTGGCCGTCTTATGTCGTTGCTGCAATTTTCATTTCATTGTCAAATTATTCAAAATGACACAAACAATTTCAAGATCATCATTATAATTATTTTTGCATTGAATACCTGATTTTCTTCCTCCACTTAAACTTTACATCCTCTAAATCTACTTCCATGGTGCTGATAGTTTCCTCCACATTGATGTTTTTTCTTGTCTATTTCATAATTACTGGATTATCGTTTTAAGTACATCTTAAATTAACATTTTGTGTTTAACGTGGCTGGACGAATTACATGAGCTCACAAAGACGGAATGCTATTTGTACATAAAAACAGAATTTGGGCGAGTCCTGGAGTATTCAACGTGAGGATGTGCCATAAATAAAAAGAAGAACCCACATAGAGCCAGAATCCGGAAAATGAAAACCGCAAATGCATTTGAATATTTAATATTATGATTTCTCAAAGCTGACTGGTAACTTTCAACTGCTGCTAATGAACTGATTTTAAACAATTTTTGAGCTATGTTTGTTATAATATATGAGAATATTTACAAACTATGGTAAAATATTTCTTAGATACACAATACACAATATTAACTTTTAAGCTGAGCTCTGATTATTTAAACATGGGCGACGTTACAACAAAATTTGAGGAACGGAAATTTCCAGAAATAGATCTGGCAGTCGCCGTTCCCAACCAAACATAAAATATAAAGTCATGGTGACATAAGTATGGTCAAACAACCGGGCAGTGTGACCCAATACCCATGTCAATCGATCTTATCGGGGGTATATAAGGAAATCTCGGTGTGCATACACAGTGACAGTTGGATAGTTAACAGGATAAAGAATTCAGCCGAAGATATTGATCCAGTAATGGAAGAAATGTTTGCTGAATTAATTGATAAATCATACATAATTCAAATGAATTAGACTCATAGTGTAGATATATAGAAACGAAGAACAGAAAGCCAATTTAGCCATTATGTTCCATGTAGTAGAAAACAAATCGTTTACATTCCTATCAGATATCCCCATATTCTGGATAAATTTATCTTTACAAGACATTTTTATAGTAAATGTATTTTATAAAATATAAATGAAAGATTTAACCAGTTAATATGAGTAAATTTATTACTTACACACTTTGTCTTTTATCCTGTATGTCAATCAAAACATTACAGTATTATTCCCATGTTCAACTTATTCAATACACGATGTTTTCATATCCGGTTGTCGAAAGGAGTGTTCGATAAAACTAAATAAGATAAACATATTTAACTAATTCTGTAGTTGTTTTAATTTCATTTGTCAATTGTTGAATAAAGAGTTATTTGTAAACGAGATTGCTTGTTTCAATGGCTTTCCTTCTTATTATCATGTTATAAATGACAAATTTGAAACGTAGGTGTTAAGAAAACCACAACGTTTTAATCCAAAGTAAATAATCTGTCATTGGTGTACATGACAGAGTAGTGTAAACATAAAATCATTTTAGTATATAGAAAAGGAGAAGGGACAACAAATGTCAAAAATATCGAAATATATAGATGGCTATCTATGAAAATGAGTTTCGGATGCACTAAGGGCACTCTTGAATTACAATAAACCACTACTGCTATCTTTGTTACTTTATGAAATTGACTATTCTCTGTATTTTTATTTTTTTTTTATCTCGCATTTCATTATACTTGAAAAATAGAAATCTTCCAAGACTCATTTAATAAAGGTATCATTTTTACATGTTGAAATGTACCACTAATTACCGTGTATATAGTTATGAATTCTGAAATAGTGTTTAGATTCCAATGTAATATCTCGAGCAGTTTGACTGGTTTACCTTCGCAACACCCTGGCAATTTGTTTTGTTCACCAAAATATGCAAATCTCAGGAAAACATCAAATTTGCATTTTAGGAGTTGGCCTCGTTTGACAGGTTGAATTGAAAATTGTTATTCAGTCATAGAGTAAACAGAAAAATATATTAGAACAAAACTGACAAAACATATGTCATGAAAATATGTCATACACATGGAAAAAATCATAATATCAAAGATATATGGCATATAAATCAAAACAGTTTGGGGTGACAAACTACCTCCATACTGAAGCTTTAACGAGGAAACGAAATTGCAGTGTTAACGAGTCAACGCGGAGCCACCCCTCCCCGAAACCGCATTTGCAAATGTTCAACTGTGCAAATACAGTAGACACAATAATACAGTAGATGGGACGAGGCTTGTATAAATTGGCTATGTTGGCGTATTGACTAGAATGTAGCTTAACCTCGCCTATTTAGACAAGTATTTTAAAATGCATATTAAAGTTCAATACTGATTAACCTTATTTATAAATTCCCAATATCTTACGAGCTATGGTATACCAACTGAATATTGGGATAGAGGCCTTAGTCCCCATACCCCGTTTTGAGTCGCCTCGTAAAATGAAATCGACCAATTACACATGAGAAGGTTAGGGGCAAAATGACAAATAAACGAAAATGCACGAATAAAATACAAGAAAAGAAGGTTAAAGGTCCTTACTCTCATAACCTTGTCTATAACACGGAGTTTTCCCGCAAATATCATCGACTTTTAGAAGATTTTGACTGTAAAGCATATGCTCGCAAATTGTGTTAATTAGAACCTGCGCAATTTACTTATTCTGGCGATTTATTTATATGATCGAGGGATAATGACGATATCCTGATGTATTTTTTTGAAAGCCGTTGAACGCCAGCGACCCATAATTTGAATTTTGTGTACCGCAATTTCCACGGCTCCGATGCGGACGGACATTATAACCCTTGTATTGGTTGCCATCTAAATTTGACCACTTAAGGGATAATTGAAAGTGATGTTTGAAATATTGACATGAAATCGGTGTCTCACATCCATAAAGGTAAAAAGTAGACCTGCAGTTGACAATATGCGAACAAAGCTCAAACTTCACATGTGTCTCATGAGTTAGCGTGTTGGAGTCGGCTTGCCGCTTGAATTTTTGAAGGATTCGTAGGATTATTCAGCAGGCAACAAAGTCAGGTTTTCACGCCGGATACAATTTTTGCAAGTGGTATTAGTTGCGGTAATTTCCACAATTCTTAAAAAGGCATGAAAGCGAAATGATACATTGTTTTAATTAGCATTCGACTGAAATAAAAGTTGCAGATAAAGAGGACTGATTTTAAAAATGCTGTTAGTATGATTAGGATAGTCGGTAATCTTGAGTCATGTTTACCACGTTTTTAATGTAACCTTGAAGCATCTTTTAATTACAAAGCTTTGAGAAATATCATGGTTGTCATTTTGTTTTGCAAAGAATCTTAACTAGAACCGAAATAACCGAAATTTATGTTTGTACTGTTGTTGGCGCCACACATATTTTAAAGCAGTGTGCACGTATAGAACGACTTGCTCTACTGTTATGTTGGCCGGCTTAACATTAAGACCTGGATTGAGATTATACACAAAGTTTCCGAAGCGCTGGAACGTGGCTTTTTGTGCAGTAGGAGTTAGCGATCCTTGTATGGTTTCCGAAGCTATGTCGATGAAATTTTCAACAAGTTCTTGTGTATTGGAACTGGTTGCTGGCTCATGTGGGGATACAGCATCTTGAATTCTTGTGTCTGCAAACTGGAAAGACAATCAGAGGCGACAGTTTTATCTCAGGAATGTGACGGGCCCTAAAGACTATGTTATTGTTTAATACACGTATGACTAAGCGGCGAACTAGTTTCATAATATTTGTCTCCTTAGATGATTACTCATTGATAATATGTACCACCGCGATATTGTCCGAGTAAAACATTACTCTAGAATTCGACATTTGATGACCAAAAAGTTAAAGGGCGAACACAATCGGGAACATTTCTTTTATTGTAATGTTTAGGTCATTTTAAGACTCGTCCCATTCACTAAAAACCAAATGGACTGGAAAACTCCCTCAAAACCTTATAGCGTCATTAAAAGGGCTCAAAATGTTGGACGATTTCCACCGTCTTACCGTTGAAATTGTCTATAAAGATCATTTTCTGGCTAGCAAAGTCTCCAAAATCGTTATTTCGTTTTTGGTTTGTTTTTTTTGTAATTTATCCTTTGGAAGCTTTATTTTCATATTCATAGTGTCAAGCTCAACGCCCAAGGATACTAAATTTGTAGTGGGAGAAACTGTTGCAGAATATTTTATACGCACCCCTTTTCTGCTTATTTTTTAGGAAGTGATGCAGCTGTATGACTTGTGTAATAAAAAATCATCCACAACGTGAACGCATTCTATGATTTTGAAATGATAATCTATAACCAAGTATACTGTGGTACTAAATTTTTCAAACAGGTTACATGAATAACTTTAGACAAAAGGAAGAGTTTTGTCAAAATAAAATCTATCGTTGAATTTGAAATCCAACAGCTCGTAGTCGTTGAGATGTACAGGGATTAGTTTGAATGTACGTTCAATACTTGTCTTTGCCATGAGCGTCCCTTTCCTAATTTGGTAATTATTTTGAAAGCACCTTCGATAGATTGATAATGAACAGTGAAATAGTGCTACCGTCATTAATAAATTCCCTTTCAGGACGTGATTACTGTTAAATGACTCTAAATTCATTGTTTTAAGTAGTAGTCCTAAAGGTGATATTCGAATATTATCTATAGGCTTGATTTGGATGGGGATGATTTGGATTGGTTCGTTGGATCGGTTGATTTTTGTTGATTGGAATATTTGATTGGTTGAATTTGGGACACATTCTACGATGGTGATTTCCCCTACACTTTTGACAAACATGTGGATATTTGTAATGTGGTCTCGTGCAATGTAACAGTAGTGTTGCCTTGTGATAACTGTTGCTGCTATGTCATATTGGCAACAAACAGATATATTTTCCGGATTTTTGTAGTTTCTGGTGGAAAGGTAGGCCCAAAGTATACTGGTATGACTTCATCTTAACTTGATCTCAAGGGAGGTTAACCAGATCAATTGCTCGACATTCTCTGAATTGTCAATCGTATGCTAGAGCAGCAGACATGGACCCTTGTCCCGCCAAATGGCGAAAATAGTCACATATTTCAGGAGCGTCTCTGGTATTTTGTTGCAATATATCCCCACAAATATATGAAATGCCGCGTCCCATTGAACCATTGACATGAGTTTGCTATGCATTGGTTTAGTTGTTAGAAAAGTGAGAATTTCGTCTCTTTCAATGAGTTGAATTGCTCTTCCTGTTGTGCTTGTAAAGCGTGACAATGTCAATGTACTCCTAGGCCCAAATCTTGGTCTTTAGCTTTGTATATATCCCGACCCCCTAATGGTATCAATATACAGCTCTTAGAGAGCTGACCCTAACCACTGGCGCTGATTTGAAGGATAGAATTGACCGCTAATTCACCTGGCTCTGGCTAACAGGCGAAGAAGGGGCTCCTTTGTCTAATTGCGGTTGACTTAAAGACGCAACCGGGCTTTCTAGTTCCGATGGTCCCGTTGCATCTCTTGTATCAAGGAATGTACTATATCCCGAGCTCCTCCCGGATACAATTTCTGATTTGTTCCGACAATCCCTCCTTGTTTGGTGACTGGACGGCCCTTGAGTCCTGCTCTTTCTAACCCTAACTCTTCCTATCTCATCTAAAAAAAACTCAAGTGTTAAGGTATGTTTGGAAGGGGGGGGGGGTATCATGGAAGAAAAAAGAGGAGTTACTGGCTCAGTTATGTGGTAGAAGTAATAAAAGGGAAATACTAAAAAGCAGTATACATGTAAAAATCTGAAACTCGATATGAATATATAAATAATATCTGTATATATCAAATTTCATGAAACCAATTAAATTAGCGTAAAAAAGCAAATATAGCACCCCGCATATTTCTGTGGTATTTCATTAACCCGAGTTCATTTAGGTGTACACCATTTAAGAAAATCTACTGTTGTTCCAATAATTAAGTCCGGATTGTCCATGGTCAAAGCCTGTTAAACTCTATGATCCTCACGTTGTAGACATCCGGATGTACTACCGGGGTTTATCCTAGGCATTAACTGCACAATTGGTATAGAGTTTAATGAGTATTTTGCCATAAATGTGACATAGACCGACACTAAAATGTGACATATCTCTTGCATCTTGCCGTTAGAATCCAAATGATTGCCTCCGATATGCATAATAATCGAATCAGGATTGAGGGTTTTAATGTAAAGATGATAAATCCAAAGCATAAGTCTCAAAATCATGAAACCAGAGGACATACAAAATCACTGAAAACGAAAAACAAGTGGAAAATAACAAAATATGTCTACTAGAAGAGCATATATGGACCCCTGTAATGGAGTGAGATCAGGTGGCCGGGGAGAGTGAGCATCTCCTGCTTGCTAGCAACACCCGTCACATATACTTAGTAGAAAGAGTCAAATCGTGAAAAATTCCATATGTATTTATATATGGAGAAGTCAAAGTAGGTAACCTTCTAGTATAGAAGGAATCAAATCTGTGTAAAATGATCGGAATCGGTCTCAGCCCACTATATCATTTAAAAGTCTGGATAACGAGATATCATATGGAGTAATAAGAGTCTCGTAACGACCGTAGAACCTCCTCAGTGACGCTGCTAGTCTAGCACATATATAACCCTGGTTGAGCAGCTTTACTGAAAGTCGCTTAGCCCTCAGAACAAAGTCATTGTAATTTGAACATGCTCAGGAATAACGTATTAACTGAGATATGAATACGCCGTATGCGGGCGATGATGGAAAGTTGCTACTTATGAAAGAAACTTTTGTGATAGCGAAATTGAAATCGTCATGTTTGTCATAGAGTGAGGTGTTCAAATGCCCATTTATGTCGAAAGACAACATAACGAAGTAGAATTACTACTTTCTGTGGTTTCTTTGACCTCCATTTCACTTGGATAGATGATGCTAAGACAATCCGCGAATGAAGGATTATTAATTGAAAGCAAGTCATCTATATATCTGTAAGTGAAATTGAAGCCAAGAGCCAATTGTTTTTTTTTTTTCTTGCAAAAGCAAAGACTGAATGAATTCAGCTTCGTATGAGTAAAGGAATATGTCAGCCAGAAGCGGAGCTGTCGGAATGCCGACAATTTGTTGAAAAACCTTTCCTCTAAACACCACAAAAATGTTATCGATAAGAAAGTTCCACATCTGGATGGCAGCTGTTTCAGTGTATTTATTTTTGGAATCAGAATTTTCCCTAACAAATTAAGTTTCATCATGGCCCGTAACTATATATTTGAATTTGCTGCTTCCGTTTTTACTAGTAAATACATTTTGAATAATTTCTGTCTTTTAATTTCTGATGAGGGGTCGTTGTGTAAAGAGTCGAAAGGTTTTAATCTGTTGTTCAAGTAGTTGCACTTGGTGTGAACAGGTTATTCTGCCTCCGATTATCCCGAACAAGTTAATTTTGCTTGGTGGTTCAAGATTAAGCCCGGTTCATCTTGATAAACATGAGAATCGCCCAAAATTAGGAAAACGGCATTGTTCTATAAATAGCAGGTAACGTGACTGTTTAGGAATGTTATATAAATACCGGTACCCTTTGATGTTAGGCAACTATATATACTTTCACCTTGGGGCATCTGTTTGCATACCACATTATAGACAAAAGTAATGAACGCAATTTAGGTCCTTACGTGTACCTGTCCCGGCAAAGAATTCAACTGCTCAGATTCGGCATCTTGTACCCGGACTGTCAAAAGCAATATTATATCCATTACTAATATTAAGTCACAAAAATACCCTAGATGAATTCACAGATCCAAAATCCACATTGAAAAAGTTTTACTATGAATAATCCAAGAATGCCATAAGATGAATCAATGGCTTTAGTGCATCTATCTTGTTTTCAAATAATTTAGGAAGTGACGCTCATGAATATTAATGAGGTAATCTTAACTCCTCGGTTATTTACTTTCTAGCACCTAAAAGTCCGAGGAGTTCCCATATATAGCTATTTAAAAAACGCGAGTTTCCTTCCTTTAAGTAAGCCAGCTTTGATCTCATAAACCATTTCATATATGTACAAGTATATATAAAAAGGTGTTTTATTTTCTGTGTAACGCATCAAAAATATACCGGAATGGGTGCATATTCAAATATATAGATAAATAAGTCCATTACTTGCAATATCTTTATCAAAACATCAAAATTCATTTGGTATTTAGAAAAATCAATATATGCACAATATCTACTTAATGTATCCCTACAGGGATAGGAACTAGGCGCAACATGAATTCCATTTATTTAGTATACTAGATATTGATATAAGTTTGATAGTTTTGTTTTAAATGCATTGCTCTTAGAATTGTCTAAATAATTGAATTATTATAAACATACACGTTTGGACACACATTTGATAAAAAATAAAATTGTATTATTACACTATTGGTCTGCAACTGTTAATATATTTTCATGAATTGTCTTTATTAATATATTGTTTATATAAGTTTATATAAGTTCTGTCGAACTTTAACATCTATTTTATGATGAAGCGATGTATGAATTGCTTAGATGTGAATTGTAATAACATTGGATTTCTCTAGCCATCTTTCCATCGTCGTTAATAATTACATTTGATCTTTTTTCTCTATATGGAGGATCATTTATAATTATTTAAATGTGTGTCTTTAGTCTGTAATGTATTTGCGATGAGTAGGAAGGTAATAATAATAATAATAATAATAATAATAATAATAATAATAATAATAATAATAATAATAATAATAATAATATAATAATAATAATAATAATAATAATG
Source organism: Pteria penguin (assembly GCA_035048485.1). Lineage (NCBI taxonomy): Eukaryota > Metazoa > Mollusca > Bivalvia > Pterioida > Pteriidae > Pteria > Pteria penguin. The sequence goes on along the minus strand of CM068588.1, from coordinate 7,972,194 downwards.
ATAATAATAATAATAAAATCCTTTATTTAAGCAGGATGACACAAATTAGTCAAAGACTAGTGTACATTAGATATAAACATATAATCATATATATTTCCAAAGATTTCATCAGTGTAAAAGAAATACAAATAAATTACAAATATCATCAATCAATTAATGAATTAATAAATATAAAGCATTGCCACATCGACACATACATACATATGATAAAGGTATAGATTGCCATATAAACCCTTAACATGGGCCCGTAAACCGGTTAACCACACCAATTTAGTATCTTATGTTACTCTTAGTTGGTCTCGTATCTGTTGCACAATTAATATTTCGTAATGTCATTACATGTATTTCGTTACTTGCTATCAACTTTTATTGTACATTTCTGTCGTTACTTTTGCCGTACAGCTAAGTCAGATGTCTTTCGCTTTCCCTTTTACATTAAACAACACACACGTAATAGAGAATCAATTTGTTTGATATTTCTACGATTACATTTATAATATCATTAATTACAAAAAATAATGTAAAACAATCTTTTATAACTGTAATAGTAATTTTCCATTAAACTTTTAAGGCAAAACAATGTCATGTTGATTCGGAAAGGATAGAACTTTTGTAAGTATATGATGTGAGAGGTAGTTTATTTTGTAATATATGAAACAAGTACACAACAACAATAAGAAAAATAAAATGAATAAAAATATAATAAAAAAAAAAAAAAACCCCAACACACATAATATAGTATTAATACATTCACACAAGTTGATTTCCTTTTGTCAGTAGCATCTTCCGTATATATTTGGTTTTCCGAATCTATTTGCATGTATACATAGGCGTTCCATTCTATAGTTTTAATTCTTTATCGCAAGTTGATTTCCTTTGTCCCAAAAACTTTCAGTAGCATTTTCTATATGTTGTAGGCTTTCCGAATCTATTTCTACAGAATAGTGTTCCGATTCTCTTTTCACAACATCTCCGTTTTTCTTCTCTTCAACTTCTACTTTGTGATGCTTGTTCACTTTCAAGGTAAACGGCTTTGGTGGTGGTTTTGATTTGTGATTGCCCATGTCGAAAAAGTCACTATAACTATTGTTGTAAAGATGACAAAAAATCAAAATTTTACGTTATCTAATAAAAATGATTTCACGGAAATAAATTTACAATGGTTTAGAATGCTAAATAAGAAATATAAACCACTAAATACCAATGTAAAACTAGATAACCAGGAGGTGTAAGAGATTCTCGAATGGAACAAAAATTAAACATCACTGTACAGAAAGTGTCACAGATTAAAACAAGTTTACGAAACACCTAACTCAAACGGGTCGCAGGAAACCCCTTGGAAATTTCAGTGTCTATCTGTTATTGCGTAAAGTGACCAATTCATATTAAATCATTTTGTTTCAAAGAATATTGTGATCATGTACAGCAAGAGCAATGACCAATGCGAAAATAATAAATGAAAGCCGTACCACGTTTTATTAAGATGTCTAAACAAATATAAGTGTGCTATTAAAAGTTCCAGTGAAGATTATCGTAAGCTAAAACACGCCTACAATGTTTTATTCATATAATTATAATTCATTTCACAATTTTCTTAATTATATTGTATGATGAATTGACGACACCCCTTCCTCCTTTTTACACACACAAACATACTTTAAGAATGAAATGATAATGAGTAGGAAATATCGTTATTCCTTAATACTTAATGGAAAATGTTTTAGATTATATTGAGAATTATGCATTTAGTTGCCATGTAATTAGGCCTAATATTATTCTTACATGTCAGCATGCAGAACTGCAAATAGATCTGATTGGACCATGATTAATTTATTGATTTTAAAGCATATAAACTTATTCTAAGGAAGAACACATTGACGTTTCTGCTTCAGTTGACATGCAATAAGGTGAAATATTACGCATGAGAATAAGCATGGCGATATAAATACAGTAAAACACAAAAATGTAAATACGATACTTGTGTTTTTCTTCCTCTCTGATTTGCAGGCATTTATTGAATGAATTATTGGTGTCACATGGATTTTGATACATCATCTATTAATTCATTTATTCAAAATTCCTTTTCCATAATTTTTCAACGAAATGAATTTGATATTGCGATGTAATTGTACAATAGCACCCCTTTTAAAACTTTATGGCAAGGAGCTATAGATATAGTAAAGTATGTACATAGAAGCAAGTCAAAAGACCCCCCCCCCCAAAAAAAATAATAAAAATAAAAAAGATTATAATAAAGAAACCCAGGCACACAAATAAACGAGTAGAAAAACATATCAAAACAAAATCTGAAATAAGACGTTCAAATGCTAAAATTGATTATTTCTTCTCCGTGAATATTCTTTGGATACGATAAAACTTATGGCTTACCTATATTATGATATTAGTAATAAGTATGCGTTGTTGAAATGTCCAAGTTGGTATGGCGTATTACTAGATGTGTGTACTAATCAACATTGCATTGTTGCTTAGTAATTTAGTGACGTATTTTGGATTCCCGTGTTATTCTCATTGGAGGAGTTTTAAATACGTTTGTTGTAATTTTGTCGTTCCATTTTCTAATCTAAAGGTAATTGGAAACATGAATTTTCATTGTAAAAATATTGATACTTGGAAAAATTAACCTTCTTGTTTTCTACTGTATCATATAGGCATAATTGCATTTATAAGTCAGTAATTAAGAGTAAATACAGAGTTAAATGCCCCTACAGATATGATAAGTTGTGACGTCACATTAGGTCAAACCTGGCATTTCTCCATGTAACATACAGGTTGTAAATACAGCTGAAATAGTAATTACCCTAATATAACGTCATAGCCATCACAGTCACGAAAATCCGACTTGCCGAAGCAACACACATTTACATTTATATTCAAATATCAATATCTCCAGAAAGTGTAATTATTTTCAAAAAAAAAAAAAAAAAAAAAACCAAAAATATGAAGATGTTATTTAAAGCGTATTCATTTTACTTAAGCAAAAACATGGATTTGTATACTTTCCCCATTACCTTTAAAAAAGAAAACAGAAGACATCTGACAAAGTTGACCAAGAACATGCACACAAAAACGTATTTGGCATAAACAAACTATATGTACAGTAATATAGGAAATCACCCGTACTATGACATACTATGTGGGTTATACAATACTTATGAGTCTGAGATAGTAAGAAAGTCTTTTCAAATTACACTTGAAATAAGAATACATTTACGATAATCATAAGTAACAGAAAAATAAAAGAGAACCGACATTCTTTTCACAGAAATGAAAAAGTTCGAAGTGATGATAATAAACAGTTTAAAATGAGGAAGGATTTCTACTCATTTTCCTTTTAAGATATTTGTTAAAAAGAAAATCCCAAATGCTCAGTTAAATTCCTTATTCTTAGGACTTTTATTATACAAAATACAATATTGCAATTGGTGAGGTTTAGTGGTTAGGTCGATTTTTTAGATATTATTTTAAAATGGGTAGTATTGAACCGTGTTTCATCTAAATCTACTTGCCAGATAACGACTGTAGACTGACTCTTCCAATTTACAATTGAGCATATGGAAGGGGAAGAAGTAACTTGTTGGTAACAAATGTTTTTCGTTTAGACTGTTTTCTAGTTTTGACTCTCCGAGACTTTAAAATTAAGTTTATATTACTTTTGTATTTGTAGTTAAGCGATAGAACATTCCATGCAATTTTGATAGTATACAAAAATTCATCGATATAAAAATTATAAATCTAATGTTTATTATTATTGTTCTTTATGCACACTTTTGTCTTTAGTTAAGACATTATTGCCATAAATAGAAAATTATATGACATATTTAAATGTCCTTCTTTAGCATATTTCAATACAACGGAGTGCATTGTAAATCAAATTGCTTTGGCACGTAAAAGATCCCTCATTGCTTCGAGTAGGTCTGTTGGTTATGAAACTATTTTAAGTCATGCGTCAAATAGTTGAAAAAAATTGTCTACGGTAAACAAAACTTCTTTTGTTTCCTATTCTATTTCTTTTTCCAATTTTGCTTTCGGTTTGTCTGCACTTAATCAAAATTTAAATTCACTTTCGTGCACGTATTTTTATCAGATACAATTACCTGTATGTATTACAAGGTCGCAAATAGTGCTCTCTTCATGAGTATTTATCAGCAAATATACGTAGGCACTTATACGAAGGAACATATACTTCCGAAATATTGACCACAAAAAAAAAAAAAAAAAAATTATTAGATCATTAATCGTTCACGTAATGTCTTTGTCCTTTATATAAATATGAAAATATATATAAAATGTACGATAAGATGAACAAAATTCTAAATGAGATACATATTATCAACAGCAAGAGACAACCTAAGAATCTAAAACCATTAATTACATCTGCTAAAACAAATTTTAATACTGAAGAATCGGAAAACGTGGGTGTACGTGTATGTGACATGGTTAACGAAAGCTCACTTGCAATTCTAAACTGTAATATATCTCATATCATGTGACAAATGTAAGGAACAATATATTGGGTCAACACAATGTTTAAACAAAAAAAAAGTAATATAAAACACTCACAAAACCGAGTTTTATTCGTGAGCAAATACCTTCATTACTGTAGTAATAGCAAATTTAAGGTTATGCCTATGTACTTAACAGGCAATCACTGATCAAAGAACAAGAATTCTTCAATATAAACCTTCCCTTAACATTATCCATAACCATAACCATTAACCATAACATTATCCCACGTAGTGGAATGTGGGATTATATCAGATATTTTTGTTAAAATACTTACTATATATTATATCTGATATTCTACTGTTACCGTTATACTCTAAGAATATGTGTATATATATTTGCTTGTTGTATTGTCATGCTTCATCACCAATGGGAATAAGATAAGTAAAGCTTTGAAGATAATGTTTAAATTTTTTAAAGCAAATTAGGTCTTATAGTGACCGTAAAATTTGCAGAATGTTGTCTCATATCCTTTAAATAGTAACTTTTCTCCTGGTAGTAAGTCTCGTTAAATAAAGGAACGATACTAAGAAGAAGTGCGGGAATACTAGATCATATGTAACACATAGACATCATACGCAGATGATAAAATAATGTTACTTCTTCTAATTTAACAATGTGGAAATTTGAGTTGTTAAAGTTTGTCATTTGGATGATATCGTTTTCTGTATACTAGCTGCTGAAATCATGGTTTTCCTTTAAAAATATGTGTCGTTGTGGCCTAAAACGAGATACTTATACCTGTGAATTGCTTTTCTGTTAATGAAGGCGTTTTGAATAATTTATGTTATTCTATTCTTCAGTATTTGATGAGGAATGTTTGTATAAAGAGTTGAAGAAAAGTCAAAAGACTTAATGCTAGTGACGTTGTTAAAAATAGATCTTAAGTGCTCTAGAAGTTCCTTGGAATTCTATAGGATTCACGTCTGGGTCTAGCGCCATAAACTGAGATAATACGTCAGTCATAATTTCATATTCTTCAGTTCAACAATGCATAAATAACTGGGATTTGGATTTTATTGAGTTTTATTCTATCGATAGATAGAATTTAACCTTTCTGCATGACAATTTATTTGATAATGGAATAAATTAAAATGAAACAATTGACTTAAGTATTTTCTCAATTTATGGCGCCGGACCCTTATTGATTTTGCTTCTCGAGTAAGCAGTAGAATAGTTTCTGAAGACCATCTTTGATTACTGGTAGACGTTTGGTCAGTAATATGGAAAAAGGCTTGGTGGAACACTTGGAAGATCCAGCTATGAATCGATGTTGAAAATGAGATTTATCCATCTTTGGAATCCAAAAAGTGTATGGTAGCTCGAGATCAGCTACATTTGTAGTAATGCAAAATGAACTGAGAACCGACTTGTGGTTATGATAAATATAGAACATATACAACTCTGAAGGAGACAAATATGTAACCGTTGAAGCTGATTATCAGGCGTCGAATGAAGACCAAGCTCTCCTATTACATGTAATATAATATACCTTGCATACGAATGTGTAATTGTTAGTTGCAATAATGAAATTTTCATGAAGTCGAGAAAGTTCTCTCACGACGCTGAAGTCAAGAGATATAGAATTGTGTTCGTTCTTGAAGAAATGACAAAGTCTTCGAATTCTTTTGTTACGGACAGGCTTTCAATGGATTCCGCAACTATATGTAGGCTCGCCCACTACTCACATGTTGCTACTAATACCTTTTAAATATAAATAATGTCAAAACTGGGATTGAACGTCTCAATTTATTATAAAACTATGTGTTGCCGATTATATGTATGTTTAATTATTAAGTGATATCAAATAAGAGATTTCAATCTACTGTATCCCAATACAGGGATGCTAAACAACAGTGTAATACTATTCTAGAAATCGATCACAATACAGGAATGCTCAGGGATGTGAAATATTATACAATTAAACTTAAACTTGTTCTTATTTATATTTTAGGATGTAACCCATTAATTAGCTTCCTTAGTCTCTCCCATGTTTGAGGGTGTTTTCTAAATAGATTATTATTTACCATTCTTTTGGATAAGAAGTTAGGGTTAAGTTGCTCCTTTGCCGTCTGCTGTCCAAATGACGAGCGAAACGCTTTACATACCAGAAGTTTGTGCATGGGGTTTCCCGCAATATCCGTCATAATACGGCTAACCAATCAGAATGCTTCACATCCGAACGCGGGGTTTCGTACTACAAACCATGTTGAACAAATTATGGCTTAAAAAGACATTTACAGGTAAATTTATACAAGAACATCGATATTATTTGGATATATATTACTCAGAGAGTGCGAGACTAATATATTCGTCGAGGATTATTGCTTTAAACGAGGAAAAATGACTAAGGAATGTGTTGGAATTCCACCGAGAATGTGTGGCCCCGATACAGCATTTGTCAATCTGTTGATCAGCTGTTCAGAAGACAGACTCTTCAGGCAATTAATTGCCATTCTTATTAATCATAAATTGCTGTTTAAATAATATGATCGTATGATCATTTTCACATAAGAGTAGACAGCATTATTAGATTATTTCCAAGATTTCCTCTGTCATGTATTTACATCAATTACGAACTTGATTTTCCTAACATTTTCTTTGGCAGACTTCTGATCGACTTCAGCCATTCAGAAAGAGTGTCTAATTCAACCATGCTTTCTCATAATCAGAAAAAGGTCTTTTTAAACGGAACGTTCATATGCATTTCGAGCATTACTGCCTCTTTAATGACGCTTAACAGTGTAGAAAGCAACATTATGTTATAAACATTATTATATTTACCAAATGAAAAAAGTAGAAACCCATCTCAGACAGAGCTATGCAGCACGAAGATTCTCTTGAATTTAATTATCACATTTTGCATTTCTGCAATGACTATATGACAGAGAATTATTTAAAAATGTCATCCATGAATAGTTAGATAGGTTATAATTGTCATTCTTAATTAAGACCTTGACATGAGAGAAGAGGTGGATAAATACCAAAATTTAATTCTATTTGTAAAACTTATTATAAATTAACTTAGTAATTACGATTCTATCGCTATTACATCTCGATAGATGTTTTCCCACAGATCATACCAATCAAATATTGTATACCCACCATACACACATACACTTTCCTTTTCTCTCCCTCTCTTTAAAAAATACTCGATTGTGATAGAGTGGAATGGTGGCAATTACCACATTGGTATGATTTACCGATTTATGGACCAACCTACCCTTTATCAAAAACAGTACATTAAAATACTTATTTAAAGATTTATAGAAAATCCTCCATAATGAGAACAAAGTTCAGCAGGTTCAGATATGCGGGGCATACAAATTTTGACCTTTGCAACGGACCCACCCGAAGCAGTGAGGGATCTTTAACGTGCCACGCATACCACGACACGGGGCCTCGGTTTTTACTGTCTCATCCGAAAGACCGAACACCGGTATGACCTGAGCGGGTCTCGAACCCCGGCCTCCTACGCCACGCCGGCTAAAGAAAAATACGAAAACAATAAGAACTATATCGGTTAGGTGCTATTTAATTCAGCAACTCAACCGTAGTCATTATTGCATATGAGTATAGGTTTTTACCAAGAATAGATATAGAAATATAATTTGTGCACCAGATGAGCATTTCGACAACTTGCACTCTGACGGGCCTAGTCCAAACCTTTTCAGAGGAGACAAGGTCCTGATCCTCGTCTCCTCTGACTGTACGTGGGAACCCCTATTGATTAAGAATCTTAGTTCGTTTACAGACGGGCAGAGCACGGTTTACTTATGTTGATGTCGCCTTACACATTTTTGATAGCAAGGTTTATGTGTAATATTCCACACACATCAATGTTTAAAACTTAATTGATCAAACGTTTTACCAAGGAATTGATATAGCAAAACACGCTCCATTGTTCAATACAATTGTGCAACCCCCCCCCCCCCTTTTTTGTCAGGTAATCGAGGCTTTCTTTGAAGTTCTTCATACTTTTACATACACGTACTCTATTTTTCACTGTATCTTGGTAGGTTTAGTCTCAGTGGTAACTGAGATTGATTTTTTTGCCTTTTCTCACATGGGATTAACTAAATCTCTCTCTCTCCGAGGCTTTCTCTGTTTCTCTCTCTCTCTCTCTCTCTCTCTCTCTCTGAGCAGTGAATGCCACTGCCTCCGTACAGTTATTATGCTGTTACAGAATTTTAGAAGATGATATTAACAAGGACTTATAAACAACTTGTTTATAAACTTGTCCTTGATATTCAGTAATAAATAACATTACAATAAAAGATTTTATCTTTATTTTCAAATTGTGCAGAGAATTTTGTATATAATTTATTTCAGTAGATGTTCGATACATCCATCAATGAGCAAGTAGGGAAAAATGCTCCCGCCTCGCTTTCCTATCGCCCTAATCCCTTGTTCATATCTATATACATGTATGTATAATATATATGCTTGGGGTTTTATATCTATATATAGTTATTCTTTTAAACACAGGGCTTTCGGATCGTTGCCCCCCCCCCCCCCTTCAATTATACCAATATATATTGGTAAAATTGAAGGGGGTGGGGGGAGAGGCAACGAGCCGAGAGCCATGTGCTTTTAATATACAGTAAGTACTTTCTACCAGGTATTGCATTGACTTGACTTGGATCGAAATAAAAATCAGTCGAGATGAACGTGTAAACATTGAGATGCCTGTTGAACTAGGAGTACATTTTTATTAAACAGTATTAAACATTAGTGAAACAATAGTATGCACATTATTCTGACTTTTGTAGAAATATGTATGGGTAAATTTTGTTTGTTCATACTTTGAAGTTCAGTTTGAATTTTCTCTGTCTGTAGTCTGTTGGCACCACTACAGTACAGTACATGTATCAATTAGGCCTGTATAAATTAATGGCTTTGATACTAAACCTAGTTACAAAAATGGCCTTTGACCAGAGACATATAAAGTATTGATATGACTTTGTAATCAATATTATGTTTAGTGTAAGTTCTTGGTTATCTTTATCAATATTACTATTAGGTTGCTCATCTAACTTGATTGATTTAGTATCATTATGTACCAAATCTAAGAGTAAGATACATAAATATCTTTGAATTTGAAACAAAGATATAGTTTGAAATAGATATACTGTATCCCATGTAGGCCTGTATGTAAGTCTAATTATAGGAGATGTCAAGATATTTAAAGAAGAACTTGTGAAGTATAATTATACATTGCATTTCTAGCTTCTAGCAATAAATTGATTTGCCTTCTTTTTATTATGATTACTTATCCAATACATTTCAGTTAATTGCCATTTTCTTTTAAATGAGAAATTGCTTAATTTATTTACTTAGACAGTGGAGTACATTCTGAATGTGATATTTAAGTGTTTAAGTAATATACAGAAAAGAGCTTTTACATGAAAATGAGATAACAATTTTCAGATTATATGAGAAATGATTTTATCAAAATATCATAGGATTATATATACCGTTATGAACCAGTCTACCTCTAGTAAAACTAGATTATCATATATCTCATTTAACTTGAACAAACAAAATCACAATGCATATAGTAGACTTTTGGGTTTAGAAAGAATTTTAAAAGGTATAATTTCTATCAGCTTTATGTCTTTATATTTAATAAAAAATTGACAGTCATTTGTAGTCTGCTTAACTTTATTATTAAGCTTTATGACATTTCACTTCTCTCAGCATTTGTAAAAAGAACATACACATATTATTGAAATGATTAAAAAGTAAAAGTTAAATCTTAATTGACATAAAGTTCCTGTAGAACTCATGTTGTTAAGTTTTGAATATTAGTTTTCGCCTTGCAGAAACCTGTAGAAGTGTTTGTGAGAAGTTTCAATTATGCAAGTTTCCGCAGGTTTCCGTTGCAGAAACCTTCCGGAAACTTGATGTCCAAGTGTACTCTTAGCCTTTTTAAGAAGACCATACACATATTATTGAACTGATAGAAAAAAAGTTGAATCTTGATATAAATTTTCTGCAGAAATCAGGTTGTTAAGTTTTGAATATAAGTTTCCATTAAGTTTTCGCCTTGCGGAAACCTCCGGAAACTTTAAGCCAAAAGTTTCCACAAAACTGAAACCCCCAGAAACTTCGCATGCAAGTTTCCGCAGGTTTCCATTGCGGACACCTTCCGGAAACTTGATGTCCCAGTTTCCGCAAGGTTTCCGGAGTTGCGAAAACTTGGGGTTTTTTGCAGTGCATTTTTATGACCTCTCGTCTTGAGAAATGGAGGACTATTTATAGATTTTTGAATGTGTCCTTAAATTGTACTGCTTTTGCAGCAAATGGGAAGGTGGGCGCCCGTAAATCGGTTAACCACATCAATTGAGTGATATGTGTTACTTCAATTGACCTTCCTAAGTCGGTATCGTAACCGTAGCACAATCAAATATTTTTGTAATGTCGTTTTTCCAGGTATATTCTACTTTTTATCATGTTTTGTGTGCATGTCCTTGGCGATTATGTCAAATAGCTTTGTCAGATGTCCTCTGTTTTCTCTTTCAGTGATGATTGATTAAAGGATTCTTATAAGTAGTTTCTTCAAAGACTAGTTGTTTTCCGTGATCACGCTGAAATAAATTGTATTTTCTGGAAAAATCTGACGCAATGCTCGAGATAATACTATAATAACCGGCTGGTGGACTGATACTGCATCTGTACTGACCCGAAATAGCACTTCCAATTCAAGTTGACAAAATATAGTAAATTATTTTAGAATTAATGGTTATCACCTCTTGTACAGCTCTGTCCTTGGAGGGGTGATTTGGCTCCTACTTTTAAGTCAATTTAATAATGGGTTTGCTTTTGAAATTTTTACATTTTGAATTTACAAATTTTCGGCCTTAAATATTTTTAATCTTTTCTTGGGCATCACAGAAAGGACGTTAGTTGTCGAATGTGTATACTATGCATCAATTCCTTTACGTATATATGTCTCGATAGCGGCACCAGAACATGTACAACTTAAAAATGAATATAGAAAGATTTACGCATATATTTACTTAGTGCACCATATGTGCATTTAGATAGTTTCTCCCAGACTGAAATTATGGAAACCATTTTTAAGTATTGTTTTCTTTCTAAAAGCAATAAACAATTAGCATCTCGATTCAACTTTACATACAGGTACATCGATGACGTTTTGTCGAGTAACAACCACGTATTTAAGAATCACCTCAACATCATATATCCAAAGGAAATGAAAAGGGTAAACCATATCTCTTAGTCCATGGAGTGAAAGGACAATATCGTGTATAGTGTCATATTTAGACAAATGCGAACCCCAATAAAGTCGAGGTGAGACCAGATGCCCGGGAGGAGCAAGCGTCCCCTGGTTTGCATGGAACGCCCATGGCAAATGTCATGCAACAACCTTTCAAGTCGAGGAGGTAAATACATAAATGTACACGCACGAACACACGAAATAAAAAATAACCATCTTAACTTCTTGACTATACTTGATTTGACTTAATGCGTATATATATACAAATATATATACCGACATTTGTTCACGTGCGTATCGGACACCGGAATTTCAGTCAGGCAGCATTTCTTGCACCGAATGGGAAAATTTGACTTCGTGTTCTTGTCTCCGTGTGTTCATGGGTGTATATTTATATTCATATTTATGTATTAACCTCCTCGAGAAAAAAGGTTGTTGCAGAACTTTTGCGACGGGTGTTTTTTACTTCTAGCGTTAATGAAATTAACAATGTTAAATTTGAATATATGAATCTAAAATTAAAGGGAAATTTATTATTTAGTGAAGATAATGTTTTAATGCAATTACCAATTGAACTATAATGCTGTAGTTGATATATAATGCTATAATGTTAGATCTTAAGATAACAGCCTCAGAATGTTTATCATTACTGAGTTTTTGTGAGGTATTTGGAGTTTCCCACCCTTTTTCATTTATATGAGTTTATATCAATTTTCCTTTCGATTCAAATGGAACAGATATAAGGGCAATGAAAATAAATCTTACACATGAGCATTGTTCTCTATTGGATTTATCATGTCTTTTGGTCGTCTGCACTTTTGCAATCGGCGCACTTAGTCACACAGGACACTTTCCTTCCTTGAGAAAAATGCGCATACGGCACAATAAGTCAATACTAGTTTATGTGTTTCAATAATTATTAGTTTAGCTAGACAAGTGTTGTTCTTCTTCCTTTTAAACTTTTTTTCAAATTGTCAACTAAATCCAATAGTTTAGGGTTTCATTAAAGTATTTTCACAAAACGTTTTTCATATATTTCGTGTGTTCTGAAAACTATGGGCTAAATATTCGATTTAAACAGAACATTTAATTCCCTTAAAATTTCATATTATTTCGAAAGTTTACAAAACTTTTATATATGAAAGTTTAGATTAAATTAGGACTCACAATCACTTATATGCGAAAAATACAAGAATATGCTAAATAAATAACAGTCTTTAAATACATGTACATTTTAACGTGCCATGGACAATATTCGCTAGTGACCCGGCGTAGATTAGTAGGTACCATGCTCGACTGGGGGTTGAGTCTGATCGAACACTTGTTGTCTGTACAGGTATGTCAGCTAGTTAGCTGACATACCTGTACAGACAACAAGTAAATTGTTAACTTTCGAAATAATATGAAATTTTAAGGGAATTAAATGTTTCTGTCTAAATCGATGGGAAGTACAAATGTTTAATTTTTTAAGGTCAGTTATGGCTGTATTACCGTTAAGAAGAGCATGGAAAGTAAATATTTTTATATTATTAAAACACTTATTATAATCATCATGAATAATAGAAAAAGCAAAATATGAATCCTTTTTACAGATGTGTAAACATTCGACCACATCATAATAAACATTTTAACATTCGCAGGGACACTTCGTTTATCCTTAAAAGAAAGAGAGAAGACATCTATCTGACAAATCACCACAGACATACACATAAAACATGGCACTAGTCAAATGAACACAGAAAACCAACATTTTCGATTGTACGGCAGTTACGGTACCAACTAAAGAGGTCTATTAAGAAACAATCGTCACTCAATTGGGGTAGTTGACATTTAATTTAAAGAGAAAGCATGTGACTCGTTTGTGTGACAAAAAGCACCTAGGATACCGGTATTCACATAACACATGATAATTATCAAATTAACAATGAACACATAACAAAAGTATGCTATTGTATTACATAAACTAATTAATTGATTCATTGATTGATTGATTTTTGTTTTACCTCACACCACGAATATTTCACGTATATGGTGACGGCATCTGCCTGATGCGGGGCATACAAATTTTGACCTTTGCAACGGACCCACCCGAAGCATTGAGGGATCTTTAACGTGCCATGCATACCACGACACGGGGCCTCGGTTTTTACTGTCTCATCCGAAAGACATGACACCGGCATGACCAGAGCGGGACTCGAACCCCGGCCTCCCGATCAGGAGTCCGACGCGATACCACTAGGCCACGCCGGCTTCAAACTAATTAAAGCCTTTTCATATTGCTACGGTACTCTCCGCTAGAAAAAGATCTGAATGCACTGCGTTTGAGATCACATTTTTGGCATTACTGAGCCGACCAATCAAAAGAAAACTTACAGTGACATGAACTGGTATCACAAAATCGGAACAGTTGTAGTATTTCCTTTACGAATGAGATAAATCTCGAAAATCGCGAACGGAATGAAAATGAAACATGGCAGCGCCCATGACTCCGAAGCCTGTTTATTTACAAGAAATAATTGTATTCGTTCGTCCATAAAGATATGGGACCGGATGGTTCAATCGTAACTGCTAGGTACACTAGCCAGAAATGGAAACTGACATCGGAGAGACAATTTAACGAGAATATATGGTTGGAGATTTACCATGAATACAATGTAGGTAAAAGCAATAACCGGATTTGCATACAATGTTAGAGACAAGTGGAGCAGGTACGAAAACTGTAAAATGAGCGAGACAGTCTCATAAAAAATGAGATTAGAGAGTCGTCAATTAAATGAACGTTGTCTTTAGATATGCCATCTCCTCGAGCTGCAAAGCCTCACATTAAACGACTGCTGAGGAGACCACAATGCTTCCAACCAACAAAACAACAAATGGTGTTGGCTCCACTTCTTCCAGTAAATACAGTCATTCAAGTTAAGATTATGCCGTCCATCGATATAACAAACAATAAGAGGGCAACGGCAAAGAAGTCTCTGAGTAAGGTGTTTCAACTTGAAAATGATAAAGATGAAGGTACATGTACCAAATGTGATGAAAGAAAGAAAAAACAAGAATATCAATATTCTATCTACGTAGTTATGTATTTGTTGTTGTGAAATGCGTTATTGGGTCATTGTAAACATTAAGATGTTAATCCGTAACTTGACATTTGTAGTACATAACTGTTCGTTTACAAAATGAAGATGTAAGATGTTGTCTGTGTAAATGTACAACAAGTGAATGCTTTATTCGTTCATTGTAATTCAAAATGTATATCTCCGTAATTCTTATCTGATCTTCCGTAAATTGCAGTTGCGAGTTTTCAGAAACTTGTTATTTGTTGATCCGTGCAATGTTAGTTCGACATTCGTCTTTCATCATTCGTGATTTGTTTTTCAACATTTGTACGGTAATGCAACATTATGACGACAGAGGGCGTGCACTACGGCGAATCGTTTTTGAAACAGACTATACAATCTATAGGGATAATGTACTTAGCGGAGTGGAGCTATGCTGTGACGTCAGCTATACATAATCTTGAAAGTTGCCATATATTTTAAATTTACGTGTGAAAATTGTAGATCTTATAGCTTTTGCAATTAAGGAGTGGAGGTCAGCACACTTGTGGACCTAAGGCTAAGCTAATGCCCTAACATGTGCTTTCGATCTCCATTTAGAGTGAATTTTATCTATTCTAAAATCAAGGCATAGGGAGTCCAGTAAAAAGGCGGTTTCGTTAATTTGATAAATGATAGGGGCCTAGTACATTTAAATTGACAATAGGCGGTGAATCGCTCTCAGACTTGTTATTTATATTACGTTGTTTTCTTTTATAGTGTACTTGAAAAATGTCATCAAACATAGAAAGGGGGGAGTTGTTAAGGGGCGGGAGAGGAGAAGCAAGGGGACGGAGGGGGAGAGAAGAAGAAAAATATATAGTGGGGGAGGGTCTTATACTTCTTTTAAAAACGACAAAAATATCGCACTGGATAGGGCAGGAGGGAGAGGCATGGAGGTTGGAGAGGGGTTCACCCCTCACAGAGACTTGTAAATACTGCTGGGCTCTGCATGGTGTTTTATGGCCTTCCCCAAATAAATTGCTTTAGCTTATTTTTATAAATTTCTTAGTGAATTCAATTTTTAAGGTAATCTAAAAACCCTCCCCTACCATATGTTTTTCTTTCTTTGTGTTTTCATTTCACGAGTCGAGATCGAGATAGAGAGAGAGAGAGAGAGAGAGAGAGAGAGAGAGAGAGAGAGAGAGAGAGAGAGAGAGTCAGCTCAGAGGGGAAATGGGGAAATTTCACAAACGCTTAGATGATCCAGATTCGTGATTTCGTATGAGGTATACTCCTCGGGATTTATCTTCAATTTCTAAGAAAAATCTTATTTTTTAATCTTTTGGTTTACCATGATTATTATCTTAAATGAGAAAATAATGAAATATATATAATGTATGTATACTTCTACATTGAATTCAAATGTGGATTTCAAAATATTTATAACAGGATTTGTAAAAAATTACTGAAAAATTGCATTATGGCCTAGGATAAAACCAAAGTCATACCCCCTCATGCATTCGGAATCTCTCCTGCCTTTACTCATAAAAGAATGTTGCAGTATGTAAAACTCAAAACGGATACCTACAGTGAAATCGCCCCATCTTATTTGTAGGGACCTGTGAACGAAACCGCCATTTTACTAGACTCCCTTGGCCTTGATTTTAGAATTGATAAAATTCACTCTAGTTTAGATGGAGATCGAAAGCACATGTTATGGCATTAGCTTAGCCATAGGTCCACCAGTGTGCTGACCTCTACTCCTAAATTGCAAAAGCTATAAGATCTACAATTTTCACACGTAAGTTTAAAATATATGGCAACTTTCAAGATTATGTATAGCTGACGTCACAGCATAGCTCCACTCCGCTAAGTACATTATCCCTATAGATTGTATAGTCTGTTTCAAAAAAGATTCGCCGTAGTGCACACCCTCTGTCGTCATAATGTTGCATTACCGTACAAATGTTGAAAAACAAATCACGAATGATGAAAGACGAATGTCGAACTAACATTGCACGGATCAACAAATAACAAGTTTCTGAAAACTCGCAACTGCAATTTACGGAAGATCAGATAAGAATTACGGAGATATACATTTTGAATTACAATGAACGAATAAAGCATTCACTTGTTGTACATTTACACAGACAACATCTTACATCTTCATTTTGTAAACGAACAGTTATGTACTACAAATGTCAAGTTACGGATTAACATTTTAATGTTTACAATGATCCATTAACGCATTTCACAACAACAAATACATAACTACATAGATTAGAATATTGAACCCTTTGGCTTTCCATAATTAAGAGTTGTGTTCCTTTTTGCATTATATAATTTATAACAAATGGTCTAGCTCGCAAAGATCACTAATCATTATTTAATTCAAGGAAGCTGTTATACATACTAGAATGAATTTAGAATCCATTGAATTTAGAATAGAATATATGTTTTTTAAAGAAAGCAGTGTGTTATACATCATAACAAATTTACTGAAGTTTTGAATTCTGGTTTTGAATCAGATTCTATCTAATGGATTTTGTCTATGTTAAATGAGAAAGTGCACACTGAGCTTGACCATCGATTGATTTTGAAGACGAAAACATGTTTGTGAATGTTTTGGGGTTTTAATGTTTGTAGTGCATATTATAATCATATTTGGCTGTAATGTTCTGTAAGAAATCAACTGTTTTAAACTTGAAGTGATATCATACATCGAGTTGTTTATTAATAAAATTCACATTTATGTTTCAGCTGTTTGATGACACGAATATCATCTGTAATGCAAGTTAAAAATGAAACTTGTACATGCAAACCATCATGTTTTTAAATTTAGGTAGCAATAATACAAACACTAAATTGAAAAAAAATCAGATCTTCTCAGAGTGGTGCAAATATACAGGATAGAAAAAAAAATATAAATGTATATTAAAGTTATATGACATGTACATGTATATTTATGTAGCAAAAGTAGAACAATTTTAGATTAAAATAGGTATAAACATCGCAAAATTTAAACAATAATAGTTACACAGTACATATCAGATAATCGTTTGAAAAGTGGTAGCCTATTGACAAAAATATATACAAAACATTTTTTTGACATTTTCAATAGAAAATTTATCCAGGAATACATCAAATTCACATAAGTGTTTAATCTACTTGTAATGCTTATGTTACATGTTTGTTACAGGTTCACTAAATGCATGTGACACTTGGAAATTTTATTAATCCAGTTGTATATCATATATACATATAGCATGTAACATGTAAAGTAAAGATTACGTTTCTAGTATGCTTTGACTCTAAGATATGTTGATTGTAAGAGTTTGAAGTTAACTTTTGTTATGTTTATACATGTTTATTCACTTTTCGTGCACACAATTTGATTGTGAAGCGGTGAAACTGTATTTTGTTCTAAAAAAAAAAGGTGAGTTTAGCGCTGTTTAGGTTCCGCTTTGTTTCCTTTTCAAGAACAATTCATCTCTTTAAATGGCGATATTAAAAGCTTCAAAGACATTTATGATCCAATAAACATTACATATTCATGAGTAAAGATTTTAATTTAGCATTCCTTTATATTTACATATCGACTACATTTTCCTACATGTAAATTAGTAGAGCACTTGTACTGCATTTTCCAAAGTTGTCAGGCACTCTCACGTGACCAAACCCGTTTCCTTGTCCTGCGAAAGAATACGTACATGTATATTATTATTCTATGGTCTCTTTTTCTTTTATCTTTTATTTTGAGCATTGTAATTCCCCAGAAACAAATTAAAAATGGAAGTAAAAATACCTGTGTCTTAAGAAAACTGGAGTTTAATGGAGAAGTGCTTCCTGGGCGGCTGAATAACTGTTAAAACAGTTTACACTCCGCTTAGAATTACGATTTCGATCTAAAATCGAAATCCAGTGAGATTACATTACGAAAAAAAAAATTATATAGAAATATAAGGACTGTTTATCATTTTTTTTTCTCTGGACATTGGGGAATGCTTGCCGTATAGCGAAATAAAAATCAAAACTCACTGCAGGCATACCCCACTTATCTCGAAAAGAAAGAAAAAGAAAAACAAAAGGAAAAGAATGCAATCTTTGATAATTAGCTTAAATGATCTGTCTTACTACTGTGAAAAAGTAAGATGTTTGACATACCTCTGTATTCAGTTCAGTTAAAAGTGTACTCAATTCAGTTAAAAGAATACTTTTTTGATGTATCTTAAACATATATATATATATATATATATATATATATATATATATATATATATATATATATATATATATATATATATATATATATATATATATATATATATATATATATATATATATATATATATATATATATATAAATATATATATATATATATATATATATATATATATATATATATATATATATATATATATATATATCAATCCAATTAAATCAAAAACAGTGAAATCATCAGATAGACCAAGTGGCTTTTAGTTGGTCCTTTTACTGCCTTGAGAGTTGTTTTCCGACAAACAGGGCGTTTGGACTGCCTGATGACCTTGGCAGAGAATAATCATTAAAAGTTTTATCCCCTCTGACTAGTAATTATTTATCAAGTAAAGTTATTGTTTTTTGACATTTTAGATATTTGATAATTAGATATAATAAACGATATACACTATCAATCTCCTTCAAATGGAGATATGATTTAAGGTCTAATGCATGCTAATCAAATTGTTGTTGTGAATTAATAAGGAAGTGGATCTGTGATTTAAATAAAATTGTGTGCTTAGGTTGTTGTATTATAAATATTTCAAGAGCAAAAAGTAATAGCTTAAGAGCCAATTTTAAGAGCTAAGCTTTGGTGTGCTAAAGGTATTACATGTATGCATGTTCTTACATTTATTATTACCAATAATGCGTCGGTTGCAATTTTGTGCCATGAAATAGGCTAATGCAATTGCCATATAATCTGAATAATGTTTACTTGATGTAAAACGAGGAACAAACAAACATATAAAATTTTGTCGTAGAAATCTCCTTGAGGATTTAGAACTTTTAAGTAATTCTTCTGCTTGCAATGAAATTTTTCCTAGTAAATAATATACTATTTAAATACACACGTTCATTCAAATCTATTACACATTAATGACAGAAAAACGAGAATTCCGCAAATATTTCAATTGTTTTCAATACTAGGGAGAATCGATAAATTTTCGAAAATGGGTTTAATTTACTTTGATAGAATTTGGGTTTTGTGCCTTCAACAAATCAGTAATGACCTTTGGTGATCACATTTTGAATTCGAATAAGGGGGAAAGAACTAGATGAATTTGGAAATATCTATCGAAGGATAAATATTGGAAAGGTAAATCTGCCTATCAAATACTAAGAATTTAATGATATTTGTCATGGTACATATATCACCTATAATGAATTCAATTCAGAAAAGAAAAAAGGGGTCACCTCGCATCCCTTAAAAAAATCAGCCCCGCCATCTAGAGGGAACAATAAAAAACATTTTTGAGCATTTTCCTTTTTCCTCTAATCGCTGAAATATTTTTATTTATTTACATTAGATTTTGCAATATATTTCGGGTATGATGTTTATCAGTCAAATTATAATCATACCTATGATTTCTATTGAGGTTTTGTTGAGAAGTATCAATGTTTACGGATTTTCACGTAAATTCGTATCTTGTAGCATTTGTTTAGAGTTTTACTTTGACCAAAAAAAAAAAAAAAAAAAAGATTCTGACAAGAAATTCTTGGGGAACTACTGACAAGAAATTCTTGGGCGTGTACATAATTCATGCTGAAGTCTCTCCGCTACCGTAAATGCAAAGGAATACTGGGCTCTTCGAGGTGGCAATGAAAATAATACCGAAAATATGAAGCGCAGATTGCATTAATCCGTGACGTGCGTTAGTAATGCGTAAGAGTTACGTACCTTTTGCAATATTGTGAGAAATGTGCAAGTGCATATCTATATAGATATACAGCTAATACGGGTGAAATATATTTCTGTTATGTTAAAATGCAGGTCCAGTGGGTACACGAAAAAGGGACTTTAATATAGGTTATCACATTGCCATTGTTATGTAATATACATTGTATGTTTATATAGTTATGTATTTTAAAATATTCAAGCAACAAAGTACTTGGTGGTATATAGTCTAAGCCGTTTGAACGACTCTTCAAGACTCTACAAGAAACACGTGTTGAAAATGTTTACGATCAGCCTAATAAATATTCATAACTACTTGTGGTTGGCCTAGGTTCTGCCGTGTCTCTTATACTTATGGCATCACGACGGATGTGACCAGTCGGCAGGGGATGCTTACTCCTCCATGGCACCTGATCCCACCTTTGTTTTGACAGGGGTTCGTGATTGTTTATATTATATTTACATTTGTATTGTCGTATTTCTTCGATTTCGAATTGTGGATTTCGGAACAATATCTTGGATTTGTACTTGAAAAGCCTTTCAGTAAATGACAAAAGTCTACACTACGCAGACTTACTGGACATGTAAACATTTGAAGATATGCTTGGGTTAGTACGTTCTTTGCACGAAAGGCGTTAATCAAAAAGCTAGTTTGTCTTTTTTTTTTTTTTTTTTTGCTTTTTATGGTATAATGAGATCTCACTGTTTATTTTGATGTACAGTTCCTTTCAAGTTCAACTGACTTAATACTACAAACACACGCTGAACGTCTTAGATGCGCAGACTTACCGGACATCATCGTATATATATTTAAAGTATAGAAGCAGAATAAAATGTTGTGACCGACTAGAGGGTTACTCGGGCTACACTGTCTGGAGAATAAATGTTCGAATCTTGGCTTACCTTATCATATCTGGATATTCTACCAATTCCAAGATGTTGGATCGTGCTGATGTCATAATGCCAGTATCGGAGTATAAGCACGGCACGGCAAACCATGAGCTGTTAATAGGAGCCATTCAACAGTCACAACTTGGAAACTAGACGATCATGTTCATTAACTGTATACATGTAACTGAAATATCACTGAGTGACATCAGAACACTTTCATTCTAGGATATATTTTTTAGGAAAGAAATCGATTTTGGGGTATTATGTCAGAAATTGAAGTGTTTGTATTGATTGTGCATTATGCAGTCGTACATATTTTTGTAATTTAAGTTTTCATTGACATTCAAACTTTTTTAAGGAGGGAGGTGTTATGAGGGTCATATATGTTTTGTTTGTTTGTATTATTGAATGTTCTATTAAGAACTAGAAAGTTCTGTAATTGTATGTTATATAACTTATTTACTTCCATAATGATTTGTGAATGTGCTTGAAAGTTCTTTTGAAACTAGATGTTTCTATATTGGAAATCACTTGAACATTGTAGAAACTAGAAATATCTAGAAACTATGAAATGTATATAAGGCATGGACTCTGACATTTCGGTAGCACTGCATTACATTACCTTTCTATTCCATGTATATACTTGGGGTTTATGGGGTTTATCGTGTTTACCGACTGCTTGAATTGGATTTATTGAACTGTGAAATTATACACTGGACACCTTATTCATGTTATAAACAAGGGATGTAAAACAAAGATTAGCATTCTGGAATTGCTACCTATATATACCTTCAAGGGACTTGGTAGTTGTAAGCTTTATCTGTATTTCTTCTTTATTTATTTTTTGTTTTGTTATTTTTGTTAAATTGTAAATAAATTGTTAAATTTTATAGAATCTTTGTGATTATTATTGCCTTTACCAAATGGTTTATTTCTGATCGTAACAGACATTTGCGGGCTCGTCCGGGAGAGAATTCATTTGACATTTGTACTGTATAAAATATTTGGCAGATTTAATTTATTAGACGCAAAAAAATAGAATTCATTATGTCATTTAAAACTGAAGATTTGTTTTAGTTCGCATGACTTTTGAATCTCTTAGAAAAATGATTTGTTAGCATTAGGCCATTATTTTGGGCTGTCTTTTACGTCTCAAATAAAAAAAAAATGAAATCATAAGTTTGGTAGCTTAAATGTTAGTTGAGGAACAATATTTTGAAACAAATTACTTTTCGGAGAAAAAGAAGACGAAAGTAGTATAAAGTTACGAAAATTAGAATTAGAATTTCAATTAGAAATGAAACAGTTAGAAATTAATGAGAAAGAAAGAAAAAGAGACAGACAAATAGACTTAGAGAAAATTAGATTACAACATGAGTTAAAAATGAAAGAAGCATCAGTCCAAAAATCAGAAATTTGAATCCAAAGTCAGAATTTGCTAATATGTTTAGACTTGTACCAAAATTTATTGATAAATCTGTTGAAAATATTTTTCCACAATTTGAGGTAGTTGCTACTGTAGAGTTTTAAGGTCATCAAGTAGGTCAAGGACAAGTAACACCTATTACGGCTAAGTTAGAGGCTATTGTTAAATTTCAAGCTCCTACAAACCTACAAATAAGATAGAATTAATGACATTTTTGGGCATGGTCAGATTTTATATAAAGTTTTGTCCAAATTTTCCCACAGTTGTAAGTTCACTTACCAATCTCCTAGGCAAAAATGTAAGTTTGAATGGATCGAGAACTGTAATAAATTTTAAAAAAAACCCAAGTCTATTTTTATCAGTAGCCCAGTTCTCTCTGCTCCAGATTTTACTGAGTAATTTAAACGTACTGTAGATGTTAGTGATATAGGAGTTGGAGCTGTATTGTATCAAGAGTGTGATGAACAAGTAGACAGAACAATTTGTTATTTTTCAAAGAAACTTAGCAAATGTCAACGAAATTATTGTACTATTGAAAAAAAAAATGTTTTGCATTGTTATCAGCTGTACAACATTTTGATGTTTATCTTAGCATCACTGCACACCCAATCCTTGTATTCACAGATCACAATCCTCTAAACTTTTTACACAAAATGTCAATCAAAAATCAAAGGCTGACAAGGTGGAGTTTGTTGTTACAAAAGTATAATATAATTGTACATCATATAAAACGCAAAGACAATGTGATTGCTGTTGCCTTGTCAAAAGTGGGTTAACCCATATTATATCAAAAATTGAGGTATTTGTATTGATTGTGCATTATGCAGTTGTACATATTTTTGTAATTTAAGTTTTCATTGACATTCAAACTTTTTTCAAGGAGGGAGGTGTTATGAGGGACATATATGTTTTGTTTGTTTATATTATTGAATGTTCTATTAAGAACTAGAAAGTTCTGTAATTGTATGTTGTATAAGTTGTTTACTTCCATCTGTTGAAAGTTCTTTTGAGTCCAGATGTTTCTATATTGGAAATCATTTGAACATTGTAGAAACTAGAAATATCTAGAAACTATGAAATGTATATAAGGCATACACTCTGGCATTTCGGTAGCACTGCATTACATTACCTTTTTATGTATATACTGGGGAGTTATCGTGTTTACCGACTATTTGAATTGGATTTATAGAACTGTGAAATTCTACACTGGACACTTTACTCATGTTATAAACAGAGTATGTAAAACGAACAACAGCGTTCTGGAATTGCTACCTACATACACCTTCATCGGACCTTGTAATTGTAAGCTTTTTTGTATGTTGTGTGTTTTTTTCTGTTTTTGTTTGTTTTTGTCTTGTTAAATTTGTTAATTTGAAAATAAGAAATAATATTTTTGACTGATATGCATTTTAAATTCTATCATCCTTGTTATCATTTGAAAAAAAAAGAAATAATTGTTTTAATGCCTAAGTCCTCTTTGTACATTTATCTCGAGAAGTCGTTGACCACCACACCTGATAATGCGATTTGTTCACAAAAATATGTCAACAAAATTGTTTTCCGTGATCATATATATCGGAATTAATATGCAACAATTAAAATGTATGGATAATTAGGGCAATGTATTGCTAATTTTGAATTTATACATGCAAATCAATAGAGATTTTAAAGATCTTATTTCATGGTATTGATGAATGAACAGTGCCATATTCTATATATATATATATATATATATATATATATATATATATATATATATATATATATATATATATATATATATATATATATATATATATATATATATATATATATATACTAATAAAATATGAAAAAGGAAAAATTGGCCAAATGAATCTATGGACTTCATGACCAGACACCAATAAAAGGTTGTGGTTTATGAAAATAAAGCCGAAATTAATTTCAACGCATAAAGGTCGTTTTGTTGTTTGTTGTAATACAGAGTTGATTCATTGTAAAAAGTTCGGTTCATTAATATACATCTTTTTTTTATCTATTTTTCGTAAATATGAATATTTTACGATATTGAACCGAACCTGTTTATATATTTTCATCATGTTTTTCTTTTTGTTTTTGTATGTTTGGTCGGTTTTTTTTTATGCTTTTTAGTGGGTTTTTTTCTGTTAATGTGTAAATTGGCAGTTTGTAGTCTAATACGAAGTTTTTATTAATTTCAGATCCAGGGATCGTGTCATCTGTACAAAATTGTAGTCGCTTAAACAACATGAAAATTGCCCTAATTCTGTCATGATGAAATAAAGAAAAAAAAAATATTATCTTTTCGTAAAAGTGAGTTATTAAGCATACATAAATATAAAATGATAATTAGAAAAACGATTTGAAACAACAAGAGCTATAAGAAGACAAGAGAGGTCACCGATGGTAACAAGATTTGTTTTTGTGAGTAGATAAAGCTTCAATGTTAAGGTCAAAAGATATGAAACTTATGATCCCGATTAAAGTTTTTGTTCACAAACGACAACAACGCCATTCACGGACATTCAGAGGTGAGACAAGGTGCCCAGGAGAAGTGAGCGTCTCCTGTTTTGCCACACCTGTCATCAATGCCCTAACATACAGACGAAACAAACAATTCAACACTGTATATATAAAGGAAAATGAGCAAACACTGTGTGCCACTGCCATATAACATAAGGAAAAAGGGTATAATAACCCTCCGCGGGGAACTTTTGTACGAGCTCCACACTGCAAATGTTATAAGTGAGACGTTAATGTAAAATATGAAACAACACGCATGTAATAGAGTCAGTATTTAATGCTTACATTAATGCTTTCATTAAGTACGAAAAAGTAGTTTAGAATTATCAGTTACTGCATGTCATATGGATTTTCCTTTGTTAAGATTATATTTTGTTCATTCAGAGAAGGTTAACACTTGTGCATATATGATGTATATGTTGTAATCACAATTATTGTTTTCAATGCTTTATCGCCAGAATGTGATCGTTTCTTACACTTCGTATCTTCTCATCTATGTATCCTCGGTCATTGGAAGATATTTCTATGCTTAAACCAGGGCCTTCTGTGATCTTCACAACACCATTTTTCTCCTGCACAGTTTCTTTTCCACTACTGCTCTCCACCTTCAGTGTATACTTTGGTGATGAATTGCCCATGATGATAATAACACTGCAATTATTTACTAAATATGAAAATTTTAACAATGATAATGATGTTTTATATTTCCATCAAAAATGAGGTGTTTTAATAAAAATGGCTAATCTGGCATATCAAAAGATTAACACTGTTAAAAACGAAATATGAAAAATCCAGATTTCCAGGAATTTAATGTCACAGAGATTCCCGAATGAGATTAGAATATTATATAGACTATACCACTACCTCACACACCAGGAATGTGTAAGATAAAAGTAAAGTCATAAATATCCATTAAGCCGCTGGATACTGGACAATGCATAGACGACAAATGTATCAACAATGTAAATAAATACGGAACTAGCTTCTAGATAATCAATTATTCCAACGAACCATCGGTTTTTCTATGGGTACTATTTAATCTGGAAATTAATGATATAACAGATTAGTTCCTTAGATTAGTACGTAAATCATCTACTGAAAATCGAAAGGCGGTAAACTTACTATTTCACTGTAAGACAAACGTGACGGTTTAAAATTTGTACCTATTTGTAACTTTCCATATACGAGGTATGATAAAAAAATTTCTATACAGCATGTACATGTACTTAGAAGTACCCAGGATTGAAAGTATTATTTGTCAATGTAATCTCACTTCATCCCAACGCACTCTCTCAGAACCCTTATACTCAAATCAAAAAACTTATGGTTAGATCCCGAGTACAGCTACAATTTTTCACCCTGCCTGAATTTACAGTATATCCTGAACCACAATATCTTTCTTTGATGTTCACATTTACAACGCTTTGTTGACTTGTAACAACTTTAGCAAAGAGTGGGAACTATAATCTATAATATTGTGAAATACTGGAGGATTTGGGCAATTCTAAGCATCGGTGCTCATAAATGTGACAAGTATCAGAAACTGTTGTTTTGTGGCAAATATATCTTTTTATAGATCAGGAAAAGGAGATTCTGGAAAGTGTAACCATGTTGGTGTACTTCTATTAGCATAAATGACTGTGATACCAACACCCTGCACAACAACTCGGAAAAAGTGTCACGACACCAAAACTAAATTCCAGGGTAGTTCCAAGACATCTGACTGTAAACCGCATTAAGTGAAATAAACATTCACAAAAAACAATTTAGTGGGAAACAAAAACATGGAAAGATTAATGTACTTGAGACAAGATCACTGACAACACATTTGACTATCACACATTTGCCCAGCTTTATGCAGATTGAATGAAGTGTGCTCTAAAGTTTTCATTTTTCTATACAGCAAACTATGTATCCTGACAAAATGAGATTGATTTTAAGATTATAGAAGGTATGAGTATGTCTGATGTAGCAGAAGAAGTAAACCAGAAATTAGAATGTGGAAATAGTTTTTAGTGTTTGCGTCCGCAACGACTGACAGGTGTACAAATAACATATATATTTCTTGAATACTGATTACACGAGAAAGAATTGTGACCAAAAAAAAAAAAAAAAAAAAAAGAAAAAGAAAAAATAATCGGGATATTACTACTTAACACTTTAGTCAAACCCTCTATGTGAGAGGACAACAGTTATCAACACTAATGTTATATATAAACAGAGTTTGGAAATTTCCATAATAACTCGTTATCTTTATATAGTTGTGATGGTACAATTTGACAGGTAGTAAGAATTTGTCCATTGAATACGTCGTGATAACATAAACTTTAGTGTCTCTTCGGTAAACGTTTCTAACATATCTACGGACAATCACAGAATATAAAGTTTATTTTCAAATACAGAATTATATATCAGTTTTCAAACAGGTATTCTAAAAGACCATCCGTACTAAAGTTGGCTAAACTGTTGCTTTTTATACACTGCATCCTCTCATGTCTTTCAATCATGTGTACGATAATGGCATGATATTATGTCTACTGTTCGAATTTTAAGGGGTAGTCTTTTGAGCTTATATAGACCATACACAATTACATGTATAATCAACAGGAAGTAAAAACTCTGTTCTACTCTATATTAAAATATTTTTGACTTCATCAGAATCACTCTTAGGATGAAACTTGGTAGGAATAAAATACTCATTGCCTTTTACAAAAATTGCAATTATCTGACCCACTCAGTGGTAGATCCAGGCAAATAGGCCACATTCTCTTTTTCCAACGGTGATGTGAAAGTTTTTCATTAATGAATTCATCCAAATTTGGAATTCACAACCTGAAATTTATTTTTCATTGATATTTTTGCTATTAAGGTTTTTTTTACTTTCATTTTCTCTTTGTTATGACTTATGATGCACTCATTTTAATGTATCTGATTTTAAAGAAATGAAAATTTACTTTGAAAAATGTAGATGCTAAAGATTTAAGATAAAAAAGGATCGGGTACATTATTTGTATGCTGTGTTCTGCTCTCATGGACTTTTTTCACAAATGGGGAAATTGTGTTCAGGTGAGTTTTATAGGCCCATGTGGGCCTCTCGTTCATCTAAGTTCTCGTGCATTCTAGCCAGAAATTGATTCAAATTTGACACAGATGTAAAGCAATAATGTATTTATACTCATAAAAAGACTTCACTGTGATAATATATAGATCACTTTGAAAAATTATAGACCGCTATATACTGTGTGTCAGTTTTTATTTATTGATAAACATGCATCATATTTGAGTCTGCATATGTGCTGATATTGAGTTTTATATCAATAGTGTCTCGTATGTATTTTTAGGCAGAATGTATTGTGTGATAGTGTACATATCGCATGTGACACTTTAATAAACAATTTATTTACTTACTTAGAATTTCCATAGAATTTGTATTAATCCTTTCTATATCTCTGCCTAGATTTTTCATCAATGCCAATCATATATGTTTAATTCCAAAAATTATTATCATCTTGTGATTTTATGTTAAAGACAATCGTGTGTATTATATATTGTGAAATTTCAAATGTGTGGATTTTATAAATATGTTAAAATTACACTTTTTCATAAAAAATGCCCTTTTCATCATTTTATGCTGCATAGGTGTTATTACTGTAAATGTTTTTGTGTAAAATAGCATTAGTTTTTATTTTACTCATTTTAATCAGATAGATTAAAAAGAAATTCAGCACTGAAAATGCAATAGTTTTCATTTTCTTAAAATAATTTTAAAAGATATGAATTAAGATGGAATAATACATAGAAGGGTAATTTGACACAGGTTACAAACCTAATATTTCTCAAGCTGAATTCTTTTATTTAGATTTTATTATTCAATCAAATAGTCTTCTTTTAAAATAACAATAAATTGAATAAGTATAAGGTTTATGCAAATTGCATAATCTAAATAAAACTACCTCCTTAAGTTCCTAATCTTACTACCGGTATGGATAACTTTAAAAACCTGTCAACCGACGTGGTTGGATTGATCTTCTTTTTTTTTTTATCAAATTTTAGATCTAAAGTCCAAGTTTAATATGAAACCATAATATATATTTAAAATGGGTAGAAATTTCTTCGTTACATTTCTAATACAGTAAGTGTACAATACATACCCTGACTCATATACTTTATCCGAGGACGAATGCAATCGATATTGTTACACCCCTTATAAAGATATAGACACGTGGGGAATACAATCGCTACTTTTAGAAGGAGAGGACTGAACGGACCTACTGCGTTCACCTGAACAGCCTAACTATACAGTGAAACAAGTTCTACTGTTTCTTTACACAACATAAAGCTTATATACTCAAACTGTTTACTAGTCATTTCATTATCTAACTTAAACAACATTATCGGTGTGTACAGTCTATATGTATTAAATAATCACTCTTTATGTTCATTTCAATGTAAAGATGATGGATAAATCCAAAGCACAAGTCCAAAAATCATAAAACCAGAGGACATACAAAATCAGTGAAAATGAAAAACAAATGGAAAATAACAAAATATGTCTACTTGAAGAGCATATGTGAACCCCTGTGATGGAGTGAGATCAGGTGCCCGGGGAGAGTGAGCATCTCCTGCTTGCTAGCAACACCCGTCACATATACCCTGTAGAAAGAGTCAAATCGTGTAAATTCCATATGTATTTATATGTGGAGAAGTCGAAGTAGGTAACCTTCTATTATAGACGGTGTGAAATCTGTGTAAGGTGATCGGAATCGGTCTCAGTCCAGAATATCATTTAAAAGTCTGGATAACGAGATATCATATGGAGTAATAAGAGTCTCGTAACGACCATAGAATTATCTCAGTGACGTTGCTAGTCTAGCACATATATAACCCTGGTTGAGCAGCTTAACTGAAAGTCGCCTAGCCCT
This sequence comes from Pteria penguin, assembly GCA_035048485.1. Taxonomy (NCBI): domain Eukaryota; kingdom Metazoa; phylum Mollusca; class Bivalvia; order Pterioida; family Pteriidae; genus Pteria; species Pteria penguin. Next base: position 7,941,691 of record CM068588.1, on the reverse strand, counting down.
CAGAACAAAGTCATTGTAATTTGAACATGCTCTGGAATAACGTATTAACTGAGATATGAATACGCCGTATGCGGGCGATGAGGGAATGTTGCTACTTATGAAAGGAAATTTTGTGATAGCGAAATTGAAATCGTCACGTTTGTCATAGAGTGAGGTGTTCAATTGACCATTAATGTCGAAAGACAACATAATATCTAAATACGAAGTAGAATTAGTACTTTCATTCTTGCAGGAGGAATTGCTTCAAGGCATATATTGAAGACAAAATATCGTACGAAATAGAGACTGCATCTCTTTAAAGTTTCCATAAGAGTTTTTCATCTATTAGTTATATTAAATATTGTATTCCATATCTCATCTTCCTTTTATATGAAAAGTTAATTTAGCATATCCAAAAAAAAAAAAAAAAAAACCCCGATCTATAATAGGTAACAATATTTCCCTCACTTGTATAACCTTTCATGCAAAGCAATGAGGGACTGCTAATATCACAATGACTACTTCTCATCTTAAAAACACGAACCTAAGACCTCTGAAACCGAATCAAACAGGGAGAGGTATACGAAAACATTAATCTCAATAAACTTTTTCAATGTATCAGTCTAACATTAAGAGATCTCATTCATATGAAAACAAAACAATACTCTTGGAAAAACACAGGAATAATATTTGAGAGACGTCACAATGTGTTCGTCGATACAGTCATTTGCAAACCGAAAGAGGACGCGCAATTGCTTTTGTTCGTTGGTTTGTTGTCCACAATTTCCCACAACCGTTCAAAACTGTACATTCAAAGACATATATGTATAGGAATATCGGTGAATTGCTTTAAAAAGGCAATACACATAACAAAATCAAGTACATTTACTATGTTAATATTATGCTTAAATCAATGGTCTGAACTCACTTACAGACATGCATAGCAAGGCTTAATTATGATGGTATCTCTTAACGAATTTTTGATACTAGCAGATCATTCCATAAAACGTTTCGTGTTAAAAGTTTTTATGGCCTCTCGTCTTCAGAAATCAAGAGGATTATTTATGAATTTTTGAATGTGCCTCCTTTGATTGTGCTGTGTTTATTTAACTATAATCGTATTTCATGTGCATGTCTTCGGTGATTCGTGACATACGGCTTGGTTAGACGTCTTTTGCCTTCTGTATACCATTGATTAAATAAACGCCTGGACTACACGAAAAAAATTGATTACGTAAATTTTCCTTTGAAATTTTCAGCACATTTATGGAGCTCCATCCTGTATGTGGAGTTTCTAATTCAACAACTACAAACGTAAGGGATTTTACATAATTTATTCACGAAATATTGCACTAAAAAATTCACGAGTTTATGAAGTATTCGAAAAAAAAAAGAGACGTGCAAAATATCAAAAAATAAGAAATATGAAAAATTATTATACCGCCGTCGTCGGAATTTGATAAACGGTATTCTATAATCTTTTGTTTAGACAAATTAAAGCGATAATGCATATATATCTGCTCTATTTGTGATGCAAATAAGGGATGAACCTATTTGATTATTATCTAATCTTTTTGTTTTCAGATTCTGATATATGTACAGTATTTGGGACACGTTGATAAGTGTTAATGCAAGTCGTTTTGTTTTGAATGTATAAACGCATGCCTGCGTATCGATACAATATATTTCTTTTTTTCAAAATGTTGCATCAACTAAAGAAAAATAAAAGCAACGAAATGAAAGAAAGAAATAAAAATAAGAACAACAACCAGACAAGATGCAAACTAGTACAGAATCAATCACATTTTACTTTTTATATCCATTTATTTGTAATGCATATCAAACTTTGAACGATTATAATTATTTCAATTAAATGAAGCTTACAGGTAAAATAGATTAAATCACTTTCTCAAAATGAAATTTCTAGTAAAATGGGATTCCCCAGAGTTCATTCAGTAAGTTTTTGTAGGTATTGCACTCTTGCAGATCAATGCCAAGTTTTACTACATATTTAAAAATCGGATTGAATTTATTTCATGAATGACATAAATAATTAAAAGTTTACCCAAATTGTTAGAATCCTTTTGCACAAGTGTGATATTTAATCCTGGGCTTTTAAAATTTACTGTTTCAGTTTCACACACAATGGCGGTGCTGTCATATGCTAGCTCGAGGCTACCGATATTTCTGACGAGGAAGAATGTATCTATGTATTTCTATTACATCTTACTAGTTTACAAACTATGAAGAGTGAAAGGTTCATATCGACGGGTTCTAAAATAATCAAACGGCTTCAACATCGACAGTATGATCCCCAGATCATCGCGAAAACCATAGGTATTGTATTGGGGCCCCTCTACGCATTTTACTTGAGCGTTGAACGCAGACTAACTGTGCGGTGGGAACTCTATCACAGGTCTTGTCTTAGCCTTTTTCAGAAAAGTCAAGGTCTTGAACCTCGTCCCCTTTGACTGTTAGTCGGGATTCTCACAGATCAATGATCTGAGGTCGCTTACAGAAGGGCAGATTACCTACATATTATTTCAAAAACGTTTGATGTTAAACTTTTTATGATGTTTCGTCTTTCAAAACGTGCTGATCCTTTATTGAGGATTATTTACGAATTTTTAAATGTGTCTCCTTTGATTGTGCTGTGTTTATTTAACTATAATCGTATTTCATGTGCATGTCTTCGGTGATTCGTGACATACGGCTTGGTTAGACGTCTTTTGCCTTCTGTATACCATTGATTAAATAAACGCCTGGACTACACGAAAAAAATTGATTACGTAAATTTTCCTTTGAAATTTTCAGCACATTTATAGAACTCCATCCTGTATGTAGTGTTTCTAATTCAACAACTACAAACGTAAGGGATTTTACATAATTTATTCACGAAATATTGCACTAAAAAATTCACGAGTTTATGAAGTATTCGAAAAAAAAAGAGACGTGCAAAATATCAAAAAATAAGAAATATGAAAAATTATTATACCGCCGTCGTCGGAATTTGATAAACGGTATTCTATAATCTTTTGTTTAGACAAATTAAAGCGATAATGCATATATATCTGCTCTATTTGTGATGCAAATAAGGGATGAACCTATTTGATTATTATCTAATCTTTTTGTTTTCAGATTCTGATATATGTACAGTATTTGGGACACGTTGATAAGTGTTAATGCAAGTCGTTTTGTTTTGAATGTATAAACGCATGTCCACGTATCGATACAATATATTTCTTTTTTTCAAAATGTTGCATCAACTTAAATTAAATAAAAGCAACGAAATGAAAGGAAGAGAAAGAAAGAAATAAAAATAAGAACAACAACCGGACAACATGCAAACCAGTACAGAATCAATCACATTTTACTTTTTATATCCATTTATTTGTAATGCATATCAAACCTTTAAATGATAATAATTATTACGAGTTAAATGAACCTTAAAAGTAAAATAGATTAAATCACTTTCTCAAAATGAAATCTCTATTAAAATGGAATTCCTCAAAGTTTATTCAGCAAGTTTTTGTAGGCATTGCACTCTTGCAGATCAATGCCAAGTTTGACTACATATTTGAAAATCAAATTGAACACAATGGCGGTGCTGTCACGTGCTACCTCGAGGCTACCAATATTTCTGATGAAGAAGAAGTTGTATATGTATTTCTATTTGATCTTACTAGAGTACAAACTAAGGAGAGTCAGTTTCCGATAATTTCATATCGACGGGTTCTCAAATAATTCAACATCGACAGTATGGTTACAAGATCATTGCAAACACCATAAGTATCGTATTGGGGCCCCTCTACAGCCTTTTATTTGAGCGTTGAACACAGACTAACAGTGCGGTGGTGACTCTATCACGGCCCTTGTCTTAGCCTTTTCAGAAAAGATAAGGTCTTGAGCCTCGCTCCTCTTGACTGTTAGTCGGGATTCCTACAGATCAATGATCTGAGGTCGCTTACAGAAGGACAGATTACTGTTTACTTAATTAACGTCTTCTAATATGTTTTTGAGTCTATACGTGAACTAAGTTCCGGTATTCCGTATTTCATGCCACGGCCATGGAGTTATCAAAAGCATAAAACCAAATAAGGGACGATGGCCATGGAGTTATTAAAAGCATAAAACCAAATTAGTGACGATATCATAATGCCACTTGCGAAATATTTATACGAATTATCGTGTGTTTTGAACGAAAATGTGGTAAAAACTAAATGGCATTGTCGCATATCTGAATTCCGGAACCGTGCCGAATTTAGTTTCTCCTTAGTGTTTCTGAGTGCATTTCAAATGGCCGACTATTTCAACTTTCGACGATTACGTATTACTGGACCATTACTAGGTTTTAAAAGCGAACTTTATCATGAAATTCAGGAACATACACGGACAGTACTGACAGTATGATTTTAAATATCTTTAACATTTATAATATGCATGGGCTTCAAAATTCACTTACCCACGGGTAAGTAGCGTTTACTTTTCCAGTTACCCGACGTAAATTTTCACTTACCTCGGGTAACGGGTACTTGAATCCTAGAACACTGTTGATACCTGCATATTATTCCATAAAACGTTTCATTTTAAAGTTTTTATAATGTTTCGTCTTCAGAAACATGTTGGTCAATGTACTCTATATTGAGGACCATTTTTTGAATTTTAAATGTGTGTCCTTTCATTGTGCAGTGTTAATGCAACTATGATTATGTTTTATGTGCATGTCCTTGGTGATTTTTTGCATACATCTCGGTGAGACGTCTTTTGCCTTCTTTATACCATTGATTAGAAAGGCAAATTACGCCTGGACTATACGAAAACGTAAATTTTCCAGTTAAAATATCAGCACATTTATATACCGCCAGCCTGCATCGTGTATGTAGTGTTTCTAATTCAACAACGATACCCAAGATGGATTTTGATGATTCATTAAAAAAATTATCATACTAAAAACTTTTTGTGTTTATGGAGTATTCGAAAAAAGCAGTCGTGCCAAATATGAAAAATTAATATACAGCCATCGGGCTTTGCTAAACGGTATTCTACAGTCTTGTGTTTAGACCAGTTAGAGCGATAATGCATATATATATATATATATATATATATATATATATATATATATATATATATATATATATATATATATATATATATATATATATATATATCTGCTCTATTTGTGATGCAAATAAGGGATGAACCTATTTGAATATTATCTAATCTTTTTATTTTCGTATTCTGAAATCTGTGCAATATTTGGGACACGTTCATTATTTTAATGTTTATTTTTAATGAATGTATATAGGCATGTAGAGGTATCTATACAAGAAACTTTTTAAAATTTTGCGTTCACTGAAAAAACAAAAAACAAAACAAAACAAAACAAAACAAAACAAAACTCAGAGAAAGCAAACCAATAAAACAACATGATAATCGATAAATCGCATTTTTGTTTTACATCCATGTCTTCGTAATATATGACAAGATTTTTATGATATATCAATTGACGGTAAAATAGACGAAATCACTTTTTACAATGAAATCCCTATCAAAATAGATATTCTCAATGTTCATTCGGTAAGTTTTTGTAAGTATTACAGTCATGTAGATCATGTTTCATGCCAAACACATTCTGGTTTTCGCTGATTGACAATGGGGGACAAATGAGCTGAAAGGGAGTATATTAGTATTATTAGACACAAAAATACATTAAAATAAAAGAAAATGAATTATAATAATTACCTTTGACACTTGTATTTTCTCACAGTATTGGTATAGTTACCAGCTTACTGTTAATTTGATTTGTCTTGCTTTGAGAGGTGAATTTACTAGATGTTCATATGTACAACAATGTTTTCTTTACTCCTTTTATTCTGTTTTCCCAATTAGTGGAAATGCATAAACGATTCGAGTATAATGAAACCTGTTATATGCCACTCATTAAGTAAACTAAAAATCGAATGAATCAAAGTGGTAGCTTTTAACGTTTGGTGCGAATATTCATATCAATTACTATCATAAAGATATGATCAAAGACCTGTAGGACCACAAAGGCGTTGAGCTGAATTTGATAAAAAAAAAAACTGTCACAAGTAGCAGAAATTGAGCAGTTGTGTTTATCACTTTTGTTAAATTCCCATATATTTGGAAGAGAGTAAAGAAGAAAGCATAAACATCCATATTATGTAATGTCAGAATGTGACAGAAAGATGTCAAAGGGCAACATAGTTCTCCGGTGGCAGTGGCGTAACGCCGTATATTCAAAATCGCAAACGAAAACACAAAAATTTGACATATGTCTATTGTAATTAATGTATTTGAATGTATACAATTTTTGTAAAATTATGTTTTTAAATTCGTTTCACTCAAACGAGCATACATCATTTAATATTTAAAAGATAAAACATGTTTTGAAATGGATGGCCAAATAGAACCTGCCGACGCTGGTATTTGTCTCTGGTAAGGGTGTGGTATTCTGGATTTCCCGTATTATTTTGCTCGTGGGACACGACCCTCAGCGCTCTTAATCCTCTTATTATCATCAGAGTTATCAGCAACATCATTAGGCTCATATTTGGAGACGGTTTTTCATCCTGCCGGGCTGCCATCTGCAATTTTTATAAGCTTATTACGTTTCTAAATGTTTGCTTTGATATCTTCGTTAATACTCAAAAGTACTTATGGATAATCTTTGAGCAAATTTCCTAATTGTTCAAAATTTTATTAATTGTCTTCATTAAAGGAATATTGAATACCATTTCCCTTACCTCTAACTTTACTAGCTGGGTTGTCCTTACATTTTTTAAATAAATTTTTCACATTCGACTACTGTTCCGATAAAAGTTTCTGAGCTAAATTATTAAATTATGAATCAAGAAGTTTTAAATGAAGAAACTGCGTCCGCAAAATCCGAGCTATTTCTCTTTGTAGAACTCAAACGTTTTTCATCATCCAGCAGAAGTCTATCTTCTTGATTCGACATGTGTTGCGCGTATTCGAATATTTAAAGCGTACGCCTGTATGGAGATCTACTCCTTCAGATAATTTATACAATACTTTACTTTACCTTATCGACTACTGTTTATCCTGCTTCATATCATAAACCAATCAAATTAGTCATAACATCGTAGCATTATTCACCCCTAACGAATCGAACTCTTAACCTGCTGGATAACTCTATTAAATATATTTTCAAAGTTAACATTAATTGTATAAAAACGAAGAAGTACAGATAAGTTATCCAGTATTGAATTTTATATCAAAATAATTGCTGTGGGTTCGAGAGTTTCGCCTCCTCACTCACTGGACCCAACTTGAGACATTATAACATATAGGAAGATGCATGTTAAACAGTTTCCTTAATAGGGCCCCCGATGTCATAACCGTTATCATAAAGAGGTCAAGGGTTGTAAGTGGTATTAATTTTGACAACTTTATAACATTTTATTGTTCTTTACGTCATTCTTGCCGGAATATGTTGCATTTCTCTCCTATATATACATATTAGGACCGCAGTTAAGAACCCAATTCAATGTCAAGATTAAAGGATAAAAAATTTGCTACAGACAGAAAAGAAAACTGATTTGAAATAGAAAAGGAAGAAAAATAACTTACTGATTTAGCTGTATGTCAGAAGTCATCACGAAAATATACAGTATTTAAAGTAATATGAAAAAAAAAAATACATGAAGACATCACAAAATACTCGATTACAGTGCAATTTCGATAGCGACTTAGGACGGTCATTTTATGACAAGAGTCAATCAAGTGGTGTGGTTAACCGGTTTACGGGCCCACCTTCCCACTCACCGTAACAGCAGAACAATCAAACGACGTACATTAAAAAATTTATAAATAATCCTCCATGTAAAGAACAAGGGTCAACAGGAATCGCATATTGAGAGGTCATAAAAATACAAATACTTAAGGTATTGTAAATCACATAATGGTATAAAAATATATGCGACATCAACATGATAAACCGTGCTCTGCCAGTCTGAAAGCGAGTTAAGACCCTAGATCTGTAGGGGTCCCGACTAACAGTCAGAGGTTTACGGGCCCACCATCCACCGTTATTCACCGCGACAGCAGAAAAATCAAAGGACACACATTTAAAAATACAAATATTCCTCCATATAAAGATCAAGTGTCTGAAGTAGAGAGTTCATGAAAATATATAAACACGTATGATAATGCAGAAAATCATTATGGTATCAATAAAAAAGCGACATTAAAATGAGGAAACAGTATTCTTCCGGTCTGGAAGTGAAACTCCACTCATACATATGTGGAAAGCCCTACCTCAAAAGACAGCACCTTGCACGATCACCTCATGGCAATGTCCGACTTCAAAATTAAAACTGATAAATCTGATCTACCAACCATATATTGGCTCCCAAAACTACATAAAAGTCCATATAAATCACGTTTCATATCTAATTCTAGCCACTGCTCTACTACGGTACTATCGAAGCATATTACGTCTGCTCTTACTGCTATAAAAGATCATATTATCAAATATTGTGATATCGCATTTCATAATAGTAACATCAATTACTTTTGGTCGATTAAAAATTCTCATGAAGTTATAGACAAACTTCTTTCGCTAAATTTCAAAGCTACTCAAATTTCTACATTTGATTTTTCTACACTTTATACATCTCTGCCTCATGATTTGATTAAAAGCAAGTTGCTGTCTCTTATACAATGGTGTTTTCACAGAGAATCTAAAACGTACATATGTACTTCCAATAACTCCGGATTCTTTTCCAACAAACAATATACTTCATATAAATACTGGACTTGCAAGGAATTATGTAAAGCACTAGATTTTCTCATGAATAATATTTTTGTGCAATTTGATGGCAAGATATATCAACAGATAGTTGGGATTCCTATGGGTACTAACTGCGCGCATCTGATAGCAGATTTATTTCTTTATTGTTATGAGAGAGATTTTATGGTTTCTATTCAAAAATCAAAAGGTTAGACATTGACAAATTTAATAATACTTGCAGATATCTGGATGACATTTTGGTTATCGACAACCTTGAATTCGAACAATTTATATCAGAAATATATCCACCAGAGCTCACATTGAATAAAGCTAATACTTGAGATAAATCTACACCTTTCTTAGATTTAAACATCAAAATTATCAACCACCTAATATATACTAATATTTATGATAAACGTGAGGATTTTGGATTTCCTATTGTAAATTTCCCTTACTTGGATGGCGATGTCCCTCGACTCCCATCATATGGTATCTATATATCTCAATTAGTTCGATTTGTTAGAGGCTGCACCGATGTTTTGGACTTTCATAAACGAAATTTTCAAATTACTACTAAACTTTTAACTCAGGGTTACAGATATCACAAGCTAAGAAAAACTTTCGGCAAATTCTTATCTTATCTTATTCAGAACTTCTATCTAAATTTGGAAATATTTCTTTTCAACAGTATGTATCCCATGGAATTTCCCATCCTAATTTTTACGGTGATCTCGTATATAAACTAAGGAAAGTAAAAATCTCCGATAACGTTATTTTATCATGTAATAAAATAGTCAAACGTCTTCTAAATAAACAAAATATAATATTAACATATAACATATGCAGACTTTTACTTGAACGTTGCACGCTGACTAACAGGGCGGTGGAGACTATATGACGGGCCTTGTCCAAACTTCTTTCAGAGGAGACATGGTCCTGAACCTCGTCCCCTCTGACTGTTAGTCGGGACTCCTACAGATCTAGGGTCTTAGCTCGCTTTCAGACTGGCAGAGCACGGTTTATCATGTTGATGTCGCATATATTTTTATACCATTATGTGTTTTACAATACCTTACGTGTTTATATTTTTATGACCTCTCAATATGCGATACCTGTTTGACCCTTGTTCTTTAAATGGAGGATTATTTATAAATTTTTAAATGTACGTCCTTTGATTGTTCTGCTGTTACGGTGAGTGGGAAGGTGGGCCCGTAAACCGGTTAACCACACCATTTGTTTGGCTTTTGTCAGATTAAATGACCGTCCTATGTCGGTATCGTAATTGCACTACAATAAAATATTTTTGTAATGTGTTATATGTTCTAGTATATTATTTATATTCATGTATTGTATAGCTCCTTGGTGACTTCTGCCACATAACTGAGCCAGTAACTCCTCTTTTTTCTTTTAGACCTTTGATCGGTAGGAGTACCGAATAAAAGTCAGAGGGGGCGAAGTTCAGGACCATGTCTCCCGACGAAATAAGTTGTCGGAACCGTTCACCCTCCTAAGTTTGTATACAAGATTATCTTAGAAATTGCGATTGGAAATTCCATTAGATTCATATTGTTGAAAAGTGATATTTCCGATTTCAGAAGGAATACGATCTTAATTTGCCAAATGTTTTTCTAAGTTTGTGATGTCTGTAGCCTTGCGATAAATGTTTCAAAATAATTTGTAAATTTTTGGTATGAAAATCGAAACATCAGTTTCATCCCTACTAGTCGATTAACGATGAGTAATAAGAAAGATTAAAGGGTCATACTTCTTGGTAGAGTGAAAACGTTTGGTACAGACAGAAATTTCTACTCATTAGGAACACTCTTTTGAAATATGAATGTCTTTACCCTAGGATTTGACCAGCCATGGACAATATTCAAATTATTGAGAAGTGGGGAAATTTATAGAGAAGGTCAACAAAATTTTAGTATGGACAGAAATGTCTACTTATAAGAAAAACACTTGTGAAATATGAAATTCCTCAGCCTATCAGTTGACCAGTTAAATATTTTTGAAAAGAAAGTCAAATGTCAAAGGTCTTATTACAAGGAATTTACATGGGAAATATGGAAGCATTATGTACATAATGTTTTAATTTGTTTTAGGATAAGATCAAGGTTGCAATTTTGCCTACGCTTCTAACGCCGACACTTGGGCTATTAGCTTCTAAAAGCACTTGTATTATTCGTTCGTGTAATATTATGTGTTAGGACTTCAATAATCTCATTTTAATCACATGGTCGTTTATTATACAGTTGTTTACTGTTACCAATGTAGCATGTGGCAACAGTTAACAGTCTGGAGATTGGCGATCGTAATCAAGAGCATAATAAACGGCCGCGTGCCAGAATCTCAAAAGAGATTAGGGCTTCAATGTCGTGTCATTCTCCGTAATGACGCAAGCCGATCTTGAATCACATTCGCACTTTATCGGAATAAAAAATTCACATGTCAGTTCTACCTACCTTATTTTTCATGCATCCAATCTAAACTTCGTAATTTTAATAAATGCTATCATCCTTCTATCTGCATTAAATTGTACCAAAATTTATTTGCGGATTTTCTTTTTTGCGTCATTTTTACGTAATAATGTACGCAATTTCACTTTATCGTCTGTTTGTTTGTTAAAACAAATTAACAAAATGCATGTATTTAATGTAAATCTGTTATTAATGTTAAAATACACGGCTGTAAATACGAATTTATTAGCAAAATACACACTACAAATTTGTTCTCTACAAGAAATACTGTCGTTTAGTTGAGGTTTGTAGCACTGATCAATATCACAAACTTCTGAAGAGATTGCACCTACGAGAAGGATGGGTTAAAATGCAAAACCATTATGCGTTCGTGAAAGATAAACGTGAAGCTTTTTCCTATATATAAGGTCAATGTCAAGGTTACAAGGTCATTGGTGTTGGTGTCATTTGAAAGTAGTTGAGTATTCAAAATATAATGTCTCTCCCACAAGGTTCGAAAGTTATAGATAAGGTTGAGGTTTACGGACACACAAACTCACAAAGAGACAGACGAAAACCTATATGATCCCCGTATAAAAAGTTAAGTAAGATAAAATGTGCATGAAATCTCGCTGTATGATATTACGACAAATTTAGAGGGATTAAATCATACATGATTTATTGTATTTTACCCTGCGATGTCCTTAGGAACAATCGTGACCGAGACGCACTAAATATATTTTTACTTTTCTCCTTTCGAGGATTATTGGTTTGATTTGTTCAAGTCTCTGTGTTATGTTTTAATTAATAATTATTCGCAATTCCGTGCTGCCTATAGTAAGTTAGATATTATGAAAATCTATGCGTTAGAGAATGCAGCATGACAATGAGCAGAAATTCATATAAGGGGCATTATGAATATATACTCTTCATATAGAGAATTGAGTATGCAACTGTGCATGCAACACGAATGTGGACTTACATTGCACAGAATATGTCACGGTATGAAAGACGACTTCTTATTTGATGATTGTTTTCTCACTGACGCTTATATAAATCAGTATTCCTAGACAATAAACTTGAATATTGGGGGAATGTGTTTCTTTGGATCGGAATTGAGTATAAATACTACTCAAACCTACCTACACCAATTAACAACAATATAAGCAAGCATGAACACAACTCAGACCCACTAACACCAAGTAATAACAACATAGGCATGCATGAATACAATTAACACCTACTTACACCAATTAAAAACAACACAAGCATGCATGAATACAACTCAGACCCACCTACATCAGTTAACAACAATAAAGACATGCCTAAATAAATTAAAAAAAAAAACAACATAGGCATGCATGAATACAACTCAGACCCACATACACCAATTAACAACAATATAGGCATGCATTAATACACAACAACAGACGAATGCATGAATATAACTCAGAACTACCTACACCAATTAACAAAAATATAGGCATGCATGAAGACAACTCAGACCCACATGCACCAATGAAGAACAACATAGGCATGCATGAATACAACTCAGACCTACCTACACCAATTAACAACAGCAAAGACACGAATACAACGCAGACCCACATGCACCAATTAACAACACCATAGGCATGCATGAATATACAACAATAGACCCACATGTACCAATTAACAACAACATAGGCATGCATAAATACAGCTCAGACCCACATACACCAATTAAGAACAACATAGGCATGCATTAATACAACTCAGACCAACATACACCAATTAAAAACAACATAGGCATGCATGAATACAACTCAGACCCACATACACCAATTTACATTAATATAGACATGCATAAATACACAACAGCTGACGAATGCATGACAAATTCTCACACCTAACTACACCAATTTACGACTACATAGAGATGCATGAATACAACCCAGACCTACCTACACCAATTAACAACAGCAAAGACATGTCGGACTTTTATTCAGACCCACCTTTACCAATTCAATACACTAAAACAGTCACACATCTATATGCATATCACGTCTACATGACATTCTTCTAGACAGTATTGATATTCTCATAACTTCCTAATACACCACATCTTCATATAGCAATAGATGGGAATTCAAGTACATGTATGGTAGAAAAAATATCTTTAGGCCGTTTATACTAAATAGCATTAATATTGACACTAATCATATGTATTACATCACATTGACATATCCGTTTCCCGATGTGACTAGATATATAAATAATCGGTATATAATAATGTAGCATGGTACCGTAAGTTCAAGCCGGTTAACAAAAGTATGTTCATGCTTTCTTTGTTTTTCTAATTGTTTTGTAGATTTGATTCGGTAATCTTCTCCTGGAGAGCATTGAAAAAAAATCTTTTGTGGTCTTATTTGACAGTGCGATTTAGTAAACTTATTTATTAATAAATAAAGAAATTGAAGATTAAGTTTTAAAATTTTCAAAACTGAAAGATATCTCTCAGTCATATCCGTAATTTGATAGTTACCTGACTCTTTCAGGTCATTTTGGTAAATATTTGTATTATATTATTATATTGGAATTCCATATTTTTGACATCACTGAAAAGACATAAACAGTCGACACAGCTTTTTGGTGCAATGAAGTAATAGAGATATCTATAGTCTTATAGATATGATTAATAAAAAATGTAAAAAAAAATTGCCCTTTGTTTATAGATATGATTAATAAGTATCAAAATACTGCCTTTTTCTTTCCTGATTAAACTCTTACATTCATGTAGCTGAATAATACTACATATTTGACTATAGCAGCGCATGATATATAAAAGAAGAAGACCATAAGTATCGTCCATTCAAATTTGGAAAACACACGATTTCTAGCAATGGTACAATACAGAGAATGGGTAGTTACACTTTCCGCATTCATAGAGCGACATTGGTACTAATAAACATTAGAGACATACGTTTATGTCAAGTAATTGTCTCGGTCTTCAAATCATAGGTTTTTGCCAATTAAAAAGATATATCAGTTAAAGAACTGTAAAAACATGCATCAGATGTTCACAATGTTAACGGGTAGCTTTTATATTTACTTCATATAGTCACAGAGATCCACCACTTTTTGCTTACGTGTAGTATGCGTGTCACACAGATGCGTCATCTTGTAAAGCGTTCCCATACATCTTTCTACCTCTCAAAGGACACCACTTAACATATACAAAGACGTATATCATAAATCTCGAGAGGTACATCCAAAAGTTGTTTTGATATGAAGTAAAATTTAACTATCTAATATAATTTGTATTAATTAATGATGGCTGATAATAATAAAACTTAAAATATATATAATGGTGAAATCATATATTGTTGATTATTTGCCCACTTTTCTTAAAAAGATAAACAGTATCTTTGACCTGTGTCCTATAATTATGAATTGTTGACGATTTAATAGTCATTAAAATGAATTTATTTTATACATTTACAATAGATTGCAAGGTGTCACATATGGTTGTTCTCGGACAAAACATGTCCCACACATCATATAGGCGCGAAATTGAACTGAGTGCAATTGTTGGTAGAAATTTGCCGGTACTCAGCAAAAGTTGGTGATGTCATGCATAAAATATTATATTCCTACCCGTACATGTAATGCTAATGTATACGGTGTCAAATCTTATTTTGCTTAAAAAAGGGATCTGTCATTTTATGCCCAAAACATATGGATGACATACAAATAGTTTACCCCTGCATATACGGAATGAATATAGATTGATTCTGTATGAAGAGTCATACAGTTCGTATTCTGTGCAGAAACAACAACGAAAATGTGTGTAAAAATATTCAAATATTGTTTTTGTATTCAATTGTTTAAATATCTATGTATAAAATAAGTGTGCTTTCATGCACTGTAAAGATGATGGATAAATCCAAACCACAAATCCAAAAATCATGAAACCATAGGACATACAAAATCAGTGAAAAGGAAAAACAAATGGAAAATAACAAAATATGTCTACTTGAAGAGCATATGTGAACCCCTGTGATGGAGTGAGATCAGGTGCCCGGGGAGAGTGAGCATCTCCTGCTTGCTAGCAACACCCGTCACATATACCCCGTAGAAAGAGTCAAATCGTGTGAATTCCATATGTATCTATATATGGAGAAGTCAAAGTAGGTAACCCTCTAGTATAGAAGGTGTCAAATCTGTGTAATGTGATCGGAATCGGTCTCAGTCCAGAATATCATTTAAAAGTCTGGATAACAAGATATCATAAGGAGTAATAAGAGTCTCGTAACGACCGTAGAACTTCCTCAGTGACGATGCTAGTCTAGCACATATATAACCCTGGTTGAGCAGCTTAACTGAAAGTCGCCTAGCCCTCAGAACAAAGTCATTGTAATTTGAACATGCTCTGGAATAACGTATTAACTGATATATGAATACGCCGTATGCGGGCGATGATGGAATGTTGCTACTTATGAAAGGAAAGTTTGTGATAGCAAAATTGAAATCGTCACGTTTGTCATAGAGTGAGGTGTTCAATTGACCATTAATGTCGAAAGACAACATAATATCTAAATACGAAGTAGAATTACTAGTTTCTGTGGTTTCTTTGACCTCCAGTTCACTTGGATAGATGATGCTAAAGTAATCCGCGAATGAAAGATTATTAATTGAAAGCAAGTCATCTATATATCTGTAAGTAAAAATGAAGCCAAGAGCCAATTGTTTTTTTCATTGCGAAAGCAAAGACTGAATGAACTCAGCTTCGTATGAATAAAGGAATATGTCAGCCAGAAGCGGAGCACAGTTAGTGCCCATTGGAATGCCGACAATTTGTTGAAAAACCTTACCTCCAAACACCACAAAAATGTTATCGATAAGAAAGTTCAACATCTGAATGACAGCTGTTTCAGTATATTTATTTTTGGAATCAGAATTTTCCCTAACAAAGTAAGTTTTATCATGGCCTATTACTATATATTTGAATTTGCGGCTTCTGTTTTTACTAGTAAATGCATTTTGAATAATTTCCGCTAATCTGTCTTTTAATTTCTGATGAGGGATCGTTGTGTAAAGAGTCGAAAAGTCAAAAGACTTGATAGAGTGAATTTTAGTAAAACTTTTTGATTTTAGATTTTCTAACAACTCTTTTGAATTTTTAAGGATCCACATTTGATTAATTCCACTTCTGGAATATACTGTTTCGCAATATCTATGAAGGCCAGATTTAATTTCTGATAATATTTTTGTGAGTAGCATCGATACAGATTTTGTTGAACACTTCGAGGAACCAGCGATAAAGCGTTGTTTGTAAGGATTTTTGTGCATTTTTGGAATGCAGTACAAATATGGAAGTTCTAAATTTAATTTATTTGAGTCAATACCAAACGTATTGAGGACAGATTTATGATTCTCGAGTACTTCCGAAACCGAATAGTTCGTGAGAGTATAAGTAGGAATTCCTGGAGCTGAATTTAATCCTAATTCTTTCACTAGGCTGTCAAAGTAATATTTCTTACAAGTAAATGTATAATTATTAGATGCTTTATCTGCTGGTGTAATGATATAATGTTCTTGGAGGAAGGTAAGTTCTCTGACAACATCAGGATCTTTAAAAATAGATTCGAATCTGGTGTTTACAGAACCTTGTTATTTTTTAATTTTTGATCTCAGCAGTACTGCTGAGTATAAGTAGGATTTCCTGGAGCTGAATTTAATCCTAATTCTTTCACTAGGCTGTCAAAGTAATATTTCTTACAAGTAAATGTATAATTATTAGATGCTTTATCTGCTGGTGTAATGATATAATGTTCTTGGAGGAAGGTAAGTTCTCTGACAACATCAGGATCTTTAAAAATAGATTCGAATCTGGTGTTTACAGAACCTTGTTATTTTTTAATTTTTGATCTCAGCAGTACTGCAATAGATTTTATCCATTCCGAAAGAGTATCGACTTGTACTTCCTCTCTTTTTGCCCATCGTGTGGCATATTCCTCGCAGCAGTTCATAATATTCTCAAAATTTTGGCTCCATGTGAATGATCTGGGTTCTCTGTATTTTGGACCTTTAAGTAAAAGTTCTCTTAATTTAGTGTTTTTAACTATATCGAGATCACCAGTAAAGACATGGCCACAAGGAGAATATACGAAATTAGATGAGGAACATGCACACGGTTGAGAATGGCATGCAGAGTTGCTAAGATCAAGACACTGTAGAAACCCTTTGTAATTATAAATTTTGGATGCAACTGATTGCGTGTAGCTATAGGAAATACATGGCGGATCTTTGTTTTTGAAATATGGAGGTATTTTCTCTAAAACAGACTTATGATTTAAAATTTGGCCGAAATTTAAATAATCAATGCCTTTATTTGCAAATTTAATTTTGATGAAAGGGCGATTAGATTTTTCCATAGAAATATCGGACTTGACGGGACGAAAAAGTCTAGCGGTCGATATGTCCATAATAATGCCATCTAGTCTATACTCTGCAGAGCTTATATCAGAAAATATACGGTGTCTGGACGATACGTACAACTCGTGTAATTTTCGGAGTGAAATAGAATAAAGTTTTGTACGAATGTGATGAAGGCCCAAAGGTTTATTTATAAATGGCAAAAGGGCATCAAAGGAAATATTATGTATTTCAGGTTTGTTGTATTTGCGTGTACCATGACTTCGATGCCTCCTCTGGCTTTTGTTGAATAAACCGAGTACGTTAACTGATTGACACGCAGGACTAGTGAGATTACCAATACTACTAATATTGTCATTGCATCCATAGGGCGAAGCAGTGCCGAGACGTCTTATCCAGTATTCTTCTCTTTTCCGACGAAACGGAGTGCTCAAATTGGCATTGTTTGTGGGGTGATATATTTTTTCTATAATTCTAATTTTCATTGAGAGAATAGAGTGGTCAGGCTGGTTGAAGTGGCGATAGAGTAATTGGTTTCCACCACAATTTATTTTGGACCTGTGACCTGATACTCTTGTACGGAGTTGTCCCTTTGTCTCTCCAACATATATTAACCCACAGAGTGAACACTCAATACCGTACACAATATTTGAACTCTTACAATTCAAATGGTCAAAACTATGCGTATGAATTACAATAGCTGATGCATATATAAGATATCATGTGCGTAATTAATTCCTGCATCAAAACACAGAATAAGACACTTATTCTATATATTAGCGCTTTAATGCCAAAATATCAAACGGGAAACTTCCATTTCCCATCTATAACTGCATCGGTAAATCATTTCGGATGGAAGTTTTAAATTGAAAGAAACAGCTAGTGTCCTATGACAACGTAACGTTTATCCAAAATGACAAACTTTTGTGGAATGTCAAACACGCAAAATACGACATTGATTACGTCACACAATGTTGGACAAGTCGGATATTTGAATATGACGTCATAAGAATAAAAATCAAAAGTCTGTCAGACATAGCTTTCTATGCTGAAATGGGGATCGATTTATTCACCCGTTACCTCAAATATAGGGCGTTATGACGTCACCGATCAGTGTCAGTTGAAGCATCACAGAGACCCCACGTTTTAATGACGTCCATTATTCTCCTATCCAACCCTTTACCTCCAAAAGACGATCGAGCTTAAAGGTTTTTTCTACGGACGACGACATTGACGCCGGGGGTATGACAATAGCTCTCCGGGCATTCATCATTCGTCCAGGCGAACCTAAAAAACGTAGACATCAATGGTTAATAATCTTACCTACCTACAAAGCATTCATATCAGTAAAGCGCATACGTCCAGGTCACATGCCACCTCCAGGTTATATTGATATTGTCATGAATTGTCTGATATTACATCACATCGCATAATGCAACAAGTCTGGTAGAAAACTACCCTCTATTTCCGTCTATAACGTGTATTAGTATTTATATTAATATTAGTAATATATTATTTACATCACTTCTGCATTCTTGTTTTCGAATGTCAGTAGGTATATAAAATGATAGGTTTATCAGAAATGTTCTTTGGTATCGTATATCCAAGGCACATAATGTAAGTATATTGATGCTTTCTTTTCTTTTCCTTTTCAACATTTTATTTTCAATAGATTTTGCCATTTATTGACATAATTTATTATTCATATACCTCTAAATATACTGTGATGAAAGTTCGGTTTGTAATGTTTTTGTTTGTTTGCTTTATTTGTTTTTGTTTTTTTTTAAGTTTTTTTTTTAGCTCCAACAGTTAAGATAGTTTAGTAAGGACGTTACTCTTGTTGAAGTTACACGTATTCAAGATCAAAAAGAAATATACGTTGCCATAAGTTCATACGGTTCAATGAATTATTACAAATAATTAAATTTTTATATTTGTGATTGATAAAAATTAAAATGGAGCTTTGCATTTGTGGTTAGTGTAAAAGTGCAAAGGTCATACCGGTAGTGCGGTTTACGATACTTGTTACATACAGGTTATTGTGCAGGTCATACCCCAATTCTTTTTCAACTTGATTGTATTATTTCCTTATCAAAATATAAAATTTGATTATTCAGTCATCACCTCGTATAAAAAAGAGAAATATAGAGAAAAAAGGGTTTATAAGAACATCTCGTAAACATGGGGAATAATTGATTTCTAGCGATGGTACAATAAAGTGGTTATATACTCTCTTCTTGGTAGACTTGAGGGCATCATAAGTCTAGTGCTTTTGTACTGACGGTCTACTTTGCAGTGCTTTTGTTATTATTATGTAAATTATTCTAAGACTAAGGAGTATCTCCCTCATGCATAGCTCTGTCCTTGGTTGACTTTTTCGGTCATTTTGGTTTTAATATTGCTCTTCAAATATTTTTATTATATGAGAATTCCAACCCCTCGGCCACGAGCATTACTGAAGAGACATAAGTTGTCGAAATGCGCATCTGGTGCACAAATATAAAAGGTATATATGTTTTATATTTCATACAAACTATTGGCACTAATAAAGGCTTACGTGTCACGTTATTCAACGTTTTGACAGAGAGGTTTATAACCAATTTAAAAGATTTTCCAATTATATAATGGAAGCTACCCGAATGTCATAGGATTGGAAAAGGAACTATGATACGGATTTTCCCTCCATAGCTCAGTTAATTGTACACAGAAATGTACCCATTTGTACACATATGTCCAGGCGAGTACACATATATGCCATCTTGTACAGGGTTCCCTCTTGACATTGATAATTCATTAACGGTGTTTGCAATACTTGTTCTAATATTATGTGAAATTAAGCTACCAATAATATTTGTTTTCAATAATAAATCATTTCATATTATATGTTACACGCATTTTGATTCGTTTAAGAGATTGTGGTAAATCTCATCCACGAAAGTTTTTTTCTTTTTTCTGAAGACGTAATTTTCCGCGTTTTCTTAACTGTGACGTCAATATTTACGCCACGAAGGGTAGGTAGAGATTTAACACAAAAAAGAACAGATAACTTTTGCATTTGCATCATGCGCTACGCGCAATTATACAATTTTCCGAAACTCGTTTCATGGTATACCTCCATCCAAAAAAAAAAACAAAAAAAAAACCACAAAATATCCCCAATTGCATTCATTCCTGAGAATATCTAATAAGAAAATGTTCTTAATGCTGAAGTTAGATTTTGTAATGTCTTGTAAGTCAAAATAAGGAGCAATTGGCACTGTCCTTTAATTTTACATTCAAATATATTGATGATATACTATCGATAAATAACAAAAATTTTGATACATACGTACATACAATATATCCCAAGGAACTTGAAATTAAGGACACTACAATATCCAATTCATGTGCTTCATATTTAGATCTGCTGGTTGATATCGACCGAGATGGTAAACTACTTCAATTTATGACAAACGTGATGACTGTAGTTTCCCCATTGTTAACTTTCCATATACTAGTAGGAATATTCCTTTATCACCTGCGTACGGTGTTTATGTATCCCAGCTGAATCGATATGCGCGAGTGTCATATGAGTATTTCTCTTTCATTTATCGAAGTCAACTCCTAGGAGAAAAGTTACTCAAACAAGGATATGCGATATCACGACTTATGTCAACATTTCGCAAATTTTACGGTCGTTATAAAGACCTTATTTGCTCATATGATGTATCGTTGTCTGACATGTTGACTTCCTTATTTCACAGTAATTAAACCATCTGTATTACCTACATGTACCTGTATACTATTCAACTATAGTATTCTTACTGTTTATGACATATACCTATTTTGACTACTGCTGTGCCGTTACCTAATTCTATGACAGCGAATAATACTTTTTCGCTTATACTTATGGCATCACGACGGGTGTGACCGGTCGGCAGGGGATGCTTACTCCTCCATGGCACCTGATCCCACCTCTGTTTTGACAGAGGTTCGTGATTGCTAATATTTTATTTACATATGTATTGTCGTGTTTCTTTGACTTCGAGTTGTGGACATCGGATCAATATCTTTGATTTTTACATATTTTAACTTCTCTATATTTTCATAAAGTGTAAAGAATAGATTAAGTATCTTCCATTCAAAGAATATCAAAAAGTTTATTGATATCATGCGACTGTCCTCAATTATTAAACCTTGATAATATTAACGTCCATTAAAATCAAGATTTGATTCATGTGCAAATAGAAGTGTGCCATTTCACAGCAACTGTTGAAGTCAACCATAAAATACGGTACTCCCCGCCCAACTGTGCACTTATTTCTTTGCTATTGAATACGGTCTTAAATACGGTCCTTCTATTGCGTTAAAATGATTTGGTAAGCCACACCTCCAATTCTATATTGGATAATTATCTCTATAATTTGAAATAGTTGGGTGCGAAAATGTTTCAAATAATTTTGCATTCCAATTGTATGTAGAATTCTTATATTTGCCATTTCAAGATTTTTTCAGGAAAGTTCAGAAAATGCAAATGTAAGTGGGGTTTTATCCTATCCAAAATTTTCTGGTTTCACTTTCTACTGCCTTGGGTTCAGAAATATGTACTAAAAATGTACATATATTTTTTCAGATGTTAAAAGTTAAAAGTATGATGGCCTTAGTAAGGGGTATGGAATTCCTTTATCATGTTGGTAAAGTGTAAGGCTATTGCAACATCACAACAAAACCTTCGTTATACTTTCTTTTAAGGATTCGGCGCCATAAACTGAGAATATACTTAAGTGCAAAAATTCACATTCTTCTGTTCATCAATGAATTATTAAGTGGGATTTGGATTTTATTGAGTTTTATTCTACTGATAAATAGAATTTAAACCATTCTGCATTAAAATATATTTGAATGTTTGATAATGGAATAAATTAAAATTAATTTTTTGACTTATTTATATTCATGTATTGTATAGCTCTATGGTGACGTCTGTCACATAACTGAGCCAGTAACTCCTCTTTTTTCTTAAGTATATTCTCAGTTTATGGCGCCGGACCCAGACCCCGTATTAAGCCAGCGTAAGTCAAATAGTAGGGTGCTTAGCTCGTGACCGAGAGGACATATGTTCGATTTTACAGGTGGCTTGTCAATGGTCTTTTGGGCGAGACACACTGAGGTCCTATGTCATTTTAGGCATAGTCCGTACATGATTCTTAACAAGTTGAGGTGGTTCCTTTGCAAATATCAAAATTTTTGTGCAATGCATCAAGCAGATGTCGAAAAATTTCCCATATTTATACTTTATACCAGTAGAAAGTATTTTAAGTTTGTCAAGTGGAATTTAAAATGTATTATATATATATTAGGTAACAAGACCTAGACAATTTTATTTTATTTTTGTATTTTTTTTTTTCTTTGTTTTATTTTTTTTTTCTTTGTTCTATTTATTTTATTTTAGGGGGATTTTATGTTTTTATGTAAAAGCTTAATACATGCCAACGGGCCGAAATGTGTGGATATGGTGATTCGCCTTATTTGTAAAAAGGTAGCCTAACTGATAAAAACTGCTTTGTAGCAGTTTTCTTTGATTTTACGTTTTAAGGTTCCACTTGATAAAGGATAAGGGGCTAAATATATGTGTGAAAATGAGTGTTTCTTGCAAAAAATATGTCTTTCTTAAATTTTCCTTCGCAAGAAAGACCATAGGTCTTGTATTTGGTCCCTCTACAACCCAATGCAGACTTTTACTTGAGCGTTGCACGCTGAATAACAGGGCGGTGGGTACTCTATGACGGGCATTGTCCAAACCTTTTCAGAGGAGGTCCTGATCTTCGTCCCCTCTGACTGTTAGTCGGGACTCCTATTGATCAAGGATCTGAGCTCGTTTACAGACGGGCAGAGCACGGTTTACTTAAGTTGATGTCTCGTTACATATTTTTGATAGCAACATATTATTCTATAATTTTTTTATGTGTAATAAATTTTTATGACCTCTCTCATTGAGAAACCTGTTGATCCTTGTTCTCTATATGGAAGATCATTTATAAATTTTTAAATGTGTGTCCTTGGATTGTGCTGCTTTTGCGGTGAGTGGGAAGGTGGGAGCCCGGAAACCGGTTAACCACACCAATTAAGTGACGTTTGTAACTTCAATTGACCGTCCTAAGTCGGTATCGTAACTGCAGCACAATCGAATGTTTTTGTAATGTCGTTCCGTGTATATTCTGCTGTTGTCATTTTTTGTGTGTGTGCAGGTCCTTGGTGATTTGTCTTATACAGCTCTGTCGGATGTCTTCTGTTTTCTCTTTCGCAGGAATTTATACCACTATTTACACTGTTTTTGCTAAAATGTATCACATTCAGAATAGGCAAAGCGTACGTTCCTGGTTAGTTTTCATATTATAAATTATATATATATGAATCTACCCCACTTTTTTTGGTTTTGTTTTGTTTTTTGTTTGTTTTGTTTTTTGACGCCACACAAAAATTGAGCTGAGTCAGGTACCTGTTTTTCTTTTCGTTAAAAAAGAACATCTTAGTACAAGCTTTCTGTTCTGATTTATCTTAAGGGTAATGAAAGTCCATATCAAATTGACGTGCACATAGTGTAAAATAAATACTACTTGTAGTTGTGATATTAAAAAAGGTTACATTGTCTGTATTATAAAACAGAAATCAAAGTTCATCAAATTTCAATTATGCAGTAATTACGATACAGGTTTTATACAGATTTTATATAAAGAAATTATTCTTAATTAGTAAATTTGATCACAAATTAGAAGTTGAGATTGTGTGTACCTGTGCGTTCCATCAAAAAGCCTTACAATGTCGTTTTCTGACAGAGAAATATGTAGAAAAACTGTTTTGTTTTAAGGACGATGATATCGCACGCTTGTTTGATGCTTATCCCGCTTCTGATGTTGATTGAGGGAGCCATTGCAACGGCCGTGCATGCGACCTATGGTTTGGTCACTGGAAGTGGGTCAATAACGTGTGAGTACAATTGAAAATTGTCATTAATTAATATTTTGCGCAACTTCATTCCGGTAATAAAGTCCTGTTGAATGTATTCACAAGACATTATTACACAGAGAAACTACAGTACAGGTAGCGTGGATTGGTGAATTCCCACTCTCTACAGTAGATGTGGAATTCGAATTGGAGATTTAGTTCACCACCTGGGACGAGTAGGAATCCACTCTGACTCTTCACAGTGTCTATCCACTCACCTGTACCACTGTTCAATCACATATATCAATTGCTTCACTTCTATCTATACATGTATACTTGTAATTCACACTAATTATTGATACACAGTATGATAACCTGTCAGTAGAAATTTGTGAAAACTGCTACGATTATCTTATCTTTTATGAAATTATTCATGGATTCCCACTTTCCGACCTTTCTGAAATTGCTGATGTTGTTAGACAATGTTCTCGTTCAACTCAACGATGCTCTCAAGTATTTATGTCGGTATAACATATGAGCTTTTTACCGGAGATTACTTTGTATATGACTGGACCATTTACCATAGAAGATTTCGGATAGTCTGTAAAAATCAGTGATTTATCATATCCATTTACATTAATTAATTATCATGAATATGTGTACAGTTTCCTACTGACGGAAGGAAAGGAACACTTTTTAAAAGTAGATGATACAATTGTAATTCCAGGCCTTAGTGGTCCTAAGAAAAATTTTCTTAAAGAGAAATTTAATAAAGACAAAATTCAATTTATTCAATATGTCGGTAATTCTATATCAGGGTTCGCGCTGTCTATCGCATTTCGCGATTTTTCAATCTGAAATACACAAAATTTAAAGAAATATGATACTTACTAAAGTCCCTTTTGAAAACAGGCGCTATTGTTTTCATTATTTATATCGAATGACCGAGCTCATCAAGCAGATGTGTGAAACGGGCAATTACCTGTCGCCAGAGATGTAGAAAGTAGCCATGTCTTTGCCTGCCGCGCGCTGTGACGGTGGATAACGGCGATCGCAATTAATTAACATCCGGCATTAGTTATTGTTAATTTGAATAAACAGGAACAAAATGCAGATAAAATGGAAGATGCAAAAATGGAATTTAAAAAATTTCCTGGTAACTTTGGGTTTAGATACATTCCAATAACAGCGCTGAATATCAATATGCCTCAGGTTCGGACGATTGCTAAATAAATACTCTAGACTAATGGTCATCTATATTCTTTACATGTAATAGCCAATAGAGAAGTGGCATCTACACCAGTGGCCGACTTGGGTCAGTTCTGCAAAGCGTACAAAGTGCTTAGATATACTACTGTTTTCTAAATACCCGAATTCCTGGTCAGTTCTCGAGTTATGATAAGAGTAAAGAAACGCGATTTGAATACATTATCGATCACCTGCATTTGTTAGCGATATAGAGTTTTAGTATCTAATCCACAGTGTGTACGTCAGGCAAAGAAATTTCGGCTGTGCAACAGACTCATCCAAAGCACTCGCTCATTTTTTGGCACCTGTTGGTCGAGATGGTCAAACTTTTCATACCTTTAACGAACTTATGCCCTCCCCATTGTTTTTATTGATTGATTGATTGATTTTTGTTTTACGTCACACCGCGAATATTTCACGTATATGGTGACGGCCCCCAGTGGTTTCAAGGAACATTACATAAATGTACCGAAATTCTTATTAGATAAAGTTCAGTTATTTAAGTTGAATATTGATTATGTTGTTTTGACGGTTTTCTTTTTGTTTTCGTTTGCTTTGTTTTTTTTTTCATGAATCGATAGATCGAGGGCATATTGTTTTTATACTGTTTGTTTGTCTGTCTGTTTGTTTGTCTGTCTGTTGTCAACTTTAACCTTGGCCATAACATTTGAACCGTGAAGGATAGATACTTCAATTTTGACATGTGTGCTGATATAATGAAACCCTTTCAAATGACACCAAGATCGGTGATCTTTTGACCTTGACAATGACTGTCACGCTAAAATAACTTTTTAGACTTTGGTGCTACCTGGGGCATTAGTGTTTCACAAATGCAACTTTTTCTGTTTTTGTTTATTATCTTTTGTTGTGTTTGTTTTGTTTGTGTTTGTGTGTGTGTGTGTGTGTGTGTGGGTGGGGGTGTTAGAATGATGAACATTTCCTAATAATGTTTCACATTGTAAATGTTTAATCATTTGTAAAATTGCTTTATTACTTCATGCGGGTGATTAAATGATTTTTCCCATATGCAATGTCATGGGTTAAAGTCCCTCTCACTACCTTAGTGACCTGAAAGCAGCATAAAACAAAAAAGAATGTCGATGTCCCGACCCTCCACCTTTCTGTTTCCCTCCGAATACGATCGTATGTATATTCTGACGTCATGGGATTAGATTATGTGTACTCTTATGACCAATTCGGTATATCAATCGATGCCATGAGTCAGTACCCATTCATTTCCAGGGTGACCCAAGAACAATAGACATACCAGGGTTATATATATGGTGACCTTAGAATAATAGACATACCAGGGTTATATATATATGCTAGACTAACAAGGTTCTATGGTCATCTCGTTATCCAGACTTTTAAATGTAAAGATGATGGATAAATCCAAACCATAAGTCTAAAAATCATGAAACCAGAGGACATACAAAATCAGTGAAAATGAAAAACAAGTGGAAAATAACAAAGTACAGTTGGGTGCAGTCCTAACCTTACATTCAAGTGCACTTGGCAGGTGCACTTCAAGTTTAGTTTTTCGTCCTGAATACCAGTCATAAAGTTTAGTCAAGTGCATTTGATATCAAGTTTACTGTAAAGTAATTCCGTCTTCAAGTTTACTATCACGTGACACCAAGTTTACTTTTCACGTTTATTTATTACAATTATCCAGTTTCGTATAACACGATAGAAATAATTGTCATATTATGTACAATTGCATATTAAATATATATATATATATATATATATATATATATATATATATATATATATATATATATATATATATATATATATATATATATATATATATATATATATATATATATATATATATATATATATATATATATATATATATATATATATATATATATATATATGTATATATATATATATATATATATACACATACACACACACACACACACACACACACACACACACACACACAGATATATATATATATATATATATATATATATATATATATATATATATATATATATATATATATATATATACAGATAAGGATAAAGATAATGTCCAACGTAAAGAAATTCAATATTCAAAAAATAAGAACATTGTCTTCAAAGCTTAACATGTTTTATTCCATTACTACACGTGTTTCGGCATTATGAGCCTCTTCAGGTAATGATGCATGATAATACAACAAGCAAGTATATATACACATATTCTTAGATAATAATGATAACAGTAGAATATCAGATAAAGTATATAGTAAGTATTTTAACAAAAGTATCTGATATAATCTCACATTCCACTACGTGGGATGATGCTATGTTTTGTTAAGGGAAGGTTTATATTTGTCCCTTTTTAGATATAATGATTAAAAAAGATGGTAATAAAATTATCACAGATATTTATCGCAAACCAACCGATACGCAACAATATTTACACTTTAAGAGTCATCATCCTAAATCTTGTATAAAATCAATACCATACACTCTTGCAAGACGTATATGCACAATAATTAAACCGTCTGAATTAAGAACATCTAGATTAAAAGAATTACGTAGTTCTCTAATACATCGCGGATATCCCATAACATTAATAAGTAAGGGATTCGAGATGGCCGAAGCCATACCGATATCTATTCTACGACAAACTAAAATGAAAGACTATAAAAATTCATTAGCACTTGTTTCAACATACAATAAACGAAATCCAGAAATTTTTAGTCAAGCATTTAAACATTTGGAATATTTAAGAACAGACGAAAAGATGAACAAAATTCTAAATAAGATACAAATTATCAAAAGCAAGAGACAACCAAAAAATCTTAAACAATTAATTACATCTGCCAAATCAAATTTTGATACTGAAGAATCGGAAAATATAGGTGTAACAAAATGCAAAAATAAAAAATGTAAGGTTTGTGATATAATTATGGAAGGAAATGTGTATAATTTCAAAAATGGTAACGTTCAATTCCTAGTAAAACGAAAACTAACTTGCAATTCTAAAAATGTAATATATGTCATATCATGTGACAAATGTAAAGAAGAATATATTGGGTCAACACAATGTTTAAATCACAGAGTAGCTTTACATAAAAGCAATATAAAACACTCACAAAACCTAGTGTTATTTGTGAGCAAACACCTTCACCATTGCAGTAATGGCAAATTTAAGGTTATGCCTATATACCAAACAGACAACTATTCAATCATTACGATCAAAGAGCAAGATTTCATCGACAAATATAAACCTTCCCTTAACAAAACATAGCATTATCCCACGTAGTGGAATGTGAGATTATATCAGATACTTTTGTTAAAATACTTACTATATACTTTATCTGATATTCTACTGTTATCATTATTATCTAAGAATATGTGTATATATACTTGCTTGTTGTTTTATCATGCATCATTACCTGAAGAGGCTCATAATGCCGAAACACGTATAGTAATGGAATAAAACATGTTAAGCTTTGAAGACAATGTTCTTATTTTTTGAATATATATATATATATATATATATATATATATATATATATATATATATATATATATATATATATATATATATATATATATATATATATAGATAAAACTGTTTTAATAGAAAAATATAGTAAATCTACATGTATATTGAAAGTAAACTAAACTTGAAGTGCACTTAAAGTAAACTTGAAATCAAGTTTAGTACTAAACTTGGAATTAAGTTTACTCTGTTGTCGCCAAGTTAACTTGAAAAGCAGTCATAAAGTTAACTTGAAGTGCACTTTATGTAAGGTTAGGACTGCACCTAACTGTATGTCTGCTTGAAGAGCATATGTGAACCCCTGTGATGGAGCGAGATCAGGTGCCCGGGGAGAGTGAGCATCTCATGCTTGCTAGCAACAAATGATATTTTAAATGATATTCTAGACTGAGACCGATCCCGATCATTTTACACAGATTTCACACCTTCTACACTAGAAAGTTACCTACTTTGACTTTTCCATACATAAATATATATGGAATTTACACCTTTTTTCTCTTTCTACTTGGTATATGTGACAGGTGTTGCAAGCAAGCAGGTAATGCTCAATCTCCCCAGGCACCTGATCTCACTCCATCAAGGGGGTTCACATATGCTTTTGAAGTAGACCCTTTTCGTTGTTTTCTATTTGGTTTTCATTTTCACTGATTATGTATGTCCTTTGGATTTATGAGTTTGGACATATGATTTGGATTTATCCATCATCTTTACATTCCTAAAATCAAATCACATGCTGAAAAATCAGCAGTCACGCGTAGATGAACCTTCTTGTGCAGATAATGAGAGAAAAAATTGTTACATGTTATAGCCTTCGTATAATCATCGTCAGTATTTTTTGAAAAAAGGCACATCATTATCTCAATTTTAAATGTGCACTAAATTAAAAACTACAAACTTTATTCTTTTTCACCGTCTTCTGAGGAGCCGTCACTATATACGAGAACTATTCGTGGTGTGACGTTAAAACAAAAATCAATCAATCAATCTTCCGAGGATCCAATATTACTGTAAATAATCAATGTTCAATATGCAGTGCAATACGGGCTCAAGTGTTACCCAGATGAGTGGGGAATCACTGTGGAGAGTGGCAACAATTTGTATCCCCACTCAGGTAAACGGGTGGAATTTGAGTAGGATATCCCAATGGGGAGTGGGAATTCGCCTATCCACGCTACCTATACTGTATATGTGTGTTACATTTTACTGGTGAAGACAAAAGAAAAAGATAACACTAGTCACCCTTTTATTTTTTGTGGATACTCAATGTTCTCTCTAACAAACAGTTGCATAATGCTTATTATAATGAGAATTGGTTAAAAAATAACTACTGAATTAAAATTAAAAAACTCTTTACCGCGGAGGGTTTGACTTAAGTGTTATTATACCCTTTTTCCTGATGTTATGTGGCTGTGACACTTTCCACACAGTGTTTGTTCACATATATGTACATATACAGTGCTGTATTATATTGTTTCGTCTGTATGTCAGGGCATTCACGGCGGGTGTGGCTAGCCAAACAGGAGACGCTCACTCCTCCCGGGCACCTGGTCTCACTTCTGAATTTCAGGGTCCGTGAATGTCGACTTTGGTACATTGTTGTTAGTGCCACAGTCATCTCACACCAGTTACTTTCGTATTTTATACAGTACATTACAATATTGTGACAGCTGCAATATAGATAAAACATTATAAACAAAATTACTTGGTTGTATCTTGTATAACTACAATTATTTTGTAGACATCATCATATGCATTGCAATGGTGTTTGCCCTGAAGGAGGTTATGGATAAAGAGGGAGAGGAAGAAGAGGAAACCACCACCACTAGTACCACAACCACCACTAGTACCACAACCACCGCTAGTACCAATACCACTACTACAAATGTTACCACGGCTTCCACACAAGCACCGACTACCACTACTACAAATGTTACCACGGCTTCAACACAAGCACCGACTACCACTACTACAAATGTTACCACGGCTTCCACACAAGCACCGACTACCACTACTACAAATGTTACCACGGCTTCCACACAAGCACCGACTACCACTACTACAAATGTTACCACGGCTTCCACTCCCTAGTGATCCATCATCTACACACCATGATTGATGTCACTGAGTAATAAACATTGCAGGCGCATTATAATGTTCAATAAAATCCAGAAAATTCATATTCTGACAAGTATTTTAAGCACTCAATTGAGATTCTTTGAAATCAAATTTGAGGTAAGGAAAATATGCACATAGCAAACTCATGAAAACTTTTAATTTAACATACATTAGAGTAAATAAATATAGAACATATATACCTTTCAATTTTGTGCACCAGATCCGCACGTCGACAACTTATGTCTCTTCAGTGATGCTCGTGGCCAAATGATTGGAATTCACATAAGATAAAAATATTTGAAGAGCAGTATTGAAACTAAAATGACCGAATATTGAACCAAAGAATCAATTTAAGGGCAGCGCTATGCATGAGGGAGATATTCCTTAGTTTTAGAGTGATTTACATCATTTCATGATTAAAAATTCAATTCCTATACTCCGTGCATAGTTCTATACTGAATATTTTCCAAGACGGTAAAGTTACTACTTCACTACATGATAAACGTGACACGTGACACTTTCAATTTTCTAAAAGTGTGCATGTTATTGGTAAGATTTTGTATGAAAGTCTAAAATGTTAATGCAGGCTCTGACAAATCGAACATCTGAGATATATAAATACCATAACTTGGTAATCTAGGCACATTGTCATCTAAATAAGGGAAATGTACGATAGGAAATCCAAATTCCTCACCTTTATCGTTAAATTTTGGAATTAATTTTATTGTTAAGTATCTTAATAGTTGAGTCCAAGAAAGGTGATTTTGTATCACAAATTCAGACTTTGTTTAATTAATGTTCAGGTAGATATATGTCAGTAAAACATCTCTCAAACTCATGGTAAGGGATAACTAAGATGTCCTTAAGATAACTAGAGATAACATTGAACATATCAAAAAGGTCGAAACGTTTAAATTTTTTAATAGATTGCATAAAGTACCTGTGATGCACAGTTAGTACCCAAAGTAATCCAATCTATGTGCTGATAAGTCTTGCGATTGAACTGCACATAGAATTTATCCATCAAAAATTCGATCGCCTTATACAATCCAGTGCAAATCCAGTATTTATTGGAAATGTATTTTTTGTTGGGAAAAAAATCTCGAGTTATTCGAATAAAATACGAAAGTAACTGGTGTCACATGATTATGGTACTAACACCGATATACCACAGTGGGGATTCACGGACACCTGAAATTCAGAGGTGAGACTAGGTGAGCGTCTCCTGTTTGGTTAGTCACACCCGCCGTGAATGCCCTTACCTACAGACGAAATATACACAATTCAGCACTATATATATATATGAATGTGAACAAACACTGTGTAGAAAGTGTCACAGCCACATGACATCAGGAAAAAAGGGGATAATAACACTTAAGTCAAAATACAGAGATACGCTTAAAAACACCAACGTATGAGAGACAGCAACTTAGTTAATATCTAATCATGTTGAACAGAGGTATACATAGTAGAAAAACAAAACGTGGAGGCGCTGGTAGCTCGAAAATTTCGTATAGGAGTTTTTATATAACTAAGCCAGGGTTTGAAGTAGACTTAAATCAAAGTAGTTGATTTTGCTATTATGAAATATATCATAGTATTTGTTAATATGATACATGTATTTGATTGTTGTTAGAGCAGACGAAATGTACATAGAGAGGACAGTTGTAGAAGAATGACTAGAATTAGATATAAAACCTGATTTATATGGACATATTTAAGGGAGAAAATAGATCATATTTATATAGATCATATTCATAAATGCTAATCATGGAATGGTCATGAAAGATGTTGTCTTTCGACATAGGCGTCCCAACGTCCTAAACGTAAGTGTTGATAGAGAGCAGAGCACTTTTCACCATGACAGAACAAGTGCATACAAGTCGAAGTATTGTGAAATCATTATATTTCGTTTGCTTTATGTTTATATATGTTAGATATTTGCTCCATTTGATGCCGAAATGCGTAGGATCGTGCCGGCCATTCCGTTTATCAAAAATGCAAGTTTACACAACGTAAGGAATTGTGGCCCTATCATTCATTTAGGGCCATTACTTGCGGCTATGCGTAACCATGTATCATCATTTGTCGTTGTTTTGTAACCTGTATAAAACACACTTTATTTAGGCAGCGTATATATGATGTTGAAATAAAGCGCGTAAATTTACAACCGAATTGAAGTATCTCGGATCGACCATTTTTATGTATCTTTTGTTAATTTCTTGTTTGTTTGGTTTTATCTATTTATTCATTAATTTTAATTCATTTAATTATCATATCTATTATTTTTTTAGGGTGGGGGTGGGATATTGTTGCGACATTGTCATCCCGCTAATCGTTGCATTTCTTTCATTCTTTTCTTTTTGTCCTTCTTTTTCTTTCTTTATTTTCTTTTAATTTTTAAGAGGAAGATCCTTCATGTTGCGTAAGCAAGAGGTAAGCTGTAGATGTAGTTATTTTTGTTATTATTAATATTATTAGTTTTTTAATTATTATTATTATTATTATTATTATTATTAATATTATTATTATTATTATTATTATTATAATTATTTCATTCATTAATAATTTTTCTGTTCGTCTGGGATTTTTTTTATAGTACTTTTTGTTAATTTTAACGCTGCAGCAATTCTGAAATTAATTTTTGTTAAAGGCAAATTCGGAACTAACCTTTTTTCTTCTCGTTTACTTAAATGCATATGCCTGTCTCCTTACATACTCTTTTACTTCTGTAATTTTCACCCCTCAT
Source organism: Pteria penguin (assembly GCA_035048485.1). Lineage (NCBI taxonomy): Eukaryota > Metazoa > Mollusca > Bivalvia > Pterioida > Pteriidae > Pteria > Pteria penguin. The sequence continues at coordinate 7,907,514 of CM068588.1, read as the reverse complement.
TTGATTTTGGAATGATCCGTTACGTGACGTCATAATGCGCGACATAAGAACTAGGTCGCTGTCATGTCGTATATTTACTATGGGAATAGGCCCACCAAAACATATTCTGCAGAATATATCTTATATATGGCTGTTAAATAAGATAGGAATGCTATTTTATGTTACGACTCGACGAAATTGATATATATGTCATATTTTGTGATTGATATACTAAAAGATATGAAAATAAAAGCATTTTTTCCGGCGCATGGAACTGGTGGCGAGGACAATAGTTTTAACATCAACGGTAAAGTAATTATAAATAATTCGTATTTGAAAATATCATAAAATAAATAATATTTTAACGAAATGTGATTGCCATTCCCTATGCACAATATAACCAGGATTAAACAGTTCCGTGTTCGACAATTTTAGGATCTTCCTGAATTGACCCATCGTACGACTGTGCAGCTGCTAATCTTTGTGTATGCCGAAATACCATTGTATATGCAGACACATGTGATCGAGAAAACAAAATGCAAACTAGGTGCATCTAGTTCATGTATGTATTTATCTCCATATATTTATGATAACCACCTGGTGGATATCGCTGCTGGTGTACTGTCAGTGCCCGCGGGTATACACAAGTTATGTTTCCAGTGCTTCTGACTCCAAATATATTACTTTAAATTCACTATGACCAATAAAAGGTATATTATTCCAAAACAAAGTCGGAGATTAAATAACGGTTATACTTCTGTTTGACCATGGCATATCACCGGTAGAGAATGTGGGTCGGAATAAGACCAGCAGAAATTTAATATTGTTAAGGATGAAATAGTCCTACAACTGCTTGTAAGTACAAATTAAGAGTACTTCCTGTGATCAGCATCGAAACTTTGTCTGATGCCTTTGATATATTTTGGCATTTTACTTATAAATATATCAAAATGATATTAAAGACTATACCATTAGCAGTAAAGCGGAACCCAGACTGTGTATGGCTTAAATATGAAATTAATATTTATAACAATAAAGAGTTTGCTGGACTACAGGCCTAGAACCAGATTATAAGCCATAATCTAAAGACAACTAAAATATAATATACATGTATACCACAATACTTGTGAATTTAGTACCTAGTTATGACTCGACCATTCACAAACTATAGCCAAGTATAAACACAAACATGCTGCTCTGGGATATGCCATCACCTGTCTGTAGGTGTGCATTGTGATAATGATGACTGAAATGTGTAATATGTTTTAACCACATCAGAAATATTGAACTGTGTGGCACTTGCTTTATATGTTATCTTATATGATTTTGACACATGTGTTATACCTATTTGGAGTAAAAAGGGTTTTGATCATGCCAATGTCTTCTTTGACAAGAAATTTCAGATTTTCCTTATCTGAACAAAGGATAAGACATTGAAATGACTCTAGTAAGATTTAATACCAAAACATTCTATTTCTGAAATTTAACACTTTCCTGAAACTAATAACTTATCGAATCTTGTTCACAGAAAACAGTGAAAAAAGTAGAAGAAAGTTATATCTTTATTGAAAATTTTGTACGATTTGTGTCTTGCCATAAGCTACAAAGAAGGAAGACATACATCTTAACTGGATGCGCAGATCGATAGATAAATGTGTTCATACATACCTCTGTAAAATTAATTCATTTGGTTATTATTACAACTGACCGCTAACATACAGTATACCAGGGACATACATGTAGGCTACTTTCAGAGACTGGAAACTCCTTCTCAGCTCTTAGTAATATACTGGTGTATGGTACCTGTGTGAGTAGCCAGGATGGAAACAACGGTCGTCCGCCATATTGTTCTACATGAATCTCCACTTGGAGACAATATAGCCATAACATCGCAATGTTTTAAAAAAATCGACTGAAGAATAAGTCTCAGATAAAACAATTAAGTTATGAAAATATGATCTGACGCTTGAAATCCTTGGTCCTCTGTTATTTTAATAACAAATGATTTCCGTAATAAGACGCCATTTCCACGGCGTGGGGTATACAGACAGACACTCGACAGCGTTATTGTCACAACATTTTCCACTGACTTATTGTAATTGACTCGACAATATTTTGTTCGCAGGGTTATAGATATTCAATAAAACGGTTTGTGAATCTTATATTGCTCAGCTTGTTGTAAATATTTCACTACAAACCTAGTAAAACGGGTATATCGGCGACATTATTTTTTCTGGACGGAATCGCTGACATTTACCTTGTACAAATAGGTGTTAAAACAACACCGAATGATTCAATAACTTAGTACAGTTTCATGCTTATATGGTATGTAAGTTATTATATGATTACACCAGCAGATAAAGCATCCAGTAATTATACATTTACTGGTAAGAAATATTACTTTGACAGCCTAGTGAAAGAATTAGGATTAAATTCAACTCCAGGAAATCCTACTTATACTCTCACGAACTTTTCGGTTTCTGAAGTACTCGAGAATCATAAATCTGTCCTCAATACGTTTGGTATTGACTCAAATAAATTGAATTTAGAACTTCCATATTTGTACTGTATTCCAAAAATGCACAAAACTCCGTACAAACAACGCTTTATCGCTGGTTCCTCGAAGTGTTCCACAAAATCTGTATCGATGCTACTCACAAAAATATTATCAAAAATTAAATCTGGCCTACATAGATATTGCGAAACAGTATATTCCAGAAGTGGAATCAATCAAATGTGGATCCTTAAAAATTCAAAAGAGTTGTTAGAACATCTAAAATCAAAAAGTTTTACTAAAATTCACTCCATCAAGTCTTTTGACTTTTCGACTCTGTACACAACGATCCCTCATCAGAAATTAAAAGACAGATTAGCGGAAATTATTCAAAATGCATTTACTAGTAAAAACGGAAGCCGCAAATTCAAATATATAGTAATAGGCCACGATAAAACTTACTTTGTTAGGGAAAATTCTGATTCCAAAAATAAATACACTGAAACAGCTGTCATTCAGATGTTGAACTTTCTTATCGATAACATTTTTGTGGTGTTTGGAGGTAAGGTTTTTCAACAAATTGTCGGCATTCCAATGGGCACTAACTGTGCTCCGCTTCTGGCTGACATATTCCTTTATTCATACGAAGCTGAGTTCATTCAGTCTTTGCTTTCGCAAGGAAAAAAACAATTGGCTCTTGGCTTCAATTTTACTTACAGATATATAGATGACTTGCTTTCAATTAATAATCCTTCATTCGCGGATTACCTTAGCATCATCTATCCAAGTGAACTGGAGGTCAAAGAAACCACAGAAACTAGTAATTCTACTTCGTATTTAGATATTATGTTGTCTTTCGACATTAATGGTCAATTGAACACCTCACTCTATGACAAACGTGACGATTTCAATTTCGCTATCACAAACTTTCCTTTCATAAGTAGCAACATTCCATCATCGCCCGCATACGGCGTATTCATATCTCAGTTAGTACGTTATTCCAGTGCATGTTCAAATTACACTGACTTTGTTCTGAGGGCTAGGCGACTTTCAGTTAAACTGCTCAACCAGGGTTATATATGTGCTAGACAAGCATCGTCACTGAGGAAGTTCTACGATCGTTACGAGACTCTTATTACTCCATATGATATCTCGTTATCCAGACTTTTAAATGATATTCTGGACTGAGACCGATTCCGATCACTTTACACAGATTTGACACCTTCTATACTAGAAGGTTACCTACTTCGACTTCTCCATATATAGATACATATGGAATTCACACGATTTGACTCTTTCTACGGGGTATATGTGACGGGTGTTGCTAGCAAGCAGGAGATGCTCACTCTCCCCGGGCACCTGATCTTACTCCATCACAGGGGTTCACATATGCTCTTCAAGTAGACATATTTTGTTATTTTCCATTTGTTTTTCATTTTCACTGATTTTGTATGTCCTATGGTTTTATGATTTTTGGACTTGTGGTTTGGATTTATCCATCATCTTTACATTGGTATTGTAAATTATAAATGGTGTGATTTTGTATTTTATACGAAACGAGGATTATTTAGAGAACGTATATATTTTGATGCTCTGAGGTTTAGAGAAATAGTGAAGAAATGTGAACTTTTCTTTGAAAAGTATCTTCAAAATGCAATTATGTCATCTTAATACTTATAACTTAAGTATTATTTTGTTGTATCAAACAAATGATTTAATACTGAAATTATTAAAAAAAACTATAGTGATATTTGATTTTTATTTGATTGCTTTATGAGATTGTACATTTATAAATTATAAGTTATTATTAATGAGGGTCTCAGATATAATCTCAATAATATACTCTTTTGTACTGTAATTATTTAACAACTACTAATAAGTCCTTTTTGACGGGGGGGGGGGGGGGTCCATAGAATTACTGAAAACACATATAAAATGAAATAAAATTAGTATTATCAAGGACTTATAAACAAGTTTTGTTTATAAGTCCTTGGTGTTATAAATAATTATTTCTGTCGTCAGAAATAAAAACACATATAATAGAACATTCATTTCAACTTGGCCAAATTATTAATATATTGAATGATTTCCCAAAATTTGTTTTGCAAATGTATAGATAATGTATATATCTTATATTAAAAAGTTGTTTTTATGCCTTTAAGGGTGTTTTCGGCAATTCTATGGACCGGGGGAGGGGGGGGGGGTTCTACAGTGCAGGACATACATGATATGCTTATTTTGATAATGACTAATATAATAAAATATTTTGGACTATACTGGAAAATATTGACTGGAATTTAGTTTGAAATCCAGGTCATTGGTCTGCTGTATTGACTTTGCTTTTGTAAAACATGACTGTCTCTTTTCAATGGATACTGTCGCACGGGGATTCAGTGTTATTTTGTAATTATTTCGAAGGAATATTGTGGGGATGGGATTGTCATCTGTTGGAGATCCATCAACAAAGTGTCTAGAGCAAACACTGTGGTATCGCTTTGGGGTATACTTTTTGTCCCGAAAGACTTGTTGTAGCCACTGCCTACGTAGTTTGGGTTTTCTCTTTGCTCCTGGAAAACAATGAAACGTAACCCCCTTCATCCACGGATAAAGGTCCAAATTGGCCTTTTTTCTCCCATCTGCATTGCATCCCGGTTCAGAACACCAGGTATGACTGGGATCATCAATATTTTTTTCTTTTTTCCTCTTTTTGCTTCGCTCGTCATGATTTCTACGATTGTAAAGACCGTGATTAACTCGTTGCGATGTAAACAAACATGCCCTACATTTGTCGCTAATCACATGACGGAATTGTATGTTTTAGTCCGATAACGGTTGAGATCCGGTATCTCGGAAGTTGCGTATTAAACTGGAGGAAGTTGGTGTTATACATGTAGGGACATTCATCAACAACAGCAGCAATTTTGCAGCTGCGACGTCTTAGGTTTCGTCATACAGTTAAGTCAGATCTCTTCCTTTGCTTAGTACAAGTAAATTATTGAATTTATACACCCTGATTTGAGTGGTTCATCTGCAAAGCATTTGTGTTCGAGGAACACGAATGTCACGCGCGGTTACTGGCAAGTTGTTACCAGACATATGACGGTTTGTTTATTTCATTGTTGGTTGTCGTCACAGTCGACGACATTTCTGTCATATATGTGACGATGTATCGATGTGCAGGCGATATTCGAAACTGGCTTGACCTCCTGTCGGGCACCCTGGCCATGGACAGGTAGAGCTACCTGGGGTTCGAACGTACGACCTCAGGGTTACTTCTTACGTATTAAGCATACACTGTAACCAACGGTCTTTACCATTGCGCCCCATTTTGCAATATTAAGCATTTATACATTTGTACTTCCTGTTCTGAGTGATGTAATCGTAAAACAGATTGATTAAGAAGCACGCATTTCTCCTGTGGTAGCTTTGATAGTATTAAGGTGTGATTACAAAACAAAACAGTCAAGTTCAAAAACAGGACAGAAGGACGGACAGACACCGGACAAATTGAACCTCATAAACGCCGTCGACAAATTGCTGTTTGGAGTTGATGTAAAAAAAAAAGTATGGCCGTGTTTTATTCTTCAATTCCTGGTAGTGGATTTTGCCGGTTTTAACTTTGTTTAGCACCCCGCACTAGCGTAGAGTATACAACATAGATGCTAGGCTTCTTATTAAAGCCATCGCAGTCGTTTGATAACTATTATTCGCTGTTTGCCTTCAATCCATGGCAGTTTAACATCATTAAATTTGTTTGAGTTTGACATTTCTGCGTTTTGTGTTTGTCTTGCTGGGGAATTGTTTCTTTCGGCGAGTAACAGCCTTTGTTTTTGTTTGGACGTGAAGAAGCGTCCTTTGTAACGCGACGCCATTTTGAATATAACGACGTTAATTTATCGCGGGAAACGTCATACAAACGCGTCGCTCTTGAAGCGCACAAACAATAGGCAGATTTACCTTTAAATGTGCAGTTCATACACTATTACCTTCATTCATTTGTAATATATTGAAAGGAGTGAAAATGTTTTTGTTCTCATAAAAAACATATTCCTCAAAGCCTTAACAGAATATTTTGATTTCAGTGTGGACTTCTAGTGGTCCAGGATCTGACTCCAACCGCAGGAAAACTGGTGTGATGTGTGTCGATTGCGATAGTAAATAAGGGAAGGAAAAACGGTTCTGTACCTATGTAATCGTGGCACGCAAATTCATGTTAAACATTTAAACATGGAAACTTTAAATTTTCCCTGTATAAACTGATCTACCTAGACTTCCATCATATATATATATAGATATATATATATATATATATATATATATATATATATATATATATATATATATATATATATATATATATATATATTATATATATATATATATATATTATTGTAAATTATATATATATATATATATATATATATATATATATATATATATATACACACAAGTCAAAAATTATTTTTGTTTTATCTGTATTTGAGGCTCACTCCTCCCGGGCACTTGGTCTTACATTTCAGGGGTTAGTGAATGTCCACTTTGGTACATTGTTGTTAGTGCCATGGTTATGTGACACCAGTAACTTTCGTATTTTACATACGGCGGAGAAAAAAATTTGGTCATGTTCAAAATTTTTGTACGGATTTTAATTCCTTATTGATATCCGTATTGACCCGGTTTGAACAGCACTGATCCGCTTCAACCCGCAGTGTAAAGCCGTATCGACCCCTACCATATACCGCATTGCCTTCATGCAACGGATTTTGAAAAGGTTTACATCCTAATTGATAATGGTCGAAGCGGGTCGACATGGGTCAATAGAGCTCGAAAAGGTTTTAGTTAGGGATTTAAAGCGAATTTCTATACGGATCGAGACGGATTAATAGGGGGTCAAACTGGGTTGATAAGGAATTAATACGGGTCGAAAAGATTTCTGTGTAACATTCTGGGGGTAATGGTATACAGAACTCCTGTGAATTCTTCGTCTCCTGACTCCTCTCTGGCACCGGGTGGGGTGGGTGACCTGGGTAGTTGGCTGGGTGACTTCCTCTTTCTTCTGGCCTTGGACTTTGGTCTAGTACTTCCCTTTTTGGGCGGCATTATGACTAACAGAGCTTCGAGTGAATTGCAGAGCTTCAATTGTTGATGAAATCGTTGTGCACACTTGTGTAGCAGGCGGTGTAATGAAATCCGTCCGTCAGCGCTGCGGTGTTTATTCCCGGCATGCGGACCACATAATAAACCGTTTTGACCCATATGGACCCGAATCTAATTCCTGATTAGCCCGCACCAACTCGCAGAGGAAAACCTAGTAAAAATTACCGTGATATCCGGTCCCACCCGCGTTGACTCGTTTCGACCTGCAGCGACCTCTACCGACCCGTACTTGCCATTTTCATATCCCCGTGTCCAATTTTTTAAATCCGCGTACAAAAACCGCATCTAGCCGTTTCCATCCTGCCAGTATGTAAATTACCCTCCATTCTGGGACTTATTCGGCTCATTTTAACCCGGATCAAATCCGGTTCGTGACCCGGCCGTATGTGACTGTAGGATAAGAGCGATGGTATAGCACATATGATTAATGGGCAAATATTCATAAATAAACACTACCTAAGATTGTGAAATTCAAGTTGCTCTCCTGTCCACAGTTAAAAAGACATATTGAACGTCATTAATGTTGTGACTATTCAGCAATTACGATCTCGACTTACGACTGTCAATCGAAACAACAAAATCAAAGACTTTGTGTTTTAAGTGTTGTTAAGTGGTAAATTAGCTAAAAGAGGGTGTGTTAGTATGTTTCTGTGTGTTCAATCAACACTACTAATACAGACCTGTTCAAATATCATGGAGGCAAGTAGTCTTGTTTTTTAGTATAAACTTCTAGAGAAGTTGTTCAAGTTTGTTTTGTTTCCGTATTTAGGGCAATGCTATCGTACATCTGGTTGAGGCTTATCCCTCTGTTGATGTTGATCTTGATCGAGGTTGCAGATGCAGCGTCAGTACAGGCAGTCAATGGTTGGCTGACCGGCAATGGGTCATTAATGTGTAAGTACATCGAAAACTGTAAATCATTTACATTTACCGTTCATTTATTTTTGCTGTTACCACAATTTAGATATATCCGCAAGACACAATTATCGGGAGAAGCCATTTTCATGCTACATATTTATGGGTTAACAAACTACACGGTGTGCTGGTTAATACTCCAAAATCCTAGTGAACAATCAGTGACATGTTAAATGGGAGTACGAAATCATTACTGAATAAAAGTGGATACATTTTGCCTCACATTCACCATATTCTATATATGACAAAGCCGTAGCAGTTAAAAGAAAAAAAAAGGGGGGGGGGCAAATATAATCACTAGTTTTCTCATCTAATTAACAGATTTTATTTTGTAGACATTGTTATATGCATTGCAATAGTATTTGTCCTGAATGAAGTTATGGAGGAAGAGGAGGAGGAAGAGGAAACAACAACAACCTCCACAACTACAAATGCTCCCATCACAAAAGGGCGGTAGTGATCTGCCATGTATCTATTAATATCTATGTCACTGAATATTGAAATATTGGCAGGCTCATGACATTAATAAATTCGTAGTCTGAGAAGTATTTTCTGAACACCATTCACATTTCTACAATCACTGACTCTTTTTAGCCATTCAATATATATTGAAGTAAGTAAGGGAGATATATGCTTTATAAACTCTTGAAAATTTCATGGGTTATGCATACAACTGATCTCACATGTGGATTCATTGATGATTAATGCAATTGCTTGTTCATAAATAGGTTTACAAATAAAACAGTCCTATTTATTCATTTTTGTGGGTGGATTCTTTTGTTATATAAGTTTGATCGAATATCACCACAGCAGGGAATATGCATACAGGTTGGACTTAACATTATTAATATTAATCAATAAATAGCTTTGAAGATGTGTATTTCTTTGAATGGTTAATTAATGTTTTACATCTCAGCAAATATGATGTACGTACACTCGTAAACCGGTTAACTACACCAACTGAGTGACGTTTGTTACTGTGACCGTCCTAAGTCGGTAACGTAACCGCAGCACAATCTAATATTTTTGTAATGTTTCTACGTGTATATTCTAGTACTGTGTCCTTGGTGATTTGTGACATACAGCTTTGTCAGATGTCTACTGTTTTCTCCGTTACGTGTAGACAGCACCTGGCTGATGCATTACGCTACATTTGCAATGCACAGAAATTTAGACCTGTGCAAACCAAACCGAAGCAGTGATAAGTCTGACGTTTTACTGTCTTGTCCGAAATACAGTACATCAACAAGTGGAACTACCGGCAAGGACATGTCTTTCTCTAGCCAGACAACTTACCTACTCACCCGGTTCTACAAATGCATCTGGTTCAAATAGAAGTTCACCTAAAGTTGGAATGCACACCAAAAATTTTGTAAACTAAATATTAGAGACGCCAAGAGATGAACGTAAGTTCTGATATACAATGATAAGATGATTTAATTAATTTACAGCCGATAAGATGATTAAACCAGGTCAGCAGTCTATAAGCAAAAAAAAAAAAAAAAAAAAAAAAATCACTAGATTTTTTTTTTCTTAACACTCTGGTTAAACTTCTTCTTGAAGATTAAATTCGGTCGAATTCTATTTGCCTATGAAGAGCACTTCGGTAAAAATTTTTAAGAGAAAGGGAAAGACATCTACCTTAGCTGTAGGTCAGAAGTCACCAAGATGTACAATAAACCTTGGTAACAGGTAATGGAATACATGCACTGATATTACACAAAATTGATTGTGCGACAGATGCAATACCGACTAAGGGCGGTCAATTGAAGAGAAAACTGAAAAAAAATCTGACAAAACTGTATGTCAAAAATCACCAAAGACCTGCACACAAAACATGATAATAGTAGATTATACACTGAAAAACGACATTACAAAAATATTCGATTGTGCTGCGGTTACGATGCCGACTCTGGATTGTAATGTGTAGTAGGATTATGACATTATAAATATATAATGCAACATCAACAGGAAGTACATGTAGATGTGCTCCGCTGGTCTGGAAGCAGAGGACAGTTTTAAGAAGTCCAGCCTCAATTATCATGGTTGTTTTCGACTAAGAGATATATAAAATAGATTTATTAACAACAAAATAATATGTATGTCCTTGACTTCGTTGTCAGTGCACGGATCGGACAGGCAGTGAGTTTTACAACACTTGCTGTTCAGAAATGTTGCACAGGTGTGCAAATCATAACCACAAGAAATCCAGTATACTTTGGTCGTTACACAGCATGTACCACTAATTTGACAGAATAATTTTAAAAAGGGGGGGGGGGGACCGCACCCATAATTGTAAATCAGTAAGTGAAAATTAAAAAAGCATTAAAGGCGCCATCTGTTTAAACATAAAAAGTTATGAATGGGATAGGATGGTTGCGCGTTCTTGTATTTATAGTATGAGGTAGTTACTATTAAAGATTTAGGACGTGTAATGTTATTAAATGGGTTTTCAAACCGATAAATAAATAAAGAAAAATATTACTACATAATACCTTGTTATCATAACTATAAAGGTATAAATAACCTGAAGTCAAGGGATAAATTGCTTAACATCAAAACAAGTGCCAACCTTTGCGATCCATGGCGAATCCAACATGAAAATTCCAAAATATTTACATTGTTTTGTCACAATCTAATCAAAAAGTCAAGACTAGATTACTTCTTAACATCAAATGAGTTAATGTCGCTTATTGATTCCACCGATATTATACCAGGATATAGATCAGACCATTCACTCATTGAAATCTCTATAAACCTTTGTGATTTTAAAAAGGGTAAGGGATTTTGGAAGTTTAACAACTCCCTACTCAAAGATATACAATACACAAATAAAGTCAGAGCAATTATATCTGTCCTAAAAAAACCCCAATATACTACCTCCTCTGATACTGAAGGTCATGACAAACATTTAAGTATTGATAACCAGTTATTTTTTTGAAATTCTTCTTCTTGAAATAAGAGGTTTCACCATCTCCTACTCAACTACTAAAAAAGGAAAAAAGCCAAGACATTGATAAAATTGAAAAACAATTAAACGAACTGCAAAAAAAACTTTCAGAAAATAATGATCCATCAATTCAAATTCGTATTTTACTTTTAAAAGGACATTTGGAACAATTTCGGCAAGATTACATTAAAGGTTTATTCATTAGAACAAGAGCAAAGGGGATAGAAGATGGCGAAAACCCTTCGAAATACTTCCTTAGTTAGAAAAGAGGAATTATGTAAACAAAACAGTTTCTAAAATATTGAACATTTCAAATGAAACCATTTTGGACCACGCAGATATTCTAAAAGAAATTGAACTTTTTTTATACTAATTTATATTCCAATCAAGATATTCCCCTTGAGGATATTAATTTAGAAAATATTATTGACAGCAAAAATTATCAATACACTATCTGAAGACCAGGCTACTTCTTTGGAGAGTGAAATCATCACATACTCAGAAGCCGCTATGGCATTAAAAAAAAAAAAACGAATAATAATAAATCGCCTGGGCCTGATGGCTATACTGTTGAATTTTTTAATTTTTTTTTGAAAGATTTATGAATTCTTATCTTAATTAAATAAATTTGGCATTTAGAAAAGGAAATCTATTCCATACACAAAAACAAGGAATTATTTCAAGTTTACCTAAGGGGGACAAACCACGTGAATACCTGAAAAACTGGCGTCCAATATCACTCTTGAATGTTATATATAAACTTTTATCATCTTGTATAGCTAATAGAATTAAATCTGTGTTGGATTACCTTATTCACGAAAATCAAAAAGGTGTCCTATATATCTATATATCTCAATTAGTTCGATTTGTCAGAGGCTGTCCCGATAATTTGGACTTTCATAAACGAAATTTACAAATTACTACTAAACTTTTAACTCAGGGTTACAGATATCACACGCTTAGAAAAGCATTCGGAAAATTCTTTAGATCTTATTCAGAACTTCTATCTAAATTTGGAAATATTTCTTTTCAACAGTATGTATCCAATGGAATTTCCAATCCTAATTTTTACGGTGATCTCGTATATAAAGTGAGGAAAGTAAAAGGCTCCGATAACGTTATTTTATCATGTAATAAAATAGTCATACGTCTTCTAAATAGACAATATGACATTGAGATCTTCAAAAAGACTATAGGTCTTGTATCTGGCCCTTCTACAGCCTTATACTTGAACGTTGCACGCTGACTAACAGGGCGGTGGGGACTATTAGATGGGCCTGGTCCAAACCTCTTTCAGAGGAGACATAGTCCTGAGCCTCATCCCTTCTGACTGTTAGTCGGGACTTCTACAGATCTATGTGTCTTAGCTCGCTTTCAGACTGGCAGAGCACGGTTTATCATGTTGATGTTGATGTCGCATATATTTTTATATATTTTTATATGTGTTTTACAATACCTTACGTGTTTATATTTTTATGACCTCTCAATATGCGATACCTGTTGACCCTTGTTCTTTACATGGAGGATTATTTATAAATTTTAAATGTACGTCCTTTGATTGTTCTGCTGTTACGGTTAGTGGGAAGGTGGGCCTTTAAACCGGTTAACCACACCATTTGTTTGGCTTTTGTCAAATTGAATGACCGTCCTAAGTCGGTATCGTAACTGCACTAAAATCAAATATTTTTGTAATGCGCTATATGTGCTAGTATAATATTGATATTGATGTATTGCATAGCTCCATGGTGACTTCTGCCACATAACTGAGCCAGTAACTCCTCCTCTCTTATATACTGAAGCTTCTCTTTGTGTTCTCAAAAACGTTATTTTCTCGAAATTTTTCGAAATTGGGCGCGGTTGCCGTCAAGGCGATCCCGTTTCTCGATATATCTTTCTACTCTGTGTTTAAATAATGGGTATGCTCATCCGACAAAACTCTCATATTAAAGGTATAAATATGGGCTCTTGTAATGTTTGCCTTCTGCAATATGCAGATGATACAGCTTTGTTTCTTGATGGTACCGAGAAAAGCCTCAAAAGTGCATTAGATCTTTTGTTTCAATTTTCCAAATATTCAGGCTTAAAGCCTAACATTGATAAAACAAAGGCAATTTGGATTGGCTGAACTTATAAATGTAAATATAATTTGTGTGTGGACACTAATTTGTGCTGGACAAATGAACCTTTTAATGTCTTAGGCATTTACTTTACTGCCAACTTACAAGATATGGAAAAAAATTAATTCTATCTCGTCATAGCTGCGTTACTACGGAACCATGTGGAGAACGCGCGAGTGTAAAGTACGGGTCAGTTGTGCTTATGTGTTTGACGGCGTCAGACGTTTTATAGATAGGAGTATTGTTATGTTTATTATTTTATTTTTATTTTTATGCTGGAATTAGTGTCTCCTTCATTAATCCGATAATGAGACTTATCTTGATTACTTCGTGTGAATCACACGTTTTATTTGCTATCTTGAGAATCTCAAGATTTTTGGTATATTGTCTTTTTCTGAATCAGAAATGAATGACGAAGACAAATTACTATCAGACGAACCGTCTGAAATAGTACTTTAAACAGGCGAATCGTCCATAACTATGCAACATATAAAATCAGAAGCATCATTTGCAAATACCACTGCCCCTTGGGTCAGTGTTCAAAGGAACATGGAAATAATGGCAAAGTCAATAGAAACTATGAGCAAAGCATGGCAGTCAATAGCTGATGCCAAGTGTAGCAACACTCGAGTACGGTCACCACAGCCTTCAACCTCTCCGAATCGGAGAATGATGAGTCGTCAAATGATAATGACGAAGAAGATGATGATGGTGACTATAATAATATAAATGGTGACGATTCCCCATCAGAGACGGAATCTCGAGCATCAGATGCAGCTTCCATCATCAATGCTGCAACACGTTCTAAAAGCGTGCACAAAGAGGCACGGGAGGAAACAAAAGAACGTGCAAGTTTAATGAAAACAGTTGCTCAAGATTTTGTTGCTGGTCTCACCTTGGAATTTTTCAGTATTTCGGGGTTCACAACAGTTACTTTTAAAACGATTTTGTATCTGTCCTTGGACTTAGAGAATGATGAACACTTTAGTACTTCTTCGATATTGATTGCAAACGTCAAGGGACGAAATGTGTCCGAATCCGTGGCAAATATTGTAAATGACAGATGGGCCACAAAGATGGATGTTGATATGCTAAAAAAGAAAATGGACAAATATCCTGCACCTGAGAATTGCACTAGCCTCAATGTGCCCCGTGTCAATTCGCCTGTATGGAACACCCTTGATCGTTACTAAAGGGGGCAGGACATTAAACTTTGCAACTTCCAAAACTCTTTCCGTAACGGCAGGTTCCGCAATTACTAAGTGCCTAGATGACCTGGTCACCTCTGATAATGTGGACGTTCCAGGTTTAATCAGACAGTTAACAGATTCTGTCGTGTTGCTAGGCCAAGCTATTTATGATTTATCGCTTAGGAGGCGGGATACCATGCGTCCCGCTTTGTCATCTGAGTACAGGGGAATATGCAATGCAGACCATCCCGTGACACATCTCCTATATGGCGAAGATCTACAAAAAGATCTAAAAATGTGAAAGAAATCAAAAGCTTGGCAAAGAACTGAAGAAGAAACAGTACAATAAGGTTTAGGGTTATAAAGGTTATAAGCAAAAACGTTACAGACCCTATTCAAAACAAGATGGAAATTCTAACAGGTCAAAAAATTACAAAACTCGCAACGAATAAAAAATTTGTCAAAGAGATCTGAACAGTTTCAGGGAGGTTGTATTTCTAATTATTACAACCAATGTAAACAACTGACAAATGATCCTGAAATTTTAGATATTGTCATTGTATTGCACATACCTTTTGAAAAGCTACCAATGCAGTTTTATACTCCAACGCCTTTCATTTTCTCAAATCGGAGATTACTGACTCTGAAATTTTGAGACTGCTCGAGAAAAGGGTCATTAGGCCGTGCTTTTTATTTTCAATATTTTTCTACGTGCAAAGCCGGGGGGGAGGGGGGGGGGGGCAAATATCGAATGATATTAAACGTCAAACCCCTTAATCAGTTTGTTGAATATAACCATTTCAAAATGGATTAGCTTAATTCTGTCATTAATCTTATGCAAATAGGATGTTGGATGGCTTCTGTTGACCAGAAGGACACATACTATAGTTGTCCTATTTCAGAGGTACATACCAAATATCTTAACTTTTATTGGAAAGGCCAATACCATAAATTTATTACATTTCCAAATGGTTTGGCTTGTTGTACAAGAAGGATTACAAAACTGCTGAAACCAGTATTTGCAACTTTGCGAAAGAAAGGACATTTGTCGAGTGTTTACATTGATGACACATATTTACAAGGTGAAACTGAAAGTGATTGTTTCAAGAACGTCACTGAAACTGTTCACTTACTTCAAAGTTTGGGTTTAACAGTACGCCCTGAAAAGTCAGTTCTGAAGGACACACAAGAAATTGTTTTTTGGGGGGATTTTTATTCGACTCTCAGCGAATGACATTGCGTCTTACAAAAAACAAAGCAAATGCACTACGCAAATTATGCTTGAAAGTAAAATCTCTTTCCATAGTGACAATTAGAAACGTTGCAAATTATTAGGTTGTATGACCGCCAGTTTTGCCGGAGTAATGTAGGGTCCTTTATACTCTAAACAATTAGAGGTCGAAAAGACTCAACGTTTGAAAATAAACCATGGCAATTTTGATGCAATGATGGCTTTGTCCTCTGACACAAAGGATGATTTGCAATGGTGGATTGATTTCTTACCGAGTGCTTACAATGTCATTTGCAGACCGAAACCCACTAAAATCCTCTACACTGATTCTAGCAAATTGCTTTGGGGTGGAGTACTTGGAGATTGTAAAGCCGGTGATAACTGGACAGATGAAGAAGCCAAGGGCCATATTAATTATCTAGAACTAATGGCTGTTTACTTATCTTTCACGTCTTTTAAACAACAATTGTATGGACATCATGTTAAAGTCATGGTTGATAATACAACGGCTGTTTATTGTATCAATCACATGGGCACAAGTCATTTCCGGTCGTGTAATTTATTGACCAAGACTTTATGGGAATGGCGTATCTCAGAGTCAATTTTCATAACAGGCGTTTCGATACCAGGTGTCTTGAACACAAAAGCTGACATAATAAGCCGAAAAATCAGGTGCAAA
The DNA here is from genome assembly GCA_035048485.1 of Pteria penguin. NCBI lineage: Eukaryota > Metazoa > Mollusca > Bivalvia > Pterioida > Pteriidae > Pteria > Pteria penguin. The sequence continues at coordinate 7,890,802 of CM068588.1, read as the reverse complement.
ACTGAGTGGCAGCTCAACAGGCATATCTTAAAAATAGTCTTAAGCAGTTAAAATATGAAGCTGACATAGACTTGTTTGCATCAAGAACAAATAAACAAATAGACAAGTATGTTTCTTACCAATGTATTAATGTAGCTGTCAATTTCTTGGCAGACTTGGCCGATCGTGTAGGGTACAGTGCAGTGAACACTGCTAGAAGTGCATAATATCGTTTTGTGAGGGTTCTGTGTTTTGTAAACATCCACTTGTCAAACGACTTTTGAAAGGGGTATTTGAGAAGACACCATCTATGTCCCGTTATAGTGGCATATGGGATGTAAGTATTGTACTGCGTTATTTGAAAGATTTGCCTACGTATGACGAAATAACTTAGAAGGAAATAACATTGAAGCTAACTATGTTATTGGCAATATGTACAGGTCAGAGATGTCAGACTCTGCATCTGCTGAAATTATCTAATTTGCAGATAACTGAAGAACAATGTACTTTCTTCATAGTGAATTTGCTTAAACAATCGAGACCTGGAGCCCGTTTCAGCAAGCGGTGTAAGTCCTGGCGTAAGCTTAGTTTGGCGTAAATACCCGACTAGACTAAATTTCCAACTAATTTGCGTTTCATCAAACGGCGTAACTCTACGTTTGGCGTAGATTTAGTCGAACCGCTATGTCAACCTCGCCCCTCGACTAAGCGTTGGCGAAAATATTCGCAGACGATTAAAAATCTTTAAAATGGCTACTTTAATAGTACTTGAGCAGCAAAATCGGCGTTCTTTGCGGCGACAACGCATTTTTCGCGACAGAACCCAAGTGCTAGATACCTTAGACGATCAAGACTTAATTTGTAGGTATAGATTTCCTCGATCAACTATAATGTACTGAACAAATAGCATTGAAGACATCATTACTCGACCAACGATGAGGACACAAGCTGTACCCGCCCACATACAGGTAATTTTCTAAGATTTATCTCCCTTTCATGTCAAGTGTTGTGTATATTGAACGAAAATCGTTCCCGAATATTTATTGTGTTATACCATGAAGTAAGACACTCATTAATGAGTACACTTCGTAATGGATGAAGAAGAAAAGGAAGATCTATCGATTTTTAGATTGCATTAAAACATTTACTCACTAGTAAAACAAATCTAACATCAATAAAGCTATGCATATTTTAAAAATAATAAAAAGACATAAAAATGTCTTTGTATGGTACAGAATGTACGTGTGTCATAACAATTGGATTTTTGCAGCTTAGGCAAATATAAATCTGCATAGGCAAAAATCCAATTATGCCTAGGCAAAATTATTTTGCCTACGCAGAAATTTAATTTTGCATAGGCAAAAATATTTTTACCTAAGCATAATTAGATTAATATTTTAATTTTGCCTATGCATAATATTCGATTTTTGCTTATCCAAAAAAATTCCATAGCCAAAAATTGAAATTAATTTTGCTTAGGCAGAAATATTTCTTCTTAGACCAAGTTGCCAATGTCATGAGTCTCTGTTATAATTTATTCCGTGAAAAATACTATAAAGATACAAAAAATACCGGGTGGGGGTTCGATCAATCGCCTAATATTTCATTAAGGTTTTTAAATAAGCCATTTAATTTTGGTAATAATATCATAAATCCGCCAATTTCATACTGTTTCAATATGTTTGTTATTGTTATAATTGCAATATTGTATGCTTTCCTATATGCATCTAGATTCTTGCAAGCTTGAGATATTTAGCAAAGGCAGATTTAGAAGACTGTTATGGGGGTTGCATCCCCCTTTTGATCACAAAATTTTAACCCCTTCACCCCAGTCATTTTCCACAATTTGTAGGGCTGCAACACCTTTTTCAAAACCAATTACTGCAAAGCATTAGTCACATTAGTCATCGGACACTTCAACCCCCCCCCCCCTTTTTTCAAAAATTCCTAGGTCCGCCTATGTATATTTGTTTATAATTCACGAGAATGTGAAAAGAAGTTTAGATCCATGTCTCTTGAGATAAAAAGAAGTCACCAAACATAGATGACCAGTGTACAAAACATGCCCGGTTAAAGGGGGGTGGGGGTCGGGTTGATGTAATCTAGACTATATACCGGTATTATCGACATTGTCCTATTGAAGAATCGGAACAATACTGTAGAATACATGGGATCACTGTTCAAACTTTGATAATGACTAACTTTTAATCCGTGTAATAATTTGGTGCAAATTCAATTAACTATGGAAGTGCTATTTAAACGACGTCGATTTCTTCTGATACCACAAAACGTATAATTCATCAATTGTAGTGGTCCTGGTAGTATATGCTTGTATGACTACGGTGAGGTTCGAACCCGTGACCCCTAGGTCAGTAGTCGAGCGCTCTACCAATGAGCCACGCCGGATTTCTTCGGATGAAAACCAATGCCCCTGTCATGGTAGGCATGATATATTAAAAACTCTCACTGCTTCGGTTGGCCCGGTCAGTTGCATAGGTCAAAATTTGTGTAGCCTGCTTCAGTCAAATGTCGTCACCATAAACGTGCAATATTTGTTATGTGACGTAAAGCAATTAAAAGAAACAAATATTTCCAACATATCAGTCATATTAATACTTTTAATCTTCATTTTCTTCTCTGATGAGTTGATTATCAAATAACAAGAAATAACTCAAGAAGTTGTTGAGATGAATCTAAATCCTTGTTTTGTTTTGTTTCTTTGTTCAATGAACTTTGAGAATGACTTAAATTTTAATCCGTGTAATAATTTGGTGCAAATTTAAATGTTTTTTTTTTGCAGTTTTTTGGGCAATAAATACAAAACTCCACAATATCCTATTTCCAAAGTATGTCCAAATCCAAAGAGAAATGAATACTGAGTTCTATGCACTGGCGTCCTTCCCAAATGTACCGGGTGCCATCGATGGAACTCTCATACATATTAAAGGAATGAGTGGGTCAGATGAACCAGCCTATGTTTTTAGGAAAGGTTTCCATGCTTTAAATGTCCAGGCAATTGTTGATGCACAGATGAAGTAAAAATAGCTCTTATTTATGAGATTAATTGTCTGGCCATGACCCTCATGTTATAGTTGACTCTTCTTATGATATGTATTATAAGACTCAAAAAGAGTGATTTTGTGAAAATTCATTGATATACATCATGTTATATAGTGAGTACATACTGAGAAAAATACAAAGAAAGTCATACCAAATGATAAGATTAACCCTAATTTTGTAATCTGACTGTTATAGTTATTTATAGGAATTAAATGTATAATCATGAATTCCTTTCTATAAACTAGTGAATTTATTACAATTTAGCATAACCAAAAAGACAATTTCATGTAAATATTCCTATTAATTTCTGATATCTAAATCTGGAATAAAATCAGTCAAAATTCAAGTCATACAATTTATTGAAACCTGAAATCTAGACACAATGAACACGTATGTGTGACAAACAGTAAATTATAACTTAAACCATTTTAATAATTGGCGACACACATAAATTTTCATGAACAGTAATATTGTCTGTATTTGTAGCTAGTTTCTCTAATGTTACAACAGCTCGCTCTAAGAAATCAATTTTCCTCTTTTCCAATTTTAGTCTTTCTTCTTCCAAATTTATTCTCTGTTCTTCTAAGCATATCTTCTGTTTCTTCAGGGCTATCAGTTCTTCTGCCACTAAAATTTAGATTAATTCTACCATATGAATAATTTTTCAATAACAAGCTTAAAAGCTTACGTAGATTATGCAAATCATTGAAAAGTAAAATCATATGCAAGTAAGTATAATAATGAAGTCTGTAATTTAATGTAAATGATAGTTTAAGATGGTAAATAAATGTAATATGAAATGTTTGTTCATTGAAAGCTTACAATGCATTATATTGTAGATTACAGGAAAAGCAAATTTTATGAAAGGAGACAGAAATGCTTTACTTTCTCATTTGATATCATCTTCATCTTTCTGTATATAATAAATTAAGGGCAAATAACTATTCTCAGAAATATATTGTATACTGCACCAGATAATCATTTCAAATTTATTTTACCTACGCCTTACCAAAATTCACAAAACAATTTAAGTCACTCAGTCATTACCAATCATTTGCTTTTCCTTGGTAGTTGTATATTCAGTGTCAATGTTTATACCACATGCACTTGCATCACCTCCAGCTGCATTAGCTACATCTGTGGTTCTCTTCCCTTTAAATTAATTTTTTGAGAAAATATTAAAGTAGAAATGTTTCATAAAACTTGAGAATTTTATATCTTTACATTACACAATTATCAATCCATACACTATTAAGGACCACTAGTTAAATGGTAAGTATGCATAAATGGATGGGTGGATGGATGGATGGACATGGATGGATGGATGAATGGAAGAACATTAATATGCCGGTATTTATTTCACAAAACACATATAGTATACTGCACATACCATCATCAGCTGTGTCTACAGTCCCATTCTATTCCATAAATCATTTCTGGAGGAATGGTGGAAAGAACCTGTCAATTTATAAATTGAAAAAAAATAAATAAATATTATTGCATGATACGTGAAATATATACACTTTATTCCATATTAGCGATGTGATTATAATTTACATATAGTATTTCTATAATTGATAAAGCCAACATTGAATAAATACATCATTTTGTATCAATAAGACTATAAAAGCCAATTTTTATTACATCCATTTCATTTACCGGGTAGCTAATTAATTTTGGACAGAGAATATTATACATGTAGTATTTCATAACAGCAATTTTTCTAAAACCACCGGGCCCTCTCAAAAAATATGATTAGCATAATAAAACACTACATTGGCAGATCTAGAAATTCTTAAAGTAGAGGGTTGAAGTTTTGTCATAAATGATGTTTTGCTGTATTTGGTTTGGAAAGGGGGGGGGGGGCTAACAGCAATTTTTCTAAAACCACCGGGCCCTCTCAAAAAATATGATTAGCATAATAAAACACTACATTGGCAGATCTAGAAATTCTTAAAGTAGAGGGTTGAAGTTTTGTCATAAATGATGTTTTGCTGTATTTGGTTTGGAAAGGGGGGGGGCTAAAATTGTTGAAAATGACCTTTTGAGTAAAATTTCAAATCAAAGGGGGTGCAACCTCCTCTAGATCCACCAATGATCTAGAGTTTGCATAGAATAGTATAATGGTCAAACATCCATTCTAATTAAGGAAATCCACCATTTGAAGTGCTTTAATTACAGATATATTGACTCCATTACTGTTGATATTGTAGTTAGATATCCCTTGGTTAAATAACTGAAAAAAAATGCTTTGAATTTAAACATTTTACTTAAAGTAGATTGTAACCCCCCCCCCTTCCTCACACACACACACACACCACCACCACACACCTGTGTGTAAAGTACATGAATAATACTTGCATCAATTTCCCATTGTTTAAAATGTATAGGTGGCATGGGCCCACCTCCTGTTGTTTGTGATGCCCTCTTTCTAAGTGCCTCTTTCTTTTTAACTGATGTTTTTGCATCGTTCCATCTCTTCTTCACCTCGTCCGATGTTCTTTGGCACTGCACCTATACTGAATTTACCCTGCACTGTAATAGTAAAGTTTAATATCATATGCTACTTCAGTTACAGCATATGGTGCAACAGAGATGCACTGTAACTTATGCTACTTGAATTTGTATGCTGGATTTAAAATACATTAATGATTATCTGATTATATCCAGGCATAAATTGAAGAAATAGTAAAAATATAATTATTTCTAGATTAAGAAAATCTCTTATCTACCATTCTTTACATTTGTATTACCTAGTAGGTCTCAAACTATGAGTTGATTTTTGACGAGCTATTGCAGCTTAGGGCGGGGGCAGCTTCAAGCAATATAAAATAACAAAGTACACGAAATCGATACACCTTAAATAAATCACACCTGTTCAGTTCTGTGGCTAGTTTCAAGAGACCGAAACTTCGTTTGTCACCAGAGTGAGCTCTCTTTTGACAGGTCATCGGGGTCAAGTTGTCGCTAGATAATACCTAATGGCCGTGACTACCACACTTGGATTCACACCTAGTCGTCGCGCGAGTAAAATTTATATAGAGTAGTACATGCGTACGTCAAGTGTAAAGTTAGTCGACTCGCTAGTCGAATTGTTATGTACGTATACAGTTACGCTGAATGATGAAACGCACATTAGATTCAACTAAGGATGTGCGTAAGTAGACTTACGCCGATGGCGTAATATTTAGTTTGTCGAAAATTTACGCCGTTTGATGAAACGGGCTCCTGGTACATACGTAGATCCTATTGTGTTACATGTGTATAGTGAGGATCCTACACTGTGTATAGTGACATTTATCAAACGTTACGTTCGTTGTACGCAATTATTGCGCCAACGTGGTGATGATGTTTTTTTAATTAGTTTTAATAAGCCACACAAGTCTGCAAGTAAAGACACAATAGCCAGATGGATAAAATTGGTGTTGAAGAATGCTGGTGTTGACATAACAATTTATGGCGCACATAGTACTAGAGCAGCGTCTACATCGGCTGCTTATTGCCGCGGGATAGCAATCAGTGATATCATGAAAAGTGCTGGCTGGAGCGGCAATCAGACTTTTGCCAAGTTTTATCAATTACCTTTGGACAATAACGGTTCCGCAAAGTATGTGGACAGTGTCCTAAAATTTGGAAGTCATGAATGAAAACATTAGACTTTTTTTGTAATGTAATTTTACACAGAAATAATTGTGACACTGTAAATTTGACTGTAGTCCATGTAAAGTGTTTTATCTTCTCCAGTTACACAATCTATAGTCTGATTAGTTCATGTAGTTTATCTGTAGAATGGCAATAAATTTCTTTGTAGTGTTGACAATTTTTCATTTTTATAATGAAATACTTATTATTTACCTCGTGTACATTTGGCTTTCAAATCTCCACATGGTTCCGTAGTAACGTAGCTATGACGAGATAAAATTAGACAATTAAACGAAACTTACCTTAAGTTGAAGTTTGATTGGAATTCTATCGAGTCATAGCAAGAAACGTAGGAATCATGTGCCCACCCGATATTCTGGTAAACCCACCCTAAAGTGTTCATGTATACACTCGGGGTTCAAGACTGACCCGTACTTCACACTTGCGCGTTCTCCACATGATTCCTACGTTCCTTGCTATGACTCGATGGAATTCCAATCAAACCTCAACTTGAGGTAAGTCTCGTTTAATTGTCAAATTTTGAAGAGAGTGCACGGTATCACTAAGCACATTTAATCATGGTCAAAAAGAAATCCCATCCCTCTTGGTAAAATTACAGTTGTAAAATCCATACTTTTAACAAAACTTACTTATCTTTTTATTTCTCTGCCAAAACCAGCGGCTGATAAATTAAAACATCTTCAAAAACTATTTTACAACTTTATTTGGAACAATAAAGACAGAATTGCACGTAATATTATCACACAAGATTACCAGAGAGGAGGTTGCAGAATGGTTGATAAAGAAAATTTTTAAAATCTCTAAAAATCACCTGGATTTGCAGACTTTTTACTACAGAAAATATCTGGTCTGAATTATTCAATATAATAGTTAATAGTGATATTAAATTCATCTCTCATTTCGGTGCTGCTTTCGTTACCAAAATAACACCAAAAATGCGAACCCTTTTTGGAAACAAGTTCTAAATTCTCTATCAGAATTTCAATCAAAATTAATCCCAAATTCAGTAAATGACATTCTGTTTTCACCTTTATGGAATAACCCCCATCTCAAAATTAATAATGAGTCAATATTGAAAGACTCTACAAAAGGGGATTTCTTCATGTCCAGGATTTATTTAAAGACAATGGTGAATTACTGTTTCATCACAATTTAATTAATATGCATTCTATATATTTACCATTTACTACCTATTTGGGTTTAGTGAGATTTATAGTAAAGTGTTGGCCTATACTTAAGAATAACATTGATAAATGTAACCTTCCATACTTATATTCTTTTCTGAAAATAATATTTGCTTTAAACAAAGGTTGTAAAGATATATATGAATTTTCATGAATTTCCTGTATAAGATTCCAATGTGCGAGTCTAAATGGTTAAATGAACCAAACTTAGATTTGGCTAATTGTTCTATACCTACAGATTTTTGGAAGCAAACATATCTAAATCCCTTTGTAATCACTAATGACTCTAAGCTTAGATGATTTCAGATCAGACCTACACATATAACACTTGCCACTAGTGAATTGCCATTTACTTTTAAAATCAAGGACTCTTTACTATGTGATATATGTAAAGCAGAGACAGAGTCAATTACACATCTATTTGTTTTCCGTACACCTGTAAAAACTTTGTGGACAGAGTTTAATCACTGGATTCTACTTAATACAAACATTACCATCTTTTTATCCCCTGTTCATATATTATTTGGTATTCATCAAAAGAATTTTAGAACATTAAATCTAATTAATATTTTATTGCAATATTACATATATTCAAAGTCAAGGCAAAGTACCAAAATAACATTCAATGGTTTCAAAAATTATATTTCAAATTACTATGAAAGTGAAAAATACATATATTGTAAAAAAGGGATGTTGGAGCAATTTAATGAGAGGTGGGATGATTGGAAGGAACTAGTCAATTAATAGTTATACATCATAAATCCAGTTTTCAGTGCTTTTGTACTGACATGAAATAAATACTTCAAATTTTCAGTCATCAAATTAAGTAAATCACTCTAAAGCTAAAGAGTATCTCCCTCACGCATAGCTCTGTCCTTAGATATATTCTTTGGTTCATTTTTCGGTTCATTTTTTGGTTCATTCAACACTGCTCTTCATCTTTTTATATATTTTGAGAATTCCAATCATTCGGCCACAAGCATCACTGAAGAGACAAAACTTGTCGAAATGCGCATATGGTGCACAAAATTAAAAGGTATATATGTTCTATATTTATATATGTATAAACACTTATTGAAAAATATAAACAACAGCTATATGAATATTTGTACTTCATCGTTACCTTCATGCATTATTATATACCTATACACTTGTCTGAATTGTATAGGTATATATGTAGCAGAGTGTTTATATGTCCATGTTTACATTATTTCATTATAATTTCAATATACATGGTTATGTCCATACATTTCTTTGAATTTTCTATGTGTATATGACTTGTATGTTTATTCATATATACACGTGTGCATTATTGATACATCAGATGCTTATAATATCACATGTATATTAACCCCCCCACCCTAAATCAACACTACTGCTTATCAAGATTACTACATCAAAAGGAAATAAATTATGGAAACCCGTATTAAATTGTTCTAAAATATCGACTGCTTCATTCAAACATATTTCCTCACATATCCTTATCATAGGTAAGGTGATTCCATATTCTACTCTTTACGCTTATCTTATGCAAATCATATCATAAATATCTGCCAACATGCAGACGCTCCCCTTACACATAAATCGATGACGTCAAGCACAATAAAGTAGGGCATTCCCTGTGTACCTGTATACGTATACAAAACATATGGTATTATAACCTCTCTGTTTTGTTTTGTGTTTGAAGAAATTCCATCAATTACAAAAACAGATATCTTTTATAATTTAGTAATGGATTATTAAAATTTTCAGGGGTAATAAGGTAAAAAAAGAAAACAGAAGATATCTGACAAAGCTGTATGACACAGATCACCAAGGACCTTCACACACACAAAAAAATGATAATAGTAGAATATACGAGGAAAGACATTACAAAATATTCGATTCTGCTGCGGTTACGATACCGACTTAGGGCGGTCAATTGAAGTAACAAACGTCACTCAATTGGGTTGGTTAAATGAAAATCTTCGATTAGTTCTGCAAAAGTACCCCAATATAAGAAACCCCAATTCATTCTTTCGTTTCGTAGTCCTAAACATAAAGATGCTTATATTCGAATACAGTCTTTGAATTCCAAGAAAAGAAAAACAATGACAGATAGAGGTACGAAGAAAATTTTGTTCGTTTCATGGCTATATGCACCCAGTCTGATATGAACTCCTTAATGAATTTGGCCAAAAATAACATTAATTGTATTAAAGAGAACTTACTTATTTATCTCTCAAAAATTTTCTAAAAATCATTAAGTATTTCTGAACGGAACATTTTGCAATGAAGAATTGACAGAGGGAAAAGTGGTAGAGCCGTGTGGTCAACATATCAATGGACGACGTTTGTCAGAAATTTAGACTCATGCACCGGACATACCCAAAGAAGGAAGGGATTTTCGAAGTGATGACATTTACCGAGACACTGGTGATAGAACTTGTATTTTACTCTCTCGTTCGATATTAGGGCCTGTTGTTCTAAACTTAAAACTACTGATTTCGGTGGTTAAATTTTGAGAGACATCTAATTTATAAGATTTCTGTATTAAAATCTAATTTACTTGACTAAACTTGTTTCATATGATCAATACTGACTATAATAATGATTTAAATTCTTCTCTTTTCAAAGATATTGTCTAGTGAAATTTAACCATTGGTTAGTTTAACAAGTGGATACATTTTCGAACAAATAGCCACAGGACACCGACCAGCCGACCATGGGACTCGAAGCCAGGACCTATATGCCACGAGTACAACCCGCCACCAATTTTATCTAATCCACCTTCAAAATTCATTTAAACCTGCAAATGAAGTATAGAAAAAACTGATTTATAAAGAAAACATTTCTTTTCATTAACTTGCACCTGATCACATTGACATTCCTGCATAGGAAACACAATTCACGCCTTATGCTATCCATATATACATGAATACATGTAGTTACTTCATGTCTAGAAGGTATGCAACACTATGGAACGCCATAGCTGTCTTAAGATTACATTATTTACAATAAATATTCCTTTCACAATAGCATTACGTCAAAACAGTATACCATTAAGTAGTTTTTATATTATATGAAGTCAAACAAATATGATGTGAAGTCACAAAATGATGATGATGAATGATGTCAAAGCATTCAGTTATGAAGTCACAAAAGCATGTTATGGAGTCAAAATAGAATGTTTTGAAGTCAAAACATTACGTTATAAAGTCACTAAAATACGTTATGGATTCAAAATAATATGTTATGAAGTCAAAATATTTATGAAGTCAAAATTACGTTATGAAGTCATCAAAATACGTTATGAAAAAAAATTACGTTATGAAGAGTACGTTATAGTATGAATTACTTTATTATGAAAACATTACGTTTTAAAAAATTATGAATTACGTTATGTTATACTTCGACTTCTCCATATATGTTATGGAATTCACACGATTTGACTCGTTCTATATATATGACGGGTGTTGCTAGTTATGGATCCTGATCTGTACGTTAAGGGTCAACATATGCTCTTCAAGTATTTATGTTATTATGATTTCTATGATTTTTGGACTTGTGGTTTTTTATTATCATCTTTTTACGTTATGAAGTCACAAAGTACGTTATGAAGTCAGTTATAGTAGTTATGTTATGAAGTAAACATTACGTTATGAAGTCATTAAAGTATTTTATGAAGTAATAATTATGTTATGAAGTCAAAACATTATGAAGTCATTAAAGTATTTTAGTAAGTCATACGAAGACAAAACAGTAAGGCATGAAGCCAAATGTTAAGTTAAGGTCTTATACAGGGGCAGATCCAGGTTTTAGAGTTAAAAAAGGGGGGGGGGCGAAGTCAGGCAAAGAGTATGGGGACTTCAATTAACCGTTCTTAGTCGGTATCGCAGCTGTCGTGAGAACGAAGCTTTTGTGGTGCTATTCATGTCTTTAGTAGACAGAAACGAAGCATCTATAACAGGCGAATGCAGAAGTGTTTGAAAAAGGGGTTGCGACCTGCAATGAATGCTTTTCAGTCAGGAGAGGATGGGTTGGGGTTGAAGCCCTGAACCTAGCCAAAATGACCTTTGTTGGCAAAGTTTTTCGATCAAAGGGGTTGCAACCCCGCATCCCCTGCTTACTACCGGTTTATAAATTTTCATAAAACGGACAGACGGAGTTTAGTGAACGAGGGATTTTTTGTTCACTTGGATGAATTCTATTGATTAAATAGCAGGGGAGTAGCCAGAGCGCAAATGATGTGTACGCACAAAAAAAGCAGGGAGTTTGGGGGAAAGGAAAACGACCCCCCCCCCTCTCTCTCTCTCTCTCTCATGAGGCACTATATTTTTGACAAAATGATGTGTACGCACGTGCGTATTTGGCATAACGGTAGCTACGCCACTGAATAGGGAAAGAAATCAAGTCATATTAGAGCATACAATGATAAACATCTATACTGGAAGAGAAGCAAGCCGGTGTAGCCCAATGGATGAGGTGTTCGGCTCGTGATCGGGACGTCCAGGTTCGACTCCTGCCATGAATGCATCGGTGTCCTGTCTTTCGGATACGTAAGAAAGTGAAAAATGAGGTCCCGTGTCGCGGTAGGCGTGGCACGTAAAAGATCCCTCACTGCTTCAGGAGGGTCCGTTGCAAAGGTATAGATTTCTATGCAATGCATCAGGTAGAATCCGTCACCATATGCATATACGTGAAATAATCGTGGAGTGACGAAAGCAATACTTAATCGCTGGAAGAGAAACCATAACAAGATCTCAAAACCACGCCTATTTCCCATCATCGAGGGCTGGGCACAGGTTCAAAATTACACATGCACTAGATCATATAGGGAATACACATATATACTTCTAGCTCATAATCAAATCTCAAAAGAGATAACAACAAATTGTTTACGAACGGACGAGAAATGGTATTGCATAATCTCTGGCCAGTAGAGCTTATAAAATTGAAACAAAAAATATTAATTTCTGTTGTTTGTTTATTAACATTGAATCACGTAAACGAACACAAACATAATCTAAATACAGCAATTTTTCTCCTGCAAGCCAGACCCTTACGCAATAAACTTTACTCCAAGAGATTTTTGACCTGATAATCTTCTGTTGTGTATCTTGAAAATTAGACACTACACGAACATTGTATTAATTAATTATTGTTTACGTCACTCCACGATTATTTCGCGTACATGGTGACGGCGTCTGTCTGATGCATTGCACAGAAATTTATACTTTTGCAACGGAACCCCCCTCCCGAAGCAGTGAGGGATCTTTTATATGCCACGCCTACCGTGACACGGGACCTGAATAGAATTCATTCGAATGAAAAAAAATCATCGTTCACTAAACTCTTGCTGCCTATCAGTTTATGAAAATTTATATATCGGCTGCAGTGACTGAAAAGCATTCATTGCAGGTCGCAACCCCCTTTTCAAACATTTCTACATTCGCCTAGTATAGATGCTTCATTTCTGTCTACTAAAAGTAATGATGGTGGGTTTTGCCAGAAACCTGAATTATAGGTCTCTAGATTTTGCGATATAGCTGGATCAGATTTATTACAAAATCAGCTCTGACTCAGTTATATGACAAAATCCACCACATGTACTACAAGTATAACAAGACAAGAGGCCCAAGTGGGCCTATATCGCTCACCTGTGCACAAAGTGCATATTTAGAAGCAAGCAAGACATTCTGTGCAGGGGTTCTGGAGAGGAAGATGAAAATGTGTCAATCAAACAGAGCCAATGACCGCCATCTTGGATTACGGATCGGCATGAAAAACCTATACTTGGTAGAGGACCTTGAGTACTTACTTTCTATGCAGTTTAGTGAAATTTTGTGCAGTGGTTCTGGAGAAGAAGTTGAAAATGTGTCAACCAATCAGAGTCAATGGCGGCCATCTTGGATCACGGATCGGCATAAAAAACACCAAACTTGGTTGAGGATCTTGAGTACTTACTTCCTATGAAGTTTGGTGAAATTCTGTGCAGCAGTTCTGGAGAAGAAGTCGAAAATGTGTCAACCAATCAGAGCCAATGGCGGCCATCCTGGATCACGGATCGGCATAAAAAACACAGACTTTGTAGAAGACCTTGAGTACTTACTTCTTATGGAGTTTGGTGAAATTCTGTGCAGCGGTTCTGGAGAAGAAGTCGAAAATGTAGAAAAGTTAACGACGGACGACGGACGCTGCACTATGACAATAGCTCACTTGAGCTACGCTCAGGTGAGCTAATAAGGACAAGACATGATTAACACTCACAAAAAGCTTCGTTCACACGACAGCTGCGGTACCGACTGAGAACAGTCAATTGAAGTCCCCATACCTCTCGCCTCACTTCGCCCCCCCCTTTTTTTTTTAACTCTAAAACCTAGATCCGCCACCTGTATAAGACCTTAACTTAACATTTGGCTTCATGCCTTACTGTTTTGTCATAATGACTTACTATTGCACTTCATAATGCGTTGCTATGACTTCATAATATACTTTATTACTCTATAAAATACTTTATGACTTCATAATGTAATGTTTTGACTTCATAATGTAATGTTTTGACTTCATAACATAATTTCTCTCACTGCATAGCATACATTTGTGACTTCATAACGTAATGTTCTGACTTCATAACATACTTCGATGACTTCATAACATACTATTTGGACTCCATAACGTAATGTGTGACTTCATAATATAATGCTTTGACTTCATAACATATTATTTTGACCCCAAAATGTATTTTTGTGACTTCTTAACGTAATGTTTTGACTTCATAACATACATGTACTATTTTGAATCCATAACATGCTTTTGTGACTTCATAACGTAATGTTTTGACATCATAACGCACTATTTCGACTTCACATCATATTTGTTTGACTTCATATAATATAAAAACTACTTAATGGTATACTGTTTTGATGTAATGCTATTGTGAAATTACTATTTATTGTTAATAATGTGATCTTAAGACAGCTATGGCTTTCCATACAACACGTCGCCTGTACAAAACATTTTATAAAGGATGTATTGTTGTGTTCTTAGCTCAGTATTCAGTACCTCAGTAGTGGCACGAAATATATATGTATATAATTCAACTTTACTACGAAAGGGTTGGTGAATTTTTCTAATATTAAATTGTATCTCCCTGATGCACAGCTCAGTTTGGTATCTGTATTACTTTTAATGAATACTTTCCATAAATTCGGCGTTGAACATTATTGAAAAGACATAAGAATTGTCGAAATGAGCATAAAGTGTACCAGAAGAAATTAATACCAGGGTGTGTTCTGAAATGTATTATGTCAAAGAAGTCAATGAGATCATGCACAATAGAAGTAAGTTCTTTTCAGGCTAGACATGAATGCTATATCTAATATATGCAGAATTGAAACCTCTCTCTCTTTTCTGTTAAACATATAATGGAGAGAAATACGTAGAATTTCATATACATGAAATGAGCATACAGTTTCATGTAGCTATATTGAAATAAGAGTTTTCTTTAAGTCTTGAGAAAATTTTCCAATATCTGGATACGGATTATTCCGAGATTGTATCTGTATGAAATACTTTCATGTTGTCAATTTGGTTTTGGTATGGACCAGGTAGAGTTCTTAAACACATGAGTATACAGACCTATTCGTGAAACCTACGGATAAGTAACATTATCTGAGACATGACTCGTGTCACCCGACGCATACGAAGAAATCCCTCGCGTACGGATCAAAAGGTCGGACTTAAAGCAACTAGAAGTATATATTTTTCTTTTACTGATTTTTTAACTTTGATGTGCGATATATTTGATCATATATATGATATATATGTTTGATATGATCATATCAATTAAGCAGAGTTGCACATTATAAGATATATAATGATTTAAACAAAATTCCTAGTTGTGGCATTTCTCCCTTCTAAAATTGAAACGGTCCTCTGGATTAACGTCACTGCAAGAAGACAATTGAACACTAGGTTTTGTTTAGAATAAGTTATACTTGTTAAACAATATTAAATTAGTAAATTGTCCGTCTACAAACGCTGAAGCTGAAAAATCATTAAAAGATTACAAATTACAGATGCCATATAAGATGCAGTATGTTTTGTTTATTTTCATCTGCTAGCTTTTTGAGAATTGAAACTCATAAGATTTCTTTAGTGCTAATTAAAATTATTTAGTAAACTTTAATGTGTTTGTGTATACATCAGAAAACAAATTTAACCGCTGAAGGTGTATACATGTACTTAGAAAGCATTGCTAAACGTATACAATACTAAGTTTCATAATATAGAATGTAATCCAACATCAGAACAAGGGTGTAATAACACTAGTCAAAAAAATCAATTCTACTACGGCGATTCTTAAACGAGCTGCACTCTACATTGTGAACTGAACTTTGGTCCATTACAGTTAAGGCAATATTAATAAATAGTTATTGAATTAATATGTAAGGCTAACTACAACATAGACACGAAGGAACCCTATAATATAGACATGCATGATTACTGTTCAGACTTATTCAAACCTATTCAAGACAGAATAAGTAGTCCTCCAAAGGGAAGTAAAATACACTAAAAGAAACAACACAAACACTCTTTGCCGCAAAAATCCTTATGGCGATCACAGCTATATCGAATGCCACTTCCAGGTAATATCAATATTGTCATTAGATATCTAATATTACGTCACATAAAATGGCATATTTAAGGTGGGTCAGTATAGTACCGAATGTCACTGGGTATATAAAGATTGAGGTGGGTCAGTATAGCACCGTATATATTGGTGTTTTCTTTATCTTAAAAATATATTGGTGTTTTCTTTATCGGCTGCACCGATGTTTTGGACTTTCATAAACGAAATTTACAAATTACTACTAAACTTTTAACTAAGGGTTACAGATATCACAAGCTAAGAAAAACATTCGGCAAATTCTTCAGATCTTTTTCAGAACTTCTATCTAAATTTGGAAATATTTCTTTTCAACAGTATGTATCCAATGGAATTTCCCATCCTAATTTTTACGGTGATCTCGTATATAAACTAAGGAAAGTAAAAGGCTCCAATAACGTTATTTTATCATGTAATAAAATAGTTAAACGTCTTCTAAATAGACAATATGATATTGAGATCATCAAAAAGACTATAGGTCTTGTATTTGGCCCCTCTACAGCCTTATGCAGACTTTTACCTGAACGTTGCACGCTGACTAACAGGGCAGTGGGGACTATATGACGGGCCTTGTCCAAACCTCTTTCAGAGGAGACATGGTCCTGAACTTTGTCCCCTCTGACTGTTAGTCGGGACTCCTACAGATCTAGGGTCTTAGCTAGCTTTCTACTGGAAGAGCACGGTTTATCGTGTTGATGTCGCATATATTTTTATACCATTATGTGTTTTACAATACCTTACATGTTCATATTTTTATGACCTCTCAATATGCGATACCTGTTGACCCTTGTTCTTTACATGGAGGATTATTTATAAATTTTAAATGTACGTCCTTTGATTGTTCTGCTGTTACGGTGAGTGGGAAGGTGGGCCCGTAAACCGCTTAACCACACCATTTGTTTGGCTTTTGTCAAATTAAATGACCGTCCTAAGTCGGTATCGTAGTTGCACTACAATCAAATATTTTTGTAATGTGTTATATGTTCTAGTATATTATTTATATTCATGTATTGTATAGCTCCATGGTGACTTCTGCCATATAACTGAGCCAGTAACTCCTCTTTTTTCTTAATTCTTCATTTTTTCTGAAATTCTTTTAATGGCTGATTCAGTAGTTTATTTTCTGAAAAGCGCTCTTTCTTGTTCAAGGATCTGGCATTGCTGTTTAGTGACAAGATTTTAAGATAATCAGACCTTTAAAAATTTACTGAAATTATCTTCCTTCTTCCCTTTCGATATAAAACTGAAGGACATATTCCTCATGAATTGCGCTGCATTGATGTGTTTATCGAATGTAAATTTAGTTCATTTCGGTAATTGCGATGCTCTTGAAGTATTTTCAATTTTCATATTTTTGTAAACACTGAAAATGCATTAGCGGTCGACATACGCATTGTATTAAAGACTTTATACAGAAATCTATATTCTTGTAAATATAATTGCTAAAAGACAAAGATGTTGCCCGTTGATTTTAGTACTTATTGCAGTTTGCTGTTTAGAGTACTTATTGCACAACACAGCGTGGAATGTGCAGTTCATATCCTAATCCCTTTATTTATTTGCAATAAACTAAAAGGAATGAATTTGTTGTTCCCAGAAAACACATATTCCTCAAAGCTTTAATATGATATTATGATTTTGGTGCAAACCTGAAGAGGTCCATGATTAGACTCCAGTCGAAAGACAACCTTAAATTATATGACGTCATTCATAAGATAATAAATCAATATACTATTCAAAAGACACATTATCTTCGATGATCATATCTTGCTCCTGCAATTTCTGAAGAAATATACACATACATGGAAATATTAAGTTCAAAATGCCAAACACATGGGCGGTAATTAGTCAAAGTTGAAATTTAGGAGGGGATTAAACACCACCTTGATCCCCCTTTTCTTTCCTGAAAATGACAGATTTGACAGTTTTTATATGATAGTTTCTCATCTTTTAACATGCCTTCGTATAAGTGCCTCGCTGATTGCTACTAATATATGTAGGTAACCTTCTAGTAGTATACAAGGTGCCAAACCTGTGTAAAATGATCGGAATCGGTCTCAGTCCAGAATATCATTTAAAAGTCTGGATAACGAGATATCATATGGAGTAATAAGAGTCTCGTAACGACCGTAGAACTTCCTCAGTGACGTTGCTTGTCTAGCACATATATAACCCTGGTTGAGCAGTTTAACTGAAGGTCGCCTAGCCCTCAGAACAAAGTCAGTGTAATTTGAACATGCACTGGAATAACGTACTAACTGAGATATGAATACGCCGTATGCGGGCGATGATGGAATGTTGCTACTTATGAAAGGAAAGTTAGCTATAAATTTCACTTATAGATCCATATACAAATTATTAAGTTGCATTATGTATATGTATATCATTATTTAGTATAATGCATTGTGTTTAAATTCAACCATATCACAAATTATGTCCATTATGGTTGATACGGACACCACAGAAACAAGGATCAGCAAAAAAATTTGACAAGTGTAATAGCAATTTGCATCAATGCATTCGTCACACCTACGACACATTGAACGAAACAGGTTGTGCAAAAATGACTGGGAAATGTTCCGCCATATGCGCAATAAAGTAGTTAAATTTACTATTGCTAAAACAGCATTACAGTACTTGGTAACATGGTCGTTGACTGTAGTGAGAGCGGAAGTTATATGTTGAGAAAGCACAATTATAGGGAAATGACAAGAATTTGATATAAATGTGATTTATATGGATTTTTGTGTAATTTGAGAAGCCAATACATTGTTGGAAGATCGTTTTTTTTTCAATGGTTAAATTGAAGTCACACATAGCTTTACAATGGTAAGATCGGATCTTGTCTTTAAACAATAGGGTTTCAACATATGTAGAAATAGTTTTAAGAACTGTAATATAGTATATTTTTCAAACAATGATATTATTAGCTGCTTTGTCAGCAGGTACGAAGATATGAGTATTATGTAAATCAGCCATTTTCTTTTTTATAGACTGGACTGGTATATAAAGTGGCTATTAGAATAAATGGGGATTAATTGTAAAATTATTAAATCGAATATCGATAATGTTTAGATTTCACTTTTCCAGTCATTCAAGGCATGTATTTTTACACCTCCTTTTTACACCATCATTACCAATAAGTGTTTATTGCTTCTTCAACAATATCCCGGTATTTGGAAAAATCTATCCTGGAAGGTAATCTATACTTTGGCCCTTTATTGAAAAGTGAACGTAGATATTTGTCCGAAATACAGTTAATATCACCTGACATAATATGGCCGGCAGGCTGATAAATGAATTTAGAAGTATTGCACGAACAGGGCAATGGAAGAAAGTCAGAAGTATTAAGATTATAAAGTGACTGCATTGAAATGAAATATAAGGTTTCAAATAGGTTTTTTTTTTGTACTGATGGCAAATCAGGGGTTCAAGGTTCTCGAAATACTGGGGAATTTTATATTTGACTCTGTGATCACGAAATATATTAGAAATATTAAGTAGATCTATACCTTTATTTACAAATTTAATTTTGATAAATTGGGGTTTAGGGGGAAGCGATGGTATACGTGGGTAAAGTTTGTTATATGAAAATGCTATAATCATTTTAAGTCTTAATCAATCCGTGTAATGTAAACTACTTAGATTAGCCTCATCCAGTATAGGCTTTAATCTGATGACTGGAATAGATGACAATGCATGTGGAAGTTCGTTATTTCTGACTATCCGCAGTAGATCATCTAATGACCTATTCAATCTACAATGTCCTTTGCGGTTGCCATCACGACGATGACCGTTTGGTCTTAGTGAAAATATATTGATATTGTTATGGCCAGAGGGAATGTTGTCTTGTGAAAAAATGTGGTCATTGAGGACAAGTGGGCATGGGGTTTGTAGATGTTTAATCCAATAAAGTTCAGCAACTAAACGTCGTTTTTTTTCATTTCAGATTTAGTTTCTCCAGGTAGTAATGTAATGTTTTCAATAGGGGTAATAATAACGTTATCAATATTGTGATTGTATTCGATTAAGTGATTGTAAAAAAAGTTCTTGTATTTACGTTTAGAATAATCTCTGATTTTTTATGAATGATTACGAAAACGACTTTTCAATGTTTGGGAAGTTTCACCTACATACTGAGCCCCACATCCCCTTGCTTGTGGGGGTATTTCAGTTATTATTTTTCCTTTTTATGAAATTCTTTTTATAGTTGATTCAGTATTTTATTTTCTGAAAATCATTCTTTCAATGGATTCAATTTCTTGTTTAAGGATCCTGTGACACGGTAAGCAAGGCACGTAGAAGATCCCTCACTGCTTTGGGTCTCACAATACACTGGTTGTACTTTCAGGTTCCTGTGTGTTCAATCACAACGCCTAATATAGGACTATTCAAATAAAACGAGGGCAATCAACTTAGTTTTCTGATGAATAAACACAGAGATATTGTTCAAGTGTGTTTTGTTTCCATCTTTAGGGCAATGCTATCGCACATCTGGTTAAAGCTTATCCCTCTTAGCTTATTGTTTATTGATGTTGATCTTGATCGAGGGCGCACATGTTACAACATAACAGGCAGTGAATGGCAGGGTGACTGGTAATGGGTCCATAATGTGAAAGTACATCGGAAAACTGTAAGTCACTTACATTTGGCGTACATTTTATTTTAATTATTTATCTATTTTTTTTTTTTTTTTTTGGCAGTTACCTCAATTTTGGATATATCCACGATATATAATTACATGCTATTTTTAAGGTGAAAAGAAACTGCCGGGGTGTAGCGAGACTTTGATTTCGAGCAGGGTAATACTTCAACACCCTAGTAAATAAACAGTATAATAAAGCCTCTGATAAATGGGTATGAAGTAATTACTGACAAAAAATGAATACATTTTACACTAAATTCACTATACTCTATACATGACAATGTCGTGGCAGTTAGAAGATACACAAAAAAATTATCAAGCGATTTCACTAGGTTTTATCGTTTACTAAATAAACTATTTTTATTTTGTAGACATTATCATATACATTGCAATAGTATTGTCCTGGATGAATTTTGGAAAAGGAGGAGGAAGAAGAAGAAGAAGAGGAAACCACAACTAGCACTATCACCGCAACTACCTCTACCTCAAGAAATGGCATCATAACAAGGCCGACATGATTCAACTTGTACCCATTAATACCGATGTCGTTGAATAAGGTAATATTGACAGGTCATTGCAATTTCCACTCCAAGAATGATGTGACAAAAACAGCTACAAACTTTAAAGGGATTAAAACTATACTTAAAGAATGTTTATCAGGAAAATATGATAAATTTGTAACAGAATGGAATAAATATATACCAGTTTTTGACATAGATTGAGTTGCACTTCAGCCTACGATAATGATAATAACTGCTTTTTATTATAATAATTTTGAAAAGGTTACTAATATGTACATCTACAGTATAAATAAAGATATATTGATAATTGGTACATGCCTATAAGTATTAGCTAAGGCTAATTAGGATGTAATGTATTTTAGTATAAACATCATTCTCAAAGTTGTCGCACTTTAATCATATATATAAATGTACTTATGTACATGAATACTTAAGATAGTTATGTGGGGGGTTTTTTTTTGTGTATATGTGAATACTGTGTGTGCAATTGTATATCATTTAGCATAATCTTTGGTAGATAAACAAAGCATAATTGTTATTTTATAATACTATAAAAATAACTCTTAAGATATTTATTGTCTTTCAGTGTATTTACTTAATTATTTGACAAAACCTTTGTATATAAACATTGTTTTACATACATAATTTGTAACATCATTAGATTGTAAAGTTATGTATATATGAAAAATATTAATGTTTCAAGTTATAGAATTTTTGTAATGCATATGGAATACTTGCATCTTTTGATCAATTCTATTGTTTTTATGTGAATGATATACATGTATTTAGTTGTATTGATATAAATCATAAAAAAAATATATTCAATCCAAGCTGTCCACTGTATATAGCTATTAGTAAGGGAAGTATATGCAGTATAAGCATGTGAAAAAAAATTGATAGTTTAACACTTATACCAACCGGGAAATCACATTTGTGGATTCATTGGGGATTAACAGGATTGTATTTTCACAGCTCAGTTTTCAAATTGAAGAATCCTATTAGTTCATTTTGTAGGTGTATTCTTTCGGGTTTATAAAATTGATAGAAGAATATGTTGAACTTCCATTACAACAGGGAATGTACATATAAGTTTGGTCCAGCATCACTTACATGAACGTCCATTAATAAATAGCTTCGCAGACGTGTATTTCTTTCGATGTCTGGTTTATCGTTTACATTACACCAAATCTGATCTTACCTACGTGTCAAAGGCACCTGTCTGATGCACCATGTTACATGTGAAATGCATAGAATTTTATACCTGTGCAACCGACCAAACCCAAGTAGTGATAAATATATAGCTTTTACTGTCTTGACTGAAAAACAGGACATCATCAGGTAGAACTTCAAGCAAGGACATTTATTCTCAAGTCAAGCATCCTACCGATCGAGCTACGACGGGTCTGAAAATGCATCTGGTTCAAATACAATTCAACTTATCCTAATGTTGGAATGCACCAAATATTTTTAACATTAGGTATTAGAGACGCCAAGAGATGAACGTAATTCTCATCTACAATGATATGATGATTGAACAAATTCAGTAATCCAAATATCATGAAACGCAGAAGAGAAAGAGAAAATAAAGTAAACAACATCTGATAAGATGATAAAATCATACAAAGAACATCTACTCAGGAAAATAAGGGACCAACCCCAATAGGTCAAAGAAAGATAATTAACGAGAGCCGTGATTGGCTGATGTGGTGTAGGGAGAGAGGGACTACTATTTCAAAGTATTAGGAGCTGTGATTGGATGAAATTATTTGATCTATGTATAAATAAAGATTGATTCTGCTGTAAAATCATGGATTTTTATCTCATTTCGCTAATGTAAAAACTTAATGACCTAAAAAGGGGTGGTTGTTTACATTTGAATTTTGGCCAATTTTTGGGGGTATCCCCCTTCCAGCATAATTTTCTCGAAATTAAGGTAGATAACCTATGGTCAACTGTTTAAATTCTGATAGAGGAGGGTCTGACAAACATTTTGATATGTGGATTATATACAGCTAAAATGTAGGATGTTGTGTAAATCTTGCTGGAAGTTCGGTAATTTAACATGGCACCCTATGGGAAATGGAATTACTATGCTTTGACCTATAGGCCAAGTACTGAATTTCTCAAAAATGCAGTTTGACCTCATTTTTTTATTCATGCAGTCCATCTAACCTAAAATCATATCAAATTTGCCCCAAATTTTGATTCAAAGTGCCTAGAATTTTCAATATTGAAATTTCTAGAAAAAAAGGGGGGGTGGTGTAAATTTGTCAAATTTTAACAGATTAATTTTGTGTATTTTGTATGGATGACTGCTTCGATTCCATTGTGTTGGACATTTAAGACATTTGAAACAGTATTTACAGAATTTTACCCCTATTTTTTTTTTCTTTCCTTTTTTTTTTTTTTTTTATTTTGATTTCGTGCACTTTTTACATTGTGGACTTTGAAACTTGAATCTGTAAAAGTACGCAATTCGATGTAAATTTTTTGGGATTTTCGATAAAAATTATCATATGATCTTCACCGTACAAATCAAAAACACACCGAATTAAGCCGAAATGTGTATAACATCATTTACCTCCAAAGTTCTACATGAAATAATAACATCATGGAATGTCTGTATTTTTGTACAGAAAATGGCATATTTAGCTCTCAAGAGTATTATTCAAAAATCAATATGACTCACAAATTGATTAAAATTTGATTAGAACATGTTTATTCAATGTATAATGAACAAAACTGAAAGGCTAAACCAGGTAAAAGTCATAAAGTGTTATCAATTTACAGGCCCCTTAGACATGACCCCTAATCCAAATTTGTGCCCATTTTCAGTACACTCCAGTGGGGGGTAGGCATCTTTAAAATGGCATTGCTTATGAATTACTGCATGGATTTTCATGAAATTTGTGTCATTTTATTCAAAAATCAACACACTTTTGTTTGATAGCGGCTTGTTTACTTTGATACAGTAGTTAAATGCCTCTATAGGTCAAAGAAAGGTAATTAACGAGAGCCGTGATTGGCTGATGTGGTGTAGGGAGAGAGGGACTACTATTTCAATGTATTAGGAGCTGTGGTTGGATGAAATTATTTGATCTATGTATAAATAAAGATTGATTCTGCTGTAAAATCATGAATTTTTATCTCATTTCGCTAATGTAAAAACTTAATGACCTAAAAAGGGGTGGTTGTCTACATTTGAATTTTGGCCAATTTTTGGGGGTATCCCCCTTCCAGCATAATTTTCTCGAAATTAAGGTGGATAACCTATGGTAAACTGTTAAAATTTTAGAGGAGGGTCTGACAAACATTTTGATATGTGGATTACATATAAATCTAAAATGTAGGATGTTGTGTAAATCTTGCTGAAAGTTCGGTAATTTAACATGGGACCCTATGGGAAATGGAATTACTATGCTTTGACCAATAGAGGGATTGAGATCAATCACTGAAGAGACATAATTTGTCGAAATGCGCATATGGTGCACTAAATTATATGGTATATATGTTCTATATTTATTAGTACAAATTGTCCAATCAGGTAAATACAAGTGTCAAGTTCGGTTTATTGATAGCGGAGGAATAGGTCTTAATCTCGAATATCATTGAAATTCGGGATAAAGAGATGTCATATTGTATGATAAGAGACTATCAGTGGCGTTTGTTAGTCTACCACTTACATTCCCTAAGTGAGCAGTTGATGGAAAAGTCAATGAATTAATACTCATTATATATATATATATATATATATATATATATATATATATATATATATATATATATATATATATATATATATATATATATATATATATATATATATATATATATATATATATATATATATATATACAGTGGAATATTGACATGTATAAGCTCTTTCAAGTCAACTTCAAACATAGAAAATGACTTGAACCTTATAAGGAAAAGGAAGACAATGGAGGTAATTTACATGTCCTAAACTCTTTCAAGTCAACTTCAAACATCAAAAATGACTTTAACCCCGAGGGCAGCATAAGTCTAGTTTGCAGTGTTTTGTACTGACTTGAAATATATACTTAAAAATTTTCCGTCATGAAATTATGTAAATCATTCTAAAACTAAGTAATATCTCCCTCATGCATAGCTTTGTCCTTAGAATGACTGTTTGGTTAACTTTATCGGGTCATTTTGGTTTCAATACTGCTCTTCAAATTTGAGCTCTTTATATGAAAATTCATACAATAAGGCCACGAGCATCACTGAAGAGACATAAGTTGTCGAAATGCGCATCTGGTGCACAAAATTAAAGGTATATATATTTTATATTCCTTATAAGGAAAAGGAAAACAATGGAAGTAATTTACTTGTCCTAGACTTGATGGTAACATGGTGTCCTATTTCATTGTTAAATGTATTCTACAACCTCAGTTCTAGCTGTATAAGTAAGAGGATATAATCTTTATTGATACTTTGATGTCTAATATTCAGATTGGTTTCATTAGTGGCAGCTATATGGGAGAGAAACCTACACTTCTATATGACCTTTTGTCATTTACAGAAACTCGTGAAATCCCTGGCATAATAGTACTGATAGGTTTTAGGAAAACATTTGACTCTATAGCATGGTCAGGTGTATATAGAATGCTAGAGTTCTGTGGATTTCGAACAAATAGTCTGGTCATTTATGTTCTGAAATCCTTGCTACTGGGATAAATAATGTGAATATAAAGGGTATAACAATTAATGATGTAATACATAACATTTCCCACTATACACATGAAACATCTCTTATCCGAAATGGTTCAAAGAAATCCTTATTTGCAGCTTTAGAATACTAAGTACAAAATCTCCAAAATCGGGAAAAAATGTCTTAGATATAGCATCAATAGTTCAAGAATTAAATCATATGGATCGAGGCCATTTCACGTTGCAAAGAAGTTTTCCATTAAAGCAGATGAAAACTTGAGTGGGCGTCCTTAAACTGCGCTCGGTATTGAATTTTTCAGTTGACTTGAACCAAATGACATAATATTTACTTCCAGTTACAACTGCTATCATTTAAAGCCATTTTTAAACTGTGGAATAGAAGAATTTTTACTCCAACATCTAGGATTTTCCTTCCATCGAATTCCCACAAAGCCCGATATGCAAAATACCTTTTAAATCACATTTGCTTCTAAACCCAAACATATGATTGATATTGTAAATAATAATTACACATTTGTGCATCTTAAGCACATGTATAGATATTAGAAAAAATAGGAAGTTTTTAAGTAAAACTTTAGACTCATCCTATTATAAGCTTTATATGAAGAGTATCAGGGATTTATCCGAATGTGTGCAAAAAAATGACAAACTCTAATAAAACGTCAAAAATGGATCAGGAAAGTTTTTTTTTCGGCACAGAAACGCTAATACACAATGTTACAACTTTTTATAGTTCTCTCAGCCGTAAGTAAAATGCTAAGATACAAAACAGTTGTCAGCAAGAAAATTTTATTACCCACGATCAAATATGGATATTGGCTATCAACTACCAAAGAAGAACCAGAGCATCTCTACGGGGTCTTGGTTTTCACTATAAAAAAACGCAGGACACCAACGACACACCATTGGAATCGAACCTGAAACCTTTTAGTAAAGAGGCGGCTCAAATGATTATAGAAGAAAAATTTGAATATAAAGATTCATCTCTTCCTCGCTTTATGCAATCCCATCTTTAAAACAGAGGTAAATAAACAATGTGGACTAAATTCTCCAGAAAGTTTCATTTCATATTTTAAGAATGGCATTCATTGACGTTTTCTTGATTTCCCTGAACAATTAATTAATTCCAATAGCTTGTCCACAACTCAAAATGTATTTCGTTAAGAAATGGTAAGATAGATGTTAGAGATCTGAATAACCTGTCAGAATCCAGCTAAAATGGCAAACAAAGGATAAAGGAAAGTGAAATTCGGACTAAGCGCAAAACGTCTTCTTTCTGCAAATAAGAACAAACCTATTTGTATCCCATTTTTAAAAGTTTTTAATTCTCCATTTACCCCTTTCCTACTGTCTTTCGCTCCTGGCGCTATTGACGAAAGACAAACATTAACAAGCAGCAACAAACAGATACACATGACTGCTCATCAGGCTTACCCATGAACAAAAGTAATAACAGAAAAGTGAGTTGTCGGGTAGATTGATTAAATATTGTTTCACGTCACTCCCTGATTATTTAACGCATATGGTGACGGCATACTACCTGAATCCTTGCATACAAATTTATACCTTTGCAACGGACCCACCCGAAGCACTGAGGGATCTATTACGTGCCACGCCTACCGTGACACGGAACATCGGTTTATACTGTCTCATCCGAAAGACAGAATACCGGTACGCCCAGCTCGGGAGTCGAACCCCGGACCTCTAGATCACGAGCCGAGCACCTTATCCACTAGACCACATCGGCTTAATTGTCGGGTAGAATAAATATAGAACACATATACCTTTAAATAGAAAATTATCCTTAATATCAACCACGTGTAGATAACGTGGTATTTCTTCTTAATGATAATTAATCATCTGATACTACATTACGTTTGTAATTGCGTATTATGATACCTTAGGGTCGATGTTACTAGGTATATAAAGCCAATGATATGTCAGAAATCATTTGAAGTTCCGTATATCGGAGTGTACAATGTAAGTATTTCGATTTTGTCTTTACCCTTTTTCTTTTTCACAATTTGGTTTCAAAGTTCTCTTGTAGATTACATTCGGTCTTTTGCCGTATGCCTCTAGAGAGCATTTCAATAAAAGGTTGTATTGTTTAACTATGATATGATGATAAATTTGAATTTATGAAATATTAGAAAAATGTCCATTCTCTTTTATTTTGGTTGTTTTTGACTAGACGATTCGTTGAAAAGATTTATTAATAAAAGCTTAAAATGTATGTTCTTGTCTTAGTGGTAAGTACACAGACTGAACACACAGTCAGTTACATTACATTAGTCGTTCAGAAACATTTAGGGGTGTGCAAACCATATCCACAGGAATTCCAGTTAGATTTGATTGTTAAACAACATGTGCCACCATATTGACCGAATAATTTGAAAAAAGGAGGGAAAAGATGATAATAAAATAAAATAAAAACCTCCACCTATAATTGTAAATCAGGAAGTGGAAATTAACAACATTAAAAATTATGATTTGACAGAAAAACCACAAACCTCACCTGTAATTGTACATCTGTTAGTGGAAATATAAAAGCATACGCTTCATCCATTTAGGTAAACGACGAAGAAGAATAAATGGGATAGGATTGTTGCGCGATCTTGGACCTGAAGCATGGGATACATATTAATAAGGTTTAGAACTTGTAATGTTTACAGACAGATATTAATATTTCAAAAGGAATTAAATTAAACTCTTCAGTTAGTTAGTTTACGTCAAAACTAAAGAAAAAAAAAGTTACTGGCTCAGTTATGTGGCAGAAGTCACCATGGAGCTATACAATACATGAATATCAATAATATACTAGCACTTATAACCTATTACAAAAATATTTGATTGTAGTGCAATTACGATACCGACTTAGGACGGTCATTTCATTTGACAAAAGCCAAACAAATGGTGTGTTTACCTTCCCTCTCACCCGAACAATCAAAAGACGTACATTTAAAAACTAAGTACATTTCTTTCTTTCATAATATTAAAAGAATTATATTTGACTATTGTTTTTTATTTTAATTCCTTATAATAGAATTGATTGCTTACACACGATTAAAATACACAAAATCAATGTAATAATAGCATTCTACTATAACAGATCACAAATATCAACTGAAAATATTGGAATAATAACAAAATTAAAAGACAAAATATAAACATGTTTGTGAAACACGAATGCCCCCTACAGTAACAAAGGCCAAATAAAGCTAATTTTGAAATTTAGGTCAAAGGTTATGATCAAGGTCACAAGGTCAATTACCTTAGTGTAATCTAAAGGGCTTCATTAGTCGAGTATGCATGCCAAATATGAAATCTCTATATCTTTCACGGTACAAAAACTGAAGATTAAAGTTGACAACAGACAGACAAACAAGTATACAGACAAAAAAACCAAACAGATGGATAGGCCAAAAACAATATGCCGCGATCTATCGATCCGGGTGTAAACAAAATTTAAAATAAAAGAAAGAAATACGAAATTTTATCCGATTTGTTGATGTGTGCACCCGGTCTGAAGTAGTTTGTCAAATACACGTACTACTGTTGTTTATATCAATCCGTCTTATATCAATCCCTTAACAAATTTGGCAAAGAAATAACACAATTGATAGAGAACTTCAATATTTATCTCTCCTTAGTTTTCTCAAAATCTTTCATGTGTGTCAAAAGTTTGAAATGGTTAAATGGAGGAGGGGCGGACGACTAAAACTGGTAGAAATGAGTGGTCAATACATCAACGTACGCTTCAAAAATAGATGATGTGTTTAATGAACCATATTTGAAAATTGTTAATAGACGACGACATCCGTAATTGAGTAAGTTCAAATATGGCTTTTATTTATCTGTGTCTGGTTTGACGTCACGTTGATTTCATAATGCATTGTGACGTCTGGCAGAAATTAAGATCCATGCACTGGACCTACCGAATGAAGTGGGGGATTTTCGTAGTAATGAGGTTTACCGTGACATGTGATTTTATATTTCACTATCCACATCTGACATCAGGACACCGACAAGCATTCTGTAGGGCTCGAACCCAGAGCTACGATCCTACAAGTAAACCCCGCTACCAATTTTTGCTAAACTAGTTCCAAAATAAAAGATCACTTAAAACTTCAGATAACTTATAGAAATACAGGCTTATCAATAAACCATTTCTATCTTCCTTACCTTTGCACTTGATCACATCTGAGTCTTATGGATGACTAACTATTCTACGTAATTACATCACGCTTTATGGTATCCATATATACATGACTACGTATGATAAATTCAGGACTAAAAGGTATGCAAAACGTTGCCGATACAAAAAAGAAATACTATTAATGACTGATGTGAATGTATTGGTTTGACCTATGCTCAGTTCTTAGTACTTCTGTGCTAACCCGAAATATAGACTTTAAATCTAATGCTAAAACTTCTCAAACGAAGGAATAATTCCCTCATGCACTGTCCTGTCCTTATATGGATTCTTTGGCTCTTAATGTCAATTTGGTAGTTTGCTTTCAATAAATATTTTTCACATATTTGGTCTTCAGCATCACTGAAGAGACATAAGTTGTCGAAATGTGTACAGATTAACCAAATTTAATTCACGTATATATGATCTGAGGTTAATTATATAAAATAAGTGGATGATATCATGCACAGTAAAGGTAAAGTCTTTTCCGCCTATCTGGACATATATGTGTGTAACGAGCAAGACAGTTCTGAGAAGGGGTGGACAGGTTGAGAATGAGAGGAGGTGAGAGGTTGGGGAAGAACCGAGGGAGGAGGGAAGAAAACGGGGAATGATTGATTGATTGATTATTTTTTACGTCACTCCACGATTAGTTCCCGTATACGGTGACGGCATCTGCCTGGTGCATTGCAAACAAATTTAGACCTTTGCAACGGACCTACCCGAAGCAGTGAGGGATCTTTTACGTGCCATGCCTACCGACAGGTATGGGAAGTGAGAAAATGGGAGATGGATGGGTAAAAGGTTTAACCCCCCTCCCTGTCTGCTCCCTTAATAATAATAATGCAAGACCGAAACTTAACTGCGGTCAACAGATATATAACGTTACAAATAAATTCGATCATGCGGCAATAACTGAATGGACAGACAAAGTTGTGTTGTTATACTAGTGTAAATTAGTCCACAGCATAGAAAGAGAGAAATAAGGAGGGATAAGCATATGCCTGACTGTTTAACTAATGCTGGAATGTCTCAAACTGGACAATTAATTACTGAAGACTGTCGGTCTCATTATTTGATGTATAAGAATGTGTAACTTTTCTAGTCTGTTGTTTCCATCTTTAGGGCAATGACACAGCACATCTTGTTGATGCTTATTCCGGTTTTGATGTTGATGGAGGGCGCAAATGCAACATCAGTACAGGCAACCTATGGTTGGGTCTCTAGTAATGGGTCCATAACGCGTAAGTATATTCGAGTGATAAATGATTTAAAGATAATTGTTTAATAAAATGACGTACATTTTACCTTTCAATCACTAGATAATATTATCACGTTTATGATATCAGAATGTTTCCGGTATTTTGTCCACTGATGCCATATGTTAATATAACAAAGTTTATTTATAGACATAATCATTTGCCTCGTAATGATATTTGTGGTTAAGGAAGTCATGGACAAAGAGGAGGAGGAAGAGGAGGAGGAGGAGGAAACCACCACCGCTTCTACCACAAAAGGAGTTGTTCTAGGCTAGCATCTCGCCAAGTTCATTGCATAATAAATGTAGGCAGACGTATAATAGAATAAAATATAGCAAAATCTGTATTTTGACTTTTTTCTGCACAAGGTTCTGTGTATCAGTTTTGAATTATTCTTTAGAGTCTATACAATATTATCTTTCATAAATATTTTAATAGATAAGCAAAGCCACCATCACAATAATAAGGATTACTATGTCGTTGTAAAGCTATATTTCGCCAAAAACGTCACGAATTTTCAGTGACTTTTGATGATAAGGTTAATATATATATAACCATCATTACATTTGACTCAACTATTGTTGCCAAAATTATAGATTAACATGATAAATGACGTTAATTGATATATATTCCATATACATACAGCTGATATTCATATCGCATGATGGTGAATTATGTTGCTAAATAGTCAAGTTTACTTTCAATTTGAATGTGTCATCAGAAACAGCTGTATATGTACGAAGAAATTAAAATTCCGGCGGAAACCGTCTACATAGTGTAAAAATACCATTTTTGGAAAAAGAAACGGTTTGATAATACTTTTGATGATTCTCCTTTACATAGATAATATATTGGTGTAGTAATGATAATAAAGCAATATTTACACAGTTTTCATTAAGTCAGTGGTCCGCTTAAAGGCAATCTTAAGCCAGTGTGGTCCAATGGATGAGGCATTCGGCTTGTGACCGAGGAGTCCCAGATTTGACTCCTGCCGTCGACACACCGGTGTTGTCTTTCGGATGAGACAGTGAAATCGGAGGTCCCCTGTCGCGGTAGACATGGCATGTAAAAGATCTCTCATTGCTTCAGGGTCCGTTGCAAAGGTATAAATTTCTATGCAATGCATCAGACAGATGCTGTCACCATGTACGTGAAATAATCGTGGAGTGACGTTAAACAATAATCAATCAATAAAGACAATATCACTACTTTATATTACGTTATACAAATACGATATCATTGAAAGTTGTGTCTTTTACAGCGAGAGCATAATTTTTGTGATTTTTTTCGGATCGTTGAATGCAAACGGATGAGGTTCGATATTCTTTCTGTATTTTCTATCACGGGAGTTTATATACTCAAGAATGTATAAAATTCTATATTCTTATGCCTCGCCTATATTCTGTTAAAGTATTTAGTGTAATCCGTAATAATATCTCAGTCTTTTCGCTAATGAAACGAAAATCATATTACTTACTTCTAACAAAGTGCTGCTGAATGATTCTGCATTCAGTGCGAATTGAGATTGAGAATAAGAATGTGGCGATTATTCACCTTATTCCATTGCAAACATTTCTTATTCATATCATATTTGTATTGATGGAAATCAACTAGATCCCTCCAGCTGCAGGCGCGGTAATTAACATCGGTGTTAATATACATTGGGATGATACTCTCACATAGCCTAATCGGTATAACATCACTGGTGACATAGTTAATATTCGAACGTTAAGAATTATTTTCCGTTTCTCCAACCTCTCATGAAAAGGGAAAGGGAAAGACATGTAAAGACAAGTGAAAGTAACTGAGAACGCCAATAATGTCTATGAAATTATTTTTAATTGTCAGAGATAACATATCAACAGCGTATGCTTTTCGACTTCATATCTACTCTCAAGAATAGTAGCTACCACAATAATCTGGTGTAGACCCCGATCGCCTGCCTCTGCTGCATTGGCATTGGTAGGCCTCTGTAATCCCTGGGCAATCCGTCACATTTACTTTTCGGCAAGAACCACCGGTGTATCCTTTGCAAATGCAGTTTTTATCACAACTGAGCCATAGATGGCCAGTCAGAAAACTGCTCCAGGATGAGCATCTGGACCATACTCTCCAATAACAATTCGCTGATGCATATTGAATGCAAAGGAATACGAGTAAACATTTCATGAACATGTCAACGGTGAATGTGTAGTATCTGAAAGTACAAGAGGTTATATATGCATAAGAAAATTTTATGAAGATAGTAAGAAATATAATTTGTTAAAACGAATCAATACGTTTCTAGTTCAAATTCGTTTGAATTTGTAAAAATCTTAGTTTACAATGCTTTGTTTGTTAAGAAAATTCTTAAGTCTTTAAAATTTTTAACTAGGATTTTTTTATTATATACACGTATTTGTGTGTGTATTAAAATCCTATCTAGGATAAAAATCATTTACATATGTTCATTTCACTCATGATTATGATTTAAAGTACCAATGTATGCTTTACCTCGAATGATGAATATATAAAGTTCCACCTCTCAACGTGGAGATATGACAAAATTTGTTGCTGCAATTTTTATACTAAACAGTATACGTATGGTGGGCGTGTGTGCTGGACATCGTATTGACAAATAGATAATATTTCCAAATCCATCGTGTCTGTTAACACGCAAATAAGTGTATGCATTCTAAGTACAGCTGTTGCGTGAATATGTTGTTATGTTTTGGTTTGTTAGTTTGTGTACGCCCCATCAGACATGTTTCCTAATACATTGATCAACAATTAAAATCTGTGTTCACTGCAACAGACCACTTAACAATGGGAATAGTTCCAGTGTGTGTTCTAACATCGTACATTTTCAGTATTTCTGGAGAGGAAGCTGACGTATCAGTGATCATGTTTTTTGATGGACACCTTTGGGATTATTGTATATAGGTATTTCTTTGGATTTGAAATCTGAACCAATGGGAAGGTAATTACACTTCATTTTATATCTGAACCAGCGGGAAGTTAATTAAATTTCAGGAATTTTTACCATTTACTTAAGTAATTTATTGAAGATTATTTTATTATTTACTATTATTATGCCCCCTCCCCTCGAAGAAAGAGGGCCTTATTGTTTTGCTGCTATCGGTCGGTCCATTTACAGTGCTCGCTCATTATCTCTGGAACCAATAAAGATATTGAAATGATATTTGGTGTACAGATACATCTTAGGAATATCTAGGTCAAGTTTGCAAGTTATAATTTAGATATGGTTCAATCATTTTTGTCAGAGTCATACCCTTTGGACTTTGAAAACTTCCTAAAATATGTGGTTTAATCTCAATATCTCAGGAATACATAAAGATATTGAAATGATTTTTATTATAAAGATGCATCTTGAAGATATCTAAGTCAAGTTTTATTATGCACAGAGATGAAAATTTTTGAATGGAATTTAATTTTTGTGGGTGATTAAGAGGAGTAGACGATCTCTAATGTGGTCATACGAGTTACACCCAAGTTACAAAAATGATAAAGGGGGGGGGGCATATGCAACGTTGGCGTTGCTCTTGTTTACTATGATTGTATTTTTTTTTTCAAATACAAGAGAATATTTTCCATTGGACATCATCATCCAAATAATGGGGTGGGGATGTCCTGAGCTTTACCCAATTTTCCCCTTTAAATGGAGATAGCAGCTGAATAAAAGAAAAAAAAAAATGAATTGAACAGCTTCAGGTAGTATCTCCTTTTAAGTAATGAATCTCAAGAAATTGATTTAATAATATGATAAGTTTAAAGGATATTTAGTCTTATATTCAGTTTATATTTCCATGTATATTACGTACATTTGTAAAATTTTCCCTAAAAAGGCATCTATCCCTATGAATTGTGGTGTCTAGTTTTGAAACTGAATCCCCATTGAGGTTTTGTTTTGTTTGTTTGTGTTTTCTTTGTTTTGGGGGTTTTGTTTGTTTGCAGGGTTTTGTTTTGTTTTTTTGTTTTGTTTGTTTGGTTTTTTTTTCTGTTTTATATTTTCAGCTTCCTAAATACTTATATTTAATGTTATTATAATTATGCTTTTTCATACAGAAAATCGTCAGAAAAGTAAGTTTGTAAGTTCGGATGGCTAGAGCCGGTAGGGATGAGTGTGAAGGAAAAATTACAAATCAAATTATAATTAAGTAGTGTGGATGTAAAACACTATAGCTGAAGGAAACACACACACACACACGCGCACGCGCACATAACATGAAACTCGCTTTCAATTGATAAGAGGTGCATAATGTATACATTATATTGCTTCTTATTTCTTGTTGGTATCTTCCATTCTCTATATAAAGGTTGGGGGAAGACAATAGGAAGCGTGTGATGTATTCTCTCTATATAATAGGTTTCGGTAAATAATATTAAAGAAGTTATCGATTAAATGCTGGTTTATTTCTCCTCTTGAGGTGTTACTATTTTCAGACGCTTCTTGTTCGCATACATCTGTAACTTTGTTCAAAAATTTTGTCTATATGATTTCTATCACCCGTGAATTTCCATAAGTATGCAAGTCCCAATTTTTCTAATTCACTTTTTATATTTGAAATCCACTTATCGCTCTCCAAAATGATTTGATTGAAACAATTTTTCATTATGTGGTTATTGGACAGTTTTATTTTGAGCCAATATTTCAAAATTTTCATTTTTTATTTACGATGTACTAGCCTACCTGATTTAGTCAAAATATGCCATTTTACTGTGTGTATCTTTCTTCACAATGAAAATATTTTTACAAAACGACGCGAGTACACCTTCAGAGACTGATGTTTTATGAAAATCAAAGATTTCAAATCTATAACATAAAATACCATATACATATGTGTCGATACAGAACAATGAGTTGCTAATTCCCAAATAAAATATATTCCATTACACTATACAATACAAACATTGCTTTCCTCCTTTGGTCTGCTAGGTGTTTTGTGGTAAGATTAAATTTTTTCAGCAGAATGTAAAAGAGCATTAATAGCTGAATTGATTGACAAATTGAATCTTTCCCCATCATAATATCATTTTTCGTATTCTTAAATATGAACAACATATCTAAAGACTACAAGTTTGTTAGATCTAGTAAAGCTTGCGGGGAGTCAGCTATTAGTGCAGTGCCACCAGCATACATAAGTAAAAATATATTAATAAGGTTAATTTCCACAGGAGGGCTATTCTTTCTACTAAAATGTATTTCACAGTCATTGACATATAAGGCATATAAAATCGATGTCAATACTTAACCTTGAAATGAAAGAACTGATTTTTTTCTAATATTCAGAAAGTTTACCGTAATATATTACACTTGTCTTTACATTGTCCTACAGATATTTAACGATTTTAAGCATTTTTCCTCATGCGCCTTGTTTGATTAATTTAACCCATGATTTACTTACTATAAATATAGAGCATATATACCTATTAATTTAGTGCACCATATGCGCATTTCGACAACTTTTGTCTCTTTAGTGATACTCGTGGCCAAATGACTAGAATTCTCAAAATATATAAATATTTGAGAAGCAGTGTTGAAACCAAAATGACCGAAAAGTGAACCAAAGAATCTAAGGACAGAGCTATGCATGAGGGAGATACTCCTTAGTTTTAGAGTGATTTTCTTAATTTGATGACTGAAAATTTGAAGTATATTTTTCATGTCACTATAAAAGCACTGAAAACTAGACTTAGGATGCCCTCGGGGACTATCAGTCCACCAGCAGTGACACCGGCCTAGTGGTTATAATAAATATAGAGCATATATACCTATTCATTTAGTGCACCATATGCGCATTTCGACTTATGATGCCCTCGGGCACTATCAGTCCACCAGCAGTGACACCGGCCTAGTGGTTATAATAAATATAGAGATACATTGCATAGAAATTCATATCTTTGCAATGGACCCTCCCGAAGCAATGAGGGATCTTTCACGTGCCATGCCTGACACGGGACGTCGGTTTTTACTATCTCATCCGAAATACAGGTCACCGGTGTGTTCACGGTAGGAGTAAAATTCGGTACCTTTCGGTCACGAGCCGAGTACCTCATTCAATGAGCCACACTGGCTTTTCAGTATCCCTTTCCTGTAATTAACAAAACAGCAATATAAACACCCCCCCCCCCTTTTCCATTTTTTTGTTTATATGTGAATATAATACGAATATGGTATCAAAAGTAAAAAAACGTGGTTTAAACCCAAACTGAGCATCGGTAATAACTGAATTTTCCTTATCCCATTTAAAGAATGTGTAATTATTAGTGTTATTACGTTTACCTGTTTTACACAGAGGTACAAAACATACTTGTGACTTTTGGGAACACATTTAATCTAAAACTAAAATCTTTGAATAGAGTACGAAATAAATGTAACTATCTTTTCACAATCCATGTACATTTCATTTAGTATGCAATCTTCACTGAAGTTTTTCTTTCTCTTTATGGTTTTAATACAAGCAACTGTCTCCTCTAAACTGTATTCAGTTCATCAAAAAGTTACTATACACTCCTCTGATTATTGAATATAGTCATTTTAATAATAATGCTTTAAAATATTAGATTTCAAATAACTTGTGTTGTCCTGGGGTTTAAATCTTAACATTATTGCAAAATATCTTGCTAAATATCTCATATCATCTCATACTTTATTATGAATAATTATTTTGTTTCCGCTTGATAAAGGCCAAGTGGCCGAAAATTGAGTGTTCTTTCTAGTTATTTAATTCATATTTCCTTTCGGAGGATTCATCATTATTTCAAAAAAAGTTTCATAAAAGGTAATGATATTATTTTTTCATATCGCAGCTTTCCACCAAACCATATGTCAGGAAACACGGTAAAATCAATAAAAAACATTATCGATTATTAACATATGTTGACCGTATTTAT
Organism: Pteria penguin; assembly: GCA_035048485.1. Lineage (NCBI taxonomy): Eukaryota > Metazoa > Mollusca > Bivalvia > Pterioida > Pteriidae > Pteria > Pteria penguin. The sequence goes on along the minus strand of CM068588.1, from coordinate 7,852,063 downwards.
CGTGAGTTTGGTGTGCATGGGACATTTCATTATTAAAGTGGATATTGCTTCTACCAAAATCTATTTTATTAGATAGGAATTATCTAAGCTACAAATTTGTGTGTACATGTATTTATAAATGGGATTGTTTAATAAAGCATTATATAATTATTATATCACATCATGCTATATTATATTTTACTATATTGTATTCGAATAATACTTAAAGCAAAATTAATCTCAGAATCGGATTGAAGTCAATAATTTTTTCAGTCTTTTTTTTAACATTTATGGGTAAGTTCACTTCTAAAATGCGATTGTTTATATGTACCTTTTTATGCAGTTTGTAGATTTGTGTGTGTGTGTGTGTGTGTGTATGTGTGTGTGTGTGTGTGTGTGTGTGTGTGTGTTGCACACTAAACGTCTTCACTTGCTGTTGACCTAAAATTGCCAAATAAAAATTTCAACTTTTTAAATATAGAATAAGTGTCTTATTTTGTGTTTTCATGCAGGAATAAAGTACAATGACTTATGCATTTATTAGATATGATGCGCTTTTAACGCCAAAATATCATACTGGAAACTTCGATTTCCTATTCATTAACTGTATCATTAAATTATTCCGGAGGGAAGTTATAAATTGAAAGAAACAGCCGGTGTCCCATGACAACGTAACGTTTATCCAGAATGACATACTTTCGTCGAATGTCAAGCCCTTTAGCGCAAAATACGACTTTAATGGCACCATAATGCCTGATTATTTAAATTCGCTACTAACTTGACATTCACATGTGCCCCCCCCCCCCCCCCCATACCCTTTCGGAAATTCAGGATCCACCACCGAGATATTCAAATAAAACATTCAAAAGCTTCTAGCGAAAGCTGTCTTGCAAATTTATTTATACATAACTCATCACGAAAATTAAGTCAGGCATATATGTAATGTAAAAACAGCACAATATGGGCGAGTTTCTCCTGATAGAAAACACAATATGGGCAAGATACTCTTAGAAGAGGACAATATAATGTATGCGAGATGCTCTTGGCAGAAAATATAATATATGGGTGAGTAGCTCGTGGCAGTGAACAAAATAAGGGCGAGATGCTCTTTATAGAGAGCACAATACGGGTGAGAAGATCTTGGCATGGCTTCTATTTCTTCTCGGTAACTGTCTTTATACTGCAGCGTTTTTTCGACACGAAAATACTTAATGAAGGTACTGTTTTATGCTCATTTTCAAAAAGACATATAAATATATCACCGGACGGTACTATTGTATCATTAAAGACGTAAATCTATGAGAACGTCCCATTACATACAGTTGGGTGCAGTCCTAACCTTACATTCCAGTGCACGTGACAAGTGCACTTCAAGTTTAGTTTTTCGTCCTGAAAACCAGTCATAAAGTTCTATCAAGTGATATCAAGTTTACTTTCAAGTTTACTATCACGTGACACCAAGTTTACTTTTCACGTTTGTTTATTACAATTATCCAGTTTCGTATTACACGATAGAAATAATTGTCTCATTATGTACAATTGCATATTTTACAGAAAAAATTGTTTTAACAGAAAAATATAGTAAATGTACATGTATATAGAAAGTAAACTAAACTTGTAGTGCACTTTGGGTAAACTTGGAATCAAGTTTACTACTAAAATTGGAATCAAGTTTACTACTAAACTTGATTCCAAGTTTACTTTGTTGTCGCCAAGTAAACTTGAAAAACAGTCATAACGTTAACTTGAAGTGCACTTTATGTAAGGTTAGGACTGCACCTAACTGTATATCTTTAAATATCATTCAACCTGTTATCATTAGAAATCATAACAGAGAAAATAGAGGACTTTTACAAAGATTCACACCTATAAATTCTTACAGAGCTATCAATTCTATACGCAGAGGGTATTCTAAGATTAATAAGTGCAACGCCAAGAAATGTCTTACTTGCCATCATTTAAGCTGCAAGTCCAATATTGAATCTTCGGTTAATGGAAATACATTTAACACCAAATTAGACAAAGACATAGATTGAAATACTGCCAATGTTATATATGTCATCACTTGAGAAACTAGAGGATGTGGGGCTCAATATGTCGGGGAAACTTCTCAAACTTTGAAACAACGTTTTCGGAATCATTCCTATAAAATTCGTAATAATTCACGACGTAAATACCAGAATTTTCTTTATAACCACTTTAATAAATACCACCATAATATTAACAATGTGAAAATAATTCCAGTAGAAAATATCTCTAATTTACCAGGTGATACGAAATCAGATGTTAAAAAACGACTTTTGGAAACCGAGCTCTACTGGATTAAATAACTAAAAACCCCATACCCTCTCGGTCTCAACGACCAAATATATCGACAAGGTAATATTTCTTCTCGTCAGAATAAGATCAATAGTTTTACATTAAGACATAAAACTATTAGAAAACGTAGGTCACATGGTCGTCGCCGTAATCGTAACATCAGAAAACGTAATCATTTAAATAGGTCATTAAACGATCATCTTTTTATCGCAAAAAATAATGGCCGTCATGAACTTTTGCATGCACTATCCTCTATTCCGGTACATAAATTGAAACCTATCCTGGACGAAGCTGATCTTCGAAGTTTACGCAATTCTGATTGATATAAACTCAATTTGATTATTTTATTTTCATATAATAAACTCTTTCCTCGTGTTGCGTCTCTTCCACCCAAGCAGCAATTTCTCAAAATTAAATTTATTAATAAAGGCTTCGATCTACTTAACATTTCTAATATTTTCCGTGATCATAGAGTCACATCTAAAATCCCCCAATATTTTGAGAATATAGAACCTCCACTTATTTGTTACCAGTACAAAAAGCCTATAAGAAATCTTATTTTAAATTATAATAAAAATAAAGTTACATCTAACCCTGATGTTTCAGACTCTATTCCTTCGTCGTGTTCTTGTGAAAATTCTAAATATGTTTATAAACCGGCAGGTCATGTTATTACTGGTGACCTAAACTGTATTTCGGACATGAAAGTGCGAACCCTTTTTGGAAAAGGACCTTAATATAGGTAACCGTCCAGGATAGATTTCAATAAATGCCGTGACGTTATAGAAGATGCTTTAACTACATGTACATATTGTAAACGTTGGTGTAAAACAGAACAGGTAAAGGTTCATGCTCTTAATGATTGGAAATACGAGATTTTAAGAATTGTCGATATCCGCATTAAGAACTTTACGGAAAATCCGCATTTATTTCAACAGCCTAATACATTGACGGCAAATTCTATTAAAAAGAAGATAGCTGACTTACATGCTAAATATGTCTTTGTTCCTGCTGATAAAGCAGGTAATAACATAATAGTTGTTTGAAAACTATATTATATTTAAGTACTTAAAAACGAATTAAACTCCACTCATACATATGTGGAAAGCCCTACCTCAAAAGACACCACCTTGCACGATCTCCTCATGACCATGTCCGACTTCAAAATTAAAACTGATAAATCTGATCTACCAACCATATATTGGCTCCCAAAACTACATAAAAGTCCATATAAATCACGTTTCATATCTAATTCTAGCCACTGCTCTACTACGGTACTATCGAAACATATTACCTCTGCTCTAACTGCTATAAAAGATCATATTATCAAATATTGTGATGTCGCATTTCATAATAGTAACATCAATTACTTTTGGTCGATTAAAAATTCTCATGAAGTTATAGACAAACTTCTTTCACTAAATTTCAAAGCGACTCAAATTTCTACATTTGATTTTTCTACACTTTATACATCTCTGCCTCATGATTTGATTAAAAGCAAGTTGCTGTCTCTTATACAATGGTGTTTTCACAGAGAATCTAAAACGTACATATGTACTTCCAATAACTCCGGATTCTTTTCCAACAAACAATATATTTCATATAAATACTGGACTTGCAAGGAATTATGTAAAGCACTAGATTTTCTCATGAATAATATTTTTGTGCAATTTGATGGCAAGATATATCAACAAATAGTTAGGATTCCTATGGGTACTAACTGCCCGCCTCTGATAGCAGATTTATTTTTTTATTGTTATGGGAGGGATTTTATGGTTTATATTCAAAAATCAAAACGTTTTGACCTCATTGACAAATTTAATAATACTTGCAGATATCTGGATGACATTTTGGTTATCGACAACCCTGAATTCGAACAATTTATATCAGAAATATATCCACCAGAGCTCACATTAAATACAGCTAATACTTGAGATAAATCTACACCTTTCTTAGATTTAATCATCAAAATTATCAACCACCTAGTATATACTAATATTTATGATAAACGTGAGGATTTTGGATTTCCTATTGTAAATTTCCCTTACTTGGATGGCGATATCCCTCGACTCCCATCATATGGTATTAATATATCTCAATTAGTTCGATTTGTCAGAGGCTGCACTGATGTTTTGGATTTTCATAAACGAAATTTACAAATTACTACTAAACTTTTAACTTAGGGTTACAGATACTACAAGCTAAGAAAAACATTCGGCAAATTCTTCAGATCTTATTCAGAACTTCTATCTAAATTTGGAAATATTTCTTTTCAACAGTATGTATCCAATGGAATTTCCCATCCTAATTTTTACGGTGATCTCGTATATAAACTAAGGAAAGTAAAAGGCTCCGATAACGTTATTTTATCATGTAATAAAATAGTCAAACGTCTTCTAAATAGACAATATGATATTGAGATCATCAAAAAGACTATAGGTCTTGTATTTGGCCCGTCTACAGCCTTATGCAGACTTTTACTTGAACGTTGCACGCTGACTAACAGGGCGGTGGGGACTATATGACGGGCCTTGTCCAAACCTCTTTCAGGGGAGACATGGTCCTGAACCTCGTCCCCTCTGACTGTTAGTCGGGACTCCTACAGATCTAGGGTCTTAGCTCGCTTTCATACTGGCAGAGCACGGTTTATCATGTTGATGTCGCATATATTTTTATACCATTATGTGTTTTACAATACCTTACGTGTTTATATTTTTATGACCTCTCAATATGCGATACCTGTTGACCCTTGTTCTTTACATGGAGGATTATTTATAATTTTTTAAATGTACGTCCTTTGATTGTTCTGCTGTTATGGTGAGTGGGAAGGTGGGCCCGTAAACCGGTTAACCACACCATTTGTTTGGCTTTTGTCAAATTAAATGACCGTCCTAAGTCGGTATCGTAATTGCACTACAATCAAATATTGATGTAATGTGTTATATGTTCTAGTATATTATTTATATTCTTGTATTGTATAGCTCTATGGTGACTTCTGCCACATAACTGAGTCAGTAACACCTCTTTTTTCTTCTCTATAAATGGCATGCTTACAGTACCTTTTAGTTGAGTAGAATTAATTATTGTATTGAGAACTTGCTTCCTTTGCCGCTGCCTCTACGGTTTATAGAGGAGACATCAAAATAACATTGAAAGCGGAGGTTTGATTGATTTATTGATTATTGTTTTACGTCACTCCACGGCTGTATTAGTTTATTTAGCAAAAGCAATAGTGCTCATAGCTAAAATATATAAATACAAAAATCATTATATATACATAAGGTCAGTCACATAAACACTAAATGTGTTGATAACATGAACAAATAATAATAATGACATTTAATTAGTATATAATACAGAATACAAAACGAAAATACTCTTGTATGTTTACACATTTTCCCTCAAATTAAATGCTTGTTTAACAAATTTAACAAAATTGCACAATTCTTTTTTATTGTTTGTGCTTAAAAGTAGAACTTGTTTGAAGACAATGGGTCTACGATAGTAATAAGGTTCCAAAAACTTGACCCTAAGGTTATCATTGTAGGGGCATCTAAAGATTAAGTGAAATTCGTCTTCAATTCATGATTTACAAATTGGACAAGTGCGTCTTTGTAGAGGTATATTTTTGTGACGGCCAACTTAAATAGATAAACAATGAGAAGAAAGTCGTATTTTGCTGATATTATTCTTGAACTGATTATGAATAGATTTTACGAGACAGGCCCGTAGGAAGTATTTTGAGATTGGGGGACGCCCAGTCAAAATGGAGAAAGTAAAGTTTTGAACATCATAACTGACCAAGTATACATTATTCATGAGTGTTTCTGTCTTGAAATCATCATCTGGTGATAGACAGACGGACATTTACAATCCTATCAAATTCCGTTTAACACCTTTTTGCATATGTTCACCAGGCATTACGAGACAGTCATGCTCTCAATTCCCTCTATGTGACAATCACTTGCCTTCTTCCAGTTTTTGAAACCGTTGAAAATAAACGCTGCTTCCTTTTTGCGTGCTGACAGCATTACCTTCTGATACGATTTTATGCAATACAAACAGAACACACTGCACTTTCTACGTAATGAAGCCAAGTCCAACAACTAAGCCATGAAGATTCATGGACCTATTATACATTACCAGTGGCGGATTTAGAGCCCCCCCCCCCCCGCCCTTTGGTCACATGTTTACTAATAAGAATCCAGATTTTGCACCAAAAATGACTGAGAAGTTTAGTTAATACCCCGCTTTTCGGAAATCCTGGATCGGCCACTAATAACATTACACTATATACAGACTTAAGAGAAATTTGTTCCTCTAGGTTGATTTGTACAATCGCCAGGGGTTTGCTATTTTGTATATCCCCCGAAAGCACTAAATAGTTTCTCGGTATCCGCTGGACTGTCTGTAGACAGTTTCCTTTTTTGTCTGATGTTTGTTATCTTTGACTGGTACAAGTAATGTCCGTGTTTTTTTCAGGATTTGGATTCGTATTACTAGCACTGGGAGTTTGTTCTTGGTTCTCCTTGTTTGCGCCTCCTATGGTGTTACTGTCAGATTAAGATTTTTGCTCTCTTGAAAAACTTTCATCGGGACTGTCATTTGACAAAAACCACATAAGCAACAAAATGGTAAATTGACCAGGCCGTCAGATTTATGTTGGATATATGGGTCCACAGAACATGTTTTGTCAGTTTACAGAAAAATTACAACGACCATGTTTGGTTTCTCACTTTTATTTCCATTCTATGTAATGATTCTGTGAAAGGTTTTATACATCTATAAACCAAACATTGTTTACAAAATTAAAAACAAAAGTTACAATTCCCAGATTTCTAAAAATAGCACACAAATCCTTTGCAGGTTGCACCAATAAAATCAAAGTACTTACAGTACTGGTAGCCGGGCTTTTAGTAAGAGGTCAAGTATAGCAAAAGATTAAATTGGTCTTAAAATACAGTTGATAACAAATTCAAGGACAGAAGAATTTACACATTTCATTATGGAAGAACAATTCTTAAGTAATAGTGAAATGAAGTTTATCATTGGATAACTTTGATAAAATATCTCGTGAGGCATGGGATCATGATGCAAACCATAGATTCATTACTGTTTTAAAAGTTACATTTCCCTTGTCATGCTTTATTCTCTTGAATATAAAAATATATATCTGTCATCTCCTATCGCTATAGAGAACATAATTATAACTTTTCTTCTTGATTAGTGTATAGTCAAAACGGCCCAAAAATAAAACGGCCCACACGAAAGTAGGAATAATTTTATGCTGAAGGCAGTTAATTAAACGCGCCATATGGGTGTAATATTCCCGGAGCGACGTAAACAATAATAATCTATAAAGTTAATTAAACGTGTCAAATTATTTGCCCTGTTACTATCTGTATAGAGTATAATTTAAACACTAGGTGAAAAAATCTATTTTGAATTCAAAGTCGATATCCATTGTCAAAATATTACAGAGTTCGGCCGGTGTGGTAAAAAAAAAGGGGCCGTTCTGCTGTGGGCAGTTTTTCTTGGGCCGTTTTGACTATAACTCTCCGGATTAATATTGTTTTAGTACAGTTTCACTTGCATCGACAATCCATGACCATTAAACCTACTCTGGTTAGCAGGATATTCTATTTATCCTTGAAAAGTTCTACGGATCTACCATAGAAACTCAGCATATCTTTATAGTAGCCGACGGTTCGAAGAGTAATGCATGAAAAATTCAATTATCGCCCCTTTTTTTTGGTCAAAATTTAGATGTTACGGAGCAAATCCGAGAAAAAATCTGAAATGATACTTGGGTTTATTTCTCTCCTTTTTATGAACCGGCGACATTAGATTAAACTACATCTTGATTACTACTTCGTTGAAAATGACGTCGATCTGAGAATAATGTCAGACATGCTAATCAGCACAGGGAACAATACATGTATCCGTTTTCTTTCTGCCAAGCGATAAGGTAATGAGCAATACACAACGCTTTACAAATGTTTATGCTTGACGCTTGAATTAGACACATGCTTCAATCGGCAAAAATAGACATAGGGAAACCCCTCACATACACATGTACACAAATATTAGACCAGTTGGCAATGCCATGCCTGTCCAGATCTTAAAATGTCTAGACAGTGACCATAACGAAACTGACTGAGGTTCAAGTGACGCGTTATCGGTTATTTTATTATCACTGGATTTCGTTTTGTTTTATTCATTTAGCCTAGAATCAACAAAATAATATTTTAATATTGACAATTAATTGCATCCTCGACGCCAGAGAGGCATATATATATATAAACCTGTCGACGCTAAACATCACGCTCTTCTCATAAATTACATTAAATACTGTATAATAATGAACATATTGTATGCTACTGCAGACGAATTACATCTACATGCAGTGTGTACTGCTTGTTATCTCTCCATACGGCCTGTGCTATAATTAACAATAGCTCTTCGCGCAGTGATATCAAGCAAGTGCAGGTAACTTCAGTCTACACAATACACGGAAATCCACATGTATATCTGTATTTGCAATGTTACATATAATTAATGTTCCAATAAAGATTCAATACGTTCTGAATATTATGATGCTAGGAATCACATCAGAGATTATGTTTTGAAGCGCAAGAACACAATGAGTGACAAAGAGGGCTAAAAAACTTATAATTAGACTGTCTCGTTTTGAGAATCGTGCACGGCGGCTATAGCCTTCGCTTATGCCTTTGGCATTTAGCCCGGCTAATTACAAAATAAATTACTTGCACCATAAAGTATGCTTAATCAAACATTTATCTAAATCTTTACAATAATCATAATTGTAATACTTACATGGTTGCCTTTTTTATACACAAATTCAGTTGCCGTGTTGAAAAGACCAACAGATAAGAAAGCTTCCGGAAACACATAAAAGAAAAAACGTGAACCGGATTAAAAATTCCGAAAAGTGTGACATAACATAACATGATTTGTTTCCCGTACTTATTCTGTTATCAAAAGGAATAATGCAAATGTGTGAATTTCTGTCAACAGCGGGATTGTTTGTTTATGGATAAATGGAATACAATGGCATATCCACAACGTTAACAGCTGCAAAAAGTTGCAATAAGCCAGCGTAGTTCCCATCTTTGGAAAATTTTATCATTTCACTTCTGAGAGAAACAGTCGGATTTACATAGTAAAAACATATTCCAGAGACACCTGGTTATTGGACATCTTGGCAAATGTTTCCTTGCTTGTGCACCGCCTCATGATTGTAATAATCTCAAAAACCACTCTGACCCATAATTCTTTGAAACACTGTTCATCACCAAATATTTAGAATGCTAGTCTAATTCCTTCGATGAACCATGCTAAACAGACTCGGTTCATTAGCCCATGAAGTACGGTCATGGATGTAGTACCCGGCGTATTGCAAATCACATGCGTAGCAATATAAAAAGAGACGAGGCTTACTCAAGTTAAATATAAGAATTGTAATAACGAAATTAATGCATCTGTTAATTTTGAGCAATAAAAGAAATTACCTGGACAGATAGAGCATTTAAGCATTCTAGGCACGCACTATATTGCGTGGCGGAAGTACTTTTCCACGTCAGGAAAAATTCGGTCCTTGCCAGTTTGATAACGGGGAATTTGATATTTTGTTTTCAAAAAAGAACCTTTTAAAATGCATTGTAAATATAAGGAATGCCTGTCTTTTTTTTTCTAGGTTCATCGGGAATGAACTTGGGTGAGAAACAAACAAATCACGTGAACCGCTTCAAAGACAGTGATACCTTAAATAAAAGAGTAGACGAAGCCCTATAAAAGCAATTTCCATCTCCATATATTTGAATTGGAGACAGTTGCGGTGGAGCATTATCTAGGTATATTTCTTTGAAGATTTGATCATTTTTTTCATTTTTGATACCTCACAGGAGTTCGCCAGGGAGAGCGTATTTCACGGTCCTGTTTTTCATTAATGGAACTAAGAGATTCATTGCTATCCATCCTTCCTTTGTAGTGGAACTCAATTGGTCATGAAGAATGTTGAAAAAATTCTCTCTTTCATTTAACGGCATTTCTATCCAAGCTGGTATGAACAACGCTTATCATTAACTCTCTGTCAGTCACATATAGAAGTCAGAAGATATTACTCTAATATTTGCCAAAATTTGACAAAAAGCTGTCTCATTAACAGTAAGTAAAAAACGAAGAAGTAGCGAAGGGTTAAGCATATCTCATAGCACAAGCATCAAACAATTTGAATATGAAAAACTACGTAGAATAATATTTACACGACTAGGCTACTTACCTCAGTAGCCTAATAATTGGCTGAAGGTGAACGGGACCATACATACTATATAAAAGATCAGATCTCGATTCGCAGCTGTAAAGGTATATATCACAAAACCACGAGAAATATGAAAAGGTAGGCTCACAAGTGAAAAGAAAAATAAAATGAATTATCAGAACAAGGATTTCTCCACGCGCAGCACTGTTTTAATCAATTGTTAAATGATGATAAGATACAATTATTGCATTATCCCATTCTGTCCTCCACCAACAGTGCCTCACTTTGGGATATAGACTTTATTTGGGGTTAACGATACAGAGAGTTACAAAAGACTTTTTAGATTTAGATTCGTTTCTATACTGCCAAAAAAAAAAAAAAAAAAAAAACTGCAATGCTAAGAAAATCTTTCAAATTTTAGTACATTTGTATGAATTCAAATTCAAATGCTTTATTTACGATTACCATACATGAGGCGTACATCGTAAATCAACATCATATAAAAGATTTATTTCATATACTTGCAAAATTATTGCCCCCCCCCCCTTGCTTGGCAGATTTGGTGTAGTGGTTAAGCGCTTGGCTTGTTGCGCCGAAGTCTGAACTCGATTCCCGGATTGCGCCACTGTGTTTAATAGGTTGGTCACCTCCTGCTTCCATGTCGCGATATAACTGGAAAAATTGTTGAAAGCGACGTAAAACACTAATAGACCAACCAACAACCAATTACCCCCTCCCCTTGTACCTACGGTCATACGAGTTACGGCTGTAACAAAATTTGGTCGATAATGTGTTTATGAAAAACCCCATTTAAATGAGGTGTTAATATCAGAAAAAAAAATTGATTGTTTGTAAACATCCATAAGTCCTCTTTTTTCTTTCAATTTTCTAAAACAAATAACAGGTAGTCATCCAAGTTCACAATATATCATGGCATTAGGTGTAGATCCTTTACATACAATGTAATTTATACATTTACAACAATCTAAATGAACTTTTTCTGTATCGGGGGTGGAATGTAATCCCCAAATTTCGCAAACGTAATTAGCAACACTGACTATGTATGTGTCAAACAGACATCGCATTTGTGTTAAGGCAATACACAATAGACCATATTCCGGTTTTGATAAATGACGACTTTTTGTCCGAGCTAATACCTTTTGGCGTTCTTTTTCATAGTGACGTTATAATCAATCTATGTCATGCGTTATGACGTCACTATGAAAAACAATGCCAAAATGTATTAGCTCGGACCATAGACCTATATCAAGAGGGACCGCTAACTCTAAAAATAGCACCGTGATCTTCCGTTTTTCGCAGCGCCCCCACCGGGAGTTATAGAAAAAACTTCTTTTCGCCAAGATGGAGCAGCTTGCCGAACTGATTGATAAGAGTAGACCTTATTTTTGCCTAGATTTTGATGTTTATATTTTTGAAGACTCGAAAATAAGATTATTTTAATAAACAAAGTTTATAGAGCTGAAATATATTGATGATATAGGAAATAGATGAAAATTTCTTAGACGAAACTTACGGTGAAAGCGGTACATCATCAGGCTTAGACTCAGAGTCGGTAAAGAATGCCTCAATTAATGAGGCATTCATATGACATGCATTTCAAATTATCATGCAGGACGAGATATTTCCTTCAGCTTTAAAAGAAATGATTGGAAACATCAGTGGTAACCTAAATTTTATTCAGGTTGGTTACAAACCAAATCTGACTGTATCAGGCTGTCCAAATTTGATTTGGGATTTGATGTGTTGTGTATAGACCCTTGGCCCTTTCATGTTAAGTTTCATTGGGTTTGACTTTTCATGCCCAACAGAACAATCAGATTATGGCATTGCATAATAGTGCAGGCAGGGTCTATTGCCATAAACTGAGAAAATATTCAAATGATAATTTCGTATTCTTCTGTTCAACAACGAATTAATAACTTGGATTTGGATTTTATAGAGTTTTATTCTTCTTCTTCCATTAAAGTGAAGAACTGCTTAAGCTGCTTCATCTCACTGTAATAAAACATGTGCGTGAGGGGGAAATCCATGTCAGTATTTACAATTTAAAAAGCTGCCAAAATATGTGCTGTAGGTCTTATAACATGGTGAAAAACTGGATCCTGGTTTGGAAGATCTCGAAAGACTCTGCCTCTGTGAACTGTGCTGGCAGATGGTGGAGGGAAAGAAGGACTCTATCAATAAAAAAAATTAAACCATTCTGCATGACAATTTATTTTGATAATGGAATAAATTAAAATGAAATAACTGACTTAATTAAGAATTTTCTCAGTTTATGGTGCTGAACCTTAGTACAATATAAATCAAGAGGGACCGCTAACTCTAAAAATAGCATCGTGATCTTCCGTTTTTCGCAGCACCCCCACCGGGAGTTATAGATAAAACTTCTTTTCGCCAAGATGGAGCAGCTTGCCGAACTGATTGATAAGAGTAGACCTTATTTTCGCCTAGATTTTGATGTTTATATTTTTGAAGACTCGAAAATAAGATTATTTTAATAAACAAAGTTTATATAGCTGAAATATATTGATGATATAGGAAATAGATGAAGATTTCTTAGACGAAACTTACGGTGAAAGCGGTACATTATCAGGCTTAGACTCAGAGTCGGTAAAGAATGCCTCAATTAACGAGGCATTCATATGACATGCATTTCAAATTATCATGCAGGACGAGATATTTCCTTCAGCTTTAAAAGAAATGATTGGAAACATCAGTGGTAACCTAAATTTTATTCAGGTTGGTTACAAACCAAATCTGACTGTATCAGGCTGTCCAAATTTGATTTGGGATTTGATGTGTTGTGTATAGACCCTTGGCCCTTTCATGTTAAGTTTCATTGGGTTTGCATTTTGACTTTTCATGCCCAACAGAACAATCACATTATGGCATTGCATAATAGTGCGGGCAGGGTCTATTGCCATAAACTGAGAAAATATTCAAATGATAATTTCGTATTCTTCTGTTCAACAACGAATTAATAACTGGGATTTGGATTTTATAGAGTTTTATTCTTCTTCTTCCATTAAAGTGAAGAACTGCTTAAGCTGCTTCATCTCACTGTAATAAAACATGTGCGTGAGGGGAAAATCCATGTCAGTATTTACAATTTAAAAAGCTGCCAAAATATGTGCTGTAGGTCTTATAACATGGTGAGAAACTGGATCCTGGTTTGGAAGATCTCGAAAGACTCTGCCTCTGTGAACTGTGCTGGCAGATAGTTCCATAGCCTGATGGTGGAGGGAAAGAAGGACTCTATCAATAAAAAGAATTAAACCATTCTGCATGACAATTTATTTTGATAATGGAATAAATTAAAATGAAATAACTGACTTAATTAAGAATTTTCTCAGTTTATGGTGCTGAACCTTAGTACAATATAAATCAAGAGGGACCGCTAACTCTAAAAATAGCATCGTGATTTTCCGTTTTTTCGCAGCGCCCCCACCGGGAGTTATAGAAAAAGCTTCTTTTCGCCAAGATGGAGCAGCTTGCCGAACTGATTGATAAGAGTAGACCTTATTTTCGCCTAGATTTTGATGTTTATATTTTTGAAGACTCGAAAATAAGATTATTTTAATAAACAAAGTTTATAGAGCTGAAATATATTGATGATATAGGAAATAGATGAAGATTTCTTAGACGAAACTTACGGTGAAAGCGGTACATTATCAGGCTTAGACTCAGAGTCGGTAAAGAATGCCTCAATTAATGAGGCATTCATATGACATGCATTTCAAATTATCATGCAGGACGAGATATTTCCTTCAGCTTTAAAAGAAATGATTGGAAACATCAGTGGTAACCTAAATTTTATTCAGGTTGGTTACAAACCAAATTTGACTGTATCAGGCTGTCCAAATTTGATTTGGGATTTGATGTGTTGTGTATAGACCCTTGGCCCTTTCATGTTAAGTTTCATTGGGTTTGCATTTTGACTTTTCATGCCCAACAGAACAATCACATTATGGCATTGCATAATAGTGCAGGCAGGGTCTATTGCCATAAACTGAGAAAATATTCAAATGATAATTTCGCATTCTTCTGTTCAACAACGAATTAATAACTGGGATTTGGATTTTATAGAGTTTTATTCTTCTTCTTCCATTAAAGTGAAGAACTGCTTAAGCTGCTTCATCTCACTGTAATAAAACATGTGCGTGAGGGGGAAATCCATGTCAGTATTTACAATTTAAAAAGCTGCCAAAATATGTGCTGTAGGTCTTATAACATGGTGAGAAACTGGATCCTGGTTTGGAAGATCTCGAAAGACTCTGCCTCTGTGAACTGTGCTGGCAGATGGTTCCATAGCTTGATGGTGGAGGGAAAGAAGGACTGTATCAATAAAAAGAATTAAACCATTCTGCATGACAATTTATTTGGATAATGGAATAAATTAAAATGAAATAACTGACTTAATTAAGGATTTTCTCAGTTTATGGTGCTGAACCTTAGTACAATATAAATCAAGAGGGACCGCTAACTCTAAAAATAGCATCGTGATCTTCCGTTTTTCGCAGCGCCCCCACCGGGAGTTATAGAAAAAACTTCTTTTCGCCAAGATGGAGCAGCTTGCCGAACTGATTGATAAGAGTAGACCTTATTTTCGCCTAGATTTTGATGTTTATATTTTTGAAGACTCGAAAATAAGATTATTTTAATAAACAAAGTTTATAGAGCTGAAATATATTGATGATATAGGAAATAGATGAAGATTTCTTAGACGAAACTTACGGTGAAAGCGGTACATTATCAGGCTTAGACTCAGAGTCGGTAAAGAATGCCTCAATTAATGAGGCATTCATATGACATGCATTTCACATTATCATGCAGGACGAGATATTTCCTTCAGCTTTAAAAGAAATGATTGGAAACATCAGTGGTAACCTAAATTTTAATCAGGTTGGTTACAAACCAAATCTGACTGTATCAGGCTGTCCAAATTTGATTTGGGATTTGATGTGTTGTGTATAGACCCTTGGCCCTTTCATGTTAAGTTTCATTGGGTTTGCATTTTGACTTTTCATGCCCAACAGAACAATCACATTATGGCATTGCATAATAGTGCGGGCAGGGTCTATTGCCATAAACTGAGAAAATATTCAAATGATAATTTCGTATTCTTCTGTTCAACAACGAATTAATAACTGGGATTTGGATTTTATAGAGTTTTATTCTTCTTCTTCCATTAAAGTGAAGAACTGCTTAAGCTGCTTCATCTCACTGTAATAAAACATGTGCGTGAGGGGGAAATCCATGTCAGTATTTACAATTTAAAAAGCTGCCAAAATATGTGCTGTAGGTCTTATAACATGGTGAAAAACTGGATCCTGGTTTGGAAGATCTCGAAAGACTCTGCCTCTGTGAACTGTGCTGGCAGATGGTTCCATAGCCTGATGGTGGAGGGAAAGAAGGACTCTATCAATAAAAAGAATTAAACCATTCTGCATGAGAATTTATTTTGATAATGGAATAAATTAAAATGAAATAACTGACTTAATTAAGGATTTTCTCAGTTTATGGTGCTGAACCTTAGTACAATATAAATCAAGAGGGACCGCTAACTCTAAAAATAGCATCGTGATCTTCCGTTTTTCGCAGCGCCCCCACCGGGAGTTATAGAAAAAACTTCTTTTCGCCAAGATGGAGCAGCTTGCCGAACTGATTGATAAGAGTAGACCTTATTTTCGCCTAGATTTTGATGTTTATATTTTTGAAGACTCGAAAATAAGATTATTTTAATAAACAAAGTTTATAGAGCTGAAATATATTGATGATATAGGAAATAGATGAAGATTTCTTAGACGAAACTTACGGTGAAAGCGGTACATTATCAGGCTTAGACTCAGAGTCGGTAAAGAATGCCTCAATTAATGAGGCATTCATATGACATGCATTTCAAATTATCATGCAGGACGAGATATTTCCTTCAGCTTTAAAAGAAATGATTGGAAACATCAGTGGTAACCTAAATTTTATTCAGGTTGGTTACAAACCAAATCTGACTGTATCAGGCTGTCCAAATTTGATTTGGGATTTGATGTGTTGTGTATAGACCCTTGGCCCTTTCATGTTAAGTTTCATTGGGTTTGCATTTTGACTTTTCATGCCCAACAGAACAATCACATTATGGCATTGCATAATAGTGCGGGCAGGGTCTATTGCCATAAACTGAGAAAATATTCAAATGATAATTTCGTATTCTTCTGTTCAACAACGAATTAATAACTGGGATTTGGATTTTATAGAGTTTTATTCTTCTTCTTCCATTAAAGTGAAGAACTGCTTAAGCTGCTTCATCTCACTGTAATAAAACATGTGCGTGAGGGGAAAATCCATGTCAGTATTTACAATTTAAAAAGCTGCCAAAATATGTGCTGTAGGTCTTATAACATGGTGAGAAACTGGATCCTGGTTTGGAAGATCTCGAAAGACTCTGCCTCTGTGAACTGTGCTGGCAGATAGTTCCATAGCCTGATGGTGGAGGGAAAGAAGGACTCTATCAATAAAAAGAATTAAACCATTCTGCATGACAATTTATTTTGATAATGGAATAAATTAAAATGAAATAACTGACTTAATTAAGAATTTTCTCAGTTTATGGTGCTGAACCTTAGTACAATATAAATCAAGAGGGACCGCTAACTCTAAAAATAGCATCGTGATTTTCCGTTTTTCGCAGCGCCCCCACCGGGAGTTATAGAAAAAGCTTCTTTTCGCCAAGATGGAGCAGCTTGCCGAACTGATTGATAAGAGTAGACCTTATTTTCGCCTAGATTTTGATGTTTATATTTTTGAAGACTCGAAAATAAGATTATTTTAATAAACAAAGTTTATAGAGCTGAAATATATTGATGATATAGGAAATAGATGAAGATTTCTTAGACGAAACTTACGGTGAAAGCGGTACATTATCAGGCTTAGACTCAGAGTCGGTAAAGAATGCCTCAATTAATGAGGCATTCATATGACATGCATTTCAAATTATCATGCAGGACGAGATATTTCCTTCAGCTTTAAAAGAAATGATTGGAAACATCAGTGGTAACCTAAATTTTATTCAGGTTGGTTACAAACCAAATCTGACTGTATCAGGCTGTCCAAATTTGATTTGGGATTTGATGTGTTGTGTATAGACCCTTGGCCCTTTCATGTTAAGTTTCATTGGGTTTGCATTTTGACTTTTCATGCCCAACAGAACAATCACATTATGGCATTGCATAATAGTGCAGGCAGGGTCTATTGCCATAAACTGAGAAAATATTCAAATGATAATTTCGCATTCTTCTGTTCAACAACGAATTAATAACTGGGATTTGGATTTTATAGAGTTTTATTCTTCTTCTTCCATTAAAGTGAAGAACTGCTTAAGCTGCTTCATCTCACTGTAATAAAACATGTGCGTGAGGGGGAAATCCATGTCAGTATTTACAATTTAAAAAGCTGCCAAAATATGTGCTGTAGGTCTTATAACATGGTGAGAAACTGGATCCTGGTTTGGAAGATCTCGAAAGACTCTGCCTCTGTGAACTGTGCTGGCAGATGGTTCCATAGCTTGATGGTGGAGGGAAAGAAGGACTGTATCAATAAAAAGAATTAAACCATTCTGCATGACAATTTATTTGGATAATGGAATAAATTAAAATGAAATAACTGACTTAATTAAGGATTTTCTCAGTTTATGGTGCTGAACCTTAGTACAATATAAATCAAGAGGGACCGCTAACTCTAAAAATAGCATCGTGATCTTCCGTTTTTCGCAGCGCCCCCACCGGGAGTTATAGAAAAAACTTCTTTTCGCCAAGATGGAGCAGCTTGCCGAACTGATTGATAAGAGTAGACCTTATTTTCGCCTAGATTTTGATGTTTATATTTTTGAAGACTCGAAAATAAGATTATTTTAATAAACAAAGTTTATAGAGCTGAAATATATTGATGATATAGGAAATAGATGAAGATTTCTTAGACGAAACTTACGGTGAAAGCGGTACATTATCAGGCTTAGACTCAGAGTCGGTAAAGAATGCCTCAATTAATGAGGCATTCATATGACATGCATTTCACATTATCATGCAGGACGAGATATTTCCTTCAGCTTTAAAAGAAATGATTGGAAACATCAGTGGTAACCTAAATTTTAATCAGGTTGGTTACAAACCAAATCTGACTGTATCAGGCTGTCCAAATTTGATTTGGGATTTGATGTGTTGTGTATAGACCCTTGGCCCTTTCATGTTAAGTTTCATTGGGTTTGCATTTTGACTTTTCATGCCCAACAGAACAATCACATTATGGCATTGCATAATAGTGCGGGCAGGGTCTATTGCCATAAACTGAGAAAATATTCAAATGATAATTTCGTATTCTTCTGTTCAACAACGAATTAATAACTGGGATTTGGATTTTATAGAGTTTTATTCTTCTTCTTCCATTAAAGTGAAGAACTGCTTAAGCTGCTTCATCTCACTGTAATAAAACATGTGCGTGAGGGGGAAATCCATGTCAGTATTTACAATTTAAAAAGCTGCCAAAATATGTGCTGTAGGTCTTATAACATGGTGAAAAACTGGATCCTGGTTTGGAAGATCTCGAAAGACTCTGCCTCTGTGAACTGTGCTGGCAGATGGTTCCATAGCCTGATGGTGGAGGGAAAGAAGGACTCTATCAATAAAAAGAATTAAACCATTCTGCATGAGAATTTATTTTGATAATGGAATAAATTAAAATGAAATAACTGACTTAATTAAGGATTTTCTCAGTTTATGGTGCTGAACCTTAGTACAATATAAATCAAGAGGGACCGCTAACTCTAAAAATAGCATCGTGATCTTCCGTTTTTCGCAGCGCCCCCACCGGGAGTTATAGAAAAAACTTCTTTTCGCCAAGATGGAGCAGCTTGCCGAACTGATTGATAAGAGTAGACCTTATTTTCGCCTAGATTTTGATGTTTATATTTTTGAAGACTCGAAAATAAGATTATTTTAATAAACAAAGTTTATAGAGCTGAAATATATTGATGATATAGGAAATAGATGAAGATTTCTTAGACGAAACTTACGGTGAAAGCGGTACATTATCAGGCTTAGACTCAGAGTCGGTAAAGAATGCCTCAATTAATGAGGCATTCATATGACATGCATTTCAAATTATCATGCAGGACGAGATATTTCCTTCAGCTTTAAAAGAAATGATTGGAAACATCAGTGGTAACCTAAATTTTATTCAGGTTGGTTACAAACCAAATCTGACTGTATCAGGCTGTCCAAATTTGATTTGGGATTTGATGTGTTGTGTATAGACCCTTGGCCCTTTCATGTTAAGTTTCATTGGGTTTGCATTTTGACTTTTCATGCCCAACAGAACAATCACATTATGGCATTGCATAATAGTGCGGGCAGGGTCTATTGCCATAAACTGAGAAAATATTCAAATGATAATTTCGTATTCTTCTGTTCAACAACGAATTAATAACTGGGATTTGGATTTTATAGAGTTTTATTCTTCTTCTTCCATTAAAGTGAAGAACTGCTTAAGCTGCTTCATCTCACTGTAATAAAACATGTGCGTGAGGGAAAATCCATGTCAGTATTTACAATTTAAAAAGCTGCCAAAATATGTGCTGTAGGTCTTATAACATGGTGAGAAACTGGATCCTGGTTTGGAAGATCTCGAAAGACTCTGCCTCTGTGAACTGTGCTGGCAGATAGTTCCATAGCCTGATGGTGGAGGGAAAGAAGGACTCTATCAATAAAAAGAATTACACCATTCTGCATGACAATTTATTTTGATAATGGAATAAATTAAAATGAAATAACTGACTTAATTAAGAATTTTCTCAGTTTATGGTGCTGAACCTTAGTACAATATAAATCAAGAGGGACCGCTAACTCTAAAAATAGCATCGTGATCTTCCGTTTTTCACAGCGCCCCCACCGGGAGTTATAGAAAAAACTTCTTTTCGCCAAGATGGAGCAGCTTGCCGAACTGATTGATAAGAGTAGACCTTATTTTCGCCTAGATTTTGATGTTTATATTTTTGAAGACTCGAAAATAAGATTATTTTAATAAACAAAGTTTATAGAGCTGAAATATATTGATGATATAGGAAATAGATGAAGATTTCTTAGACGAAACTTACGGTGAAAGCGGTACATTATCAGGCTTAGACTCAGAGTCGGTAAAGAATGCCTCAATTAATGAGGCATTCATATGACATGCATTTCAAATTATCATGCAGGACGAGATATTTCCTTCAGCTTTAAAAGAAATGATTGGAAACATCAGTGGTAACCTAAATTTTATTCAGGTTGGTTACAAACCAAATCTGACTGTATCAGGCTGTCCAAATTTGATTTGGGATTTGATGTGTTGTGTATAGACCCTTGGCCCTTTCATGTTAAGTTTCATTGGGTTTGCATTTTGACTTTTCATGCCCAACAGAACAATCACATTATGGCATTGCATAATAGTGCGGGCAGGGTCTATTGCCATAAACTGAGAAAATATTCAAATGATAATTTCGTATTCTTCTGTTCAACAACGAATTAATAACTGGGATTTGGATTTTATAGAGTTTTATTCTTCTTCTTCCATTAAAGTGAAGAACTGCTTAAGCTGCTTCATCTCACTGTAATAAAACATGTGCGTGAGGGGAAAATCCATGTCAGTATTTACAATTTAAAAAGCTGCCAAAATATGTGCTGTAGGTCTTATAACATGGTGAGAAACTGGATCCTGGTTTGGAAGATCTCGAAAGACTCTGCCTCTGTGAACTGTGCTGGCAGATAGTTCCATAGCCTGATGGTGGAGGGAAAGAAGGACTCTATCAATAAAAAGAATTAAACCATTCTGCATGACAATTTATTTTGATAATGGAATAAATTAAAATGAAATAACTGACTTAATTAGGAATTTTCTCAGTTTATGGTGCTGAACCTTAGTACAATATAAATCAAGAGGGACCGCTAACTCTAAAAATAGCATCGTGATCTTCCGTTTTTCACAGCGCCCCCACCGGGAGTTATAGAAAAAACTTCTTTTCGCCAAGATGGAGCAGCTTGCCGAACTGATTGATAAGAGTAGACCTTATTTTCGCCTAGATTTTGATGTTTATATTTTTGAAGACTCGAAAATAAGATTATTTTAATAAACAAAGTTTATAGAGCTGAAATATATTGATGATATAGGAAATAGATGAAGATTTCTTAGACGAAACTTACGGTGAAAGCGGTACATTATCAGGCTTAGACTCAGAGTCGGTAAAGAATGCCTCAATTAATGAGGCATTCATATGACATGCATTTCAAATTATCATGCAGGACGAGATATTTCCTTCAGCTTTAAAAGAAATGATTGGAAACATCAGTGGTAACCTAAATTTTATTCAGGTTGGTTACAAACCAAATCTGACTGTATCAGGCTGTCCAAATTTGATTTGGGATTTGATGTGTTGTGTATAGACCCTTGGCCCTTTCATGTTAAGTTTCATTGGGTTTGCATTTTGACTTTTCATGCCCAACAGAACAATCACATTATGGCATTGCATAATAGTGCGGGCAGGGTCTATTGCCATAAACTGAGAAAATATTCAAATGATAATTTCGTATTCTTCTGTTCAACAACGAATTAATAACTGGGATTTGGATTTTATAGAGTTTTATTCTTCTTCTTCCATTAAAGTGAAGAACTGCTTAAGCTGCTTCATCTCACTGTAATAAAACATGTGCGTGAGGGGGAAATCCATGTCAGTATTTACAATTTAAAAAGCTGCCAAAATATGTGCTGTAGGTCTTATAACATGGTGAAAAACTGGATCCTGGTTTGGAAGATCTCGAAAGACTCTGCCTCTGTGAACTGTGCTGGCAGATGGTTCCATAGCCTGATGGTGGAGGGAAAGAAGGATTCTATCAATAAAAAGAATTAAACCATTCTGCATGACAATTTATTTTGATAATGGAATAAATTAAAATGAAATAACTGACTTAATTAAGGATTTTCTCAGTTTATGGTGCTGAACCTTAGTACAATATAAATCAAGAGGGACCGCTAACTCTAAAAATAGCATCGTGATCTTCCGTTTTTCACAGCGCCCCCACCGGGAGTTATAGAAAAAACTTCTTTTCGCCAAGATGGAGCAGCTTGCCGAACTGATTGATAAGAGTAGACCTTATTTTCGCCTAGATTTTGATGTTTATATTTTTGAAGACTCGAAAATAAGATTATTTTAATAAACAAAGTTTATAGAGCTGAAATATATTGATGATATAGGAAATAGATGAAGATTTCTTAGACGAAACTTACGGTGAAAGCGGTACATTATCAGGCTTAGACTCAGAGTCGGTAAAGAATGCCTCAATTAATGAGGCATTCATATGACATGCATTTCAAATTATCATGCAGGACGAGATATTTCCTTCAGCTTTAAAAGAAATGATTGGAAACATCAGTGGTAACCTAAATTTTATTCAGGTTGGTTACAAACCAAATCTGACTGTATCAGGCTGTCCAAATTTGATTTGGGATTTGATGTGTTGTGTATAGACCCTTGGCCCTTTCATGTTAAGTTTCATTGAGTTTGCATTTTGACTTTTCATGCCCAACAGAACAATCACATTATGGCATTGCATAATAGTGCGGGCAGGGTCTATTGCCATAAACTGAGAAAATATTCAAATGATAATTTCGTATTCTTCTGTTCAACAACGAATTAATAACTGGGATTTGGATTTTATAGAGTTTTATTCTTCTTCTTCCATTAAAGTGAAGAACTGCTTAAGCTGCTTCATCTCACTGTAATAAAACATGTGCGTGAGGGGAAAATCCATGTCAGTATTTACAATTTAAAAAGCTGCCAAAATATGTGCTGTAGGTCTTATAACATGGTGAGAAACTGGATCCTGGTTTGGAAGATCTCGAAAGACTCTGCCTCTGTGAACTGTGCTGGCAGATAGTTCCATAGCCTGATGGTGGAGGGAAAGAAGGACTCTATCAATAAAAAGAATTAAACCATTCTGCATGACAATTTATTTTGATAATGGAATAAATTAAAATGAAATAACTGACTTAATTAAGAATTTTCTCAGTTTATGGTGCTGAACCTTAGTACAATATAAATCAAGAGGGACCGCTAACTCTAAAAATAGCATCGTGATCTTCCGTTTTTCACAGCGCCCCCACCGGGAGTTATAGAAAAAACTTCTTTTCGCCAAGATGGAGCAGCTTGCCGAACTGATTGATAAGAGTAGACCTTATTTTCGCCTAGATTTTGATGTTTATATTTTTGAAGACTCGAAAATAAGATTATTTTAATAAACAAAGTTTATAGAGCTGAAATATATTGATGATATAGGAAATAGATGAAGATTTCTTAGACGAAACTTACGGTGAAAGCGGTACATTATCAGGCTTAGACTCAGAGTCGGTAAAGAATGCCTCAATTAATGAGGCATTCATATGACATGCATTTCAAATTATCATGCAGGACGAGATATTTCCTTCAGCTTTAAAAGAAATGATTGGAAACATCAGTGGTAACCTAAATTTTATTCAGGTTGGTTACAAACCAAATCTGACTGTATCAGGCTGTCCAAATTTGATTTGGGATTTGATGTGTTGTGTATAGACCCTTGGCCCTTTCATGTTAAGTTTCATTGGGTTTGCATTTTGACTTTTCATGCCCAACAGAACAATCACATTATGGCATTGCATAATAGTGCAGGCAGGGTCTATTGCCATAAACTGAGAAAATATTCAAATGATAATTTCGCATTCTTCTGTTCAACAACGAATTAATAACTGGGATTTGGATTTTATAGAGTTTTATTCTTCTTCTTCCATTAAAGTGAAGAACTGCTTAAGCTGCTTCATCTCACTGTAATAAAACTTGTGCGTGAGGGGGAAATCCATGTCAGTATTTACAATTTAAAAAGCTGCCAAAATATGTGCTGTAGGTCTTATAACATGGTGAGAAACTGGATCCTGGTTTGGAAGATCTCGAAAGACTCTGCCTCTGTGAACTGTGCTGGCAGATGGTTCCATAGCCTGATGGTGGAGGGAAAGAAGGACTATCAATAAAAGGAATTAAACCATTCTGCATGACAATTTATTTTGATAATGGAATAAATTAAAATGAAATAACTGACTTAATTAAGGATTTTCTCGGTTTATGGTGCTGAACCTTAGTACAATATAAATCAAGAGGGACCGCTAACTCTAAAAATAGCATCGTGATCTTCCGTTTTTCACAGCGCCCCCACCGGGAGTTATAGAAAAAACTTCTTTTCGCCAAGATGGAGCAGCTTGCCGAACTGATTGATAAGAGTAGACCTTATTTTCGCCTAGATTTTGATGTTTATATTTTTGAAGACTCGAAAATAAGATTATTTTAATAAACAAAGTTTATAGAGCTGAAATATATTGATGATATAGGAAATAGATGAAGATTTCTTAGACGAAACTTACGGTGAAAGCGGTACATTATCAGGCTTAGACTCAGAGTCGGTAAAGAATGCCTCAATTAATGAGGCATTCATATGACATGCATTTCAAATTATCATGCAGGACGAGATATTTCCTTCAGCTTTAAAAGAAATGATTGGAAACATCAGTGGTAACCTAAATTTTATTCAGGTTGGTTACAAACCAAATCTGACTGTATCAGGCTGTCCAAATTTGATTTGGGATTTGATGTGTTGTGTATAGACCCTTGGCCCTTTCATGTTAAGTTTCATTGGGTTTGCATTTTGACTTTTCATGCCCAACAGAACAATCAGATCATGGCATTGCATAATAGTGCGGGCAGGGTCTATTGCCATAAACTGAGAAAATATTCAAATGATAATTTCGTATTCTTCTGTTCAACAACGAATTAATAACTGGGATTTGGATTTTATAGAGTTTTATTCTTCTTCTTCCATTAAAGTGAAGAACTGCTTAAGCTGCTTCATCTCACTGTAATAAAACATGTGCGTGAGGGGGAAATCCATGTCAGTATTTACAATTTAAAAAGCTGCCAAAATATGTGCTGTAGGTCTTATAAAATGCTGAAAAACTGGATCCTGGTTTGGAAGATCTCGAAAGACTCTGCCTCTGTGAACTGTGCTGGCAGATAGTTCCATAGCCTGATGGTGGAGGGAAAGAAGGACTCTATCAATAAATAGAATTAAACCATTGTGCATGACAATTTATTTTGATAATGGGATAAATTAAAATGAAATAACTGACTTAATTAAGGATTTTCTCAGTTTATGGTGCTGAACCCTAGTACAATATAAATCATGATGTTATTGTGATCGTGCTTGTGGGCGAAGGTGGCATTATTAGTGAGAAAAATGTTCCAAATGAAACTTAAGGTGAAAGGGTCTGCTATGCTCTATGGTACCTGTAAACAATAACATGGCCTCCAAGCGGTTCGCACTTGCAGATGTCAAGAGAGTAAATAAAGGACTGAAAATTAATAGGTATGAGCATACAATCATAGGTCTATGTCATGATAAATTCGTTACACAGTTAGTGACCTGAAAAAAAATATATATGATGTGGAAAACTGGTATAGGGCGAGGCATGATATGAGTTTTCCACACCATTTATTTTTCAGTATCAGGTTACTAACTGACTTGTAACTAATAAGTAATATATGGCATCAATTTAGATGATGTTGGAGTGAGGTATCCTAGATCATTAATAACAGTTATACCATGTATAAACTATAACTTTAACAAAATCCTAAAGTTTATATCTGTTAAATTTCAGTTTCATTTCAATTCCATTTCATTAACAGACTGGTATGTAAATTATACTTTGCATTCCTCAATCCGCCATACAGCTTGATCAAGCTATTTGGCTTTGAACCCAACCTGGCAACATGTTAACTGTCCAGAGAACATGCTTTAGACAGTTAAAAAAGGGAAATATTTTCCATTGAGTATTTTCATTGGACACTGAGTTTCTGTGTCAGTTGCAAACAATAGTATGACAGAATTTTTTACTATTCATTTATATCTTGGTATTGATATTTCTTTTTTCCAGTCAAATGACTATAATCTTATTTTATTTCTTCTTTCATTGTATACAATGTTATTAGCATGTTTGATATTGTTTTTATTTCTTGTTTCAACCCTTATTTCTGTTTGGCAATGATATTAAGAATCTATTAAATCAATGTTAAATTACCTGGTATTTGTACTTTTTATTAAAACTAAATCATTTCTCCTTACAGTGAATATCTAGAATCCCTTTCCTTAGTCTTCAAGTATTAAATGCCTACCTTCAAGTTTAATGAAATACATTTTCAGTTTTTCACATAACAATTGAAATTTAAATGAAATATTTTAATACAGTTATTTACATGTATTATTATGCAATTAATAAAAAAATATTTGATTTCTTTACATGCACCAATTTCAGTTCTTTATTCAAATATTAAACATTCTAATATTTTTCTTTAAAATTTGTTTTACAGTTTTGGAAGTGGTCCAAGCACTGAAGCCCATAATGGAAGGTATGATAGTAAAAGAAATATTTACATCTGCTGCAAAAGAGAAGGCATGGGGAAATTTTCATAATATCCAGCCAAAGTTGCTCTCCAATCTGGACAAGATTGTTAACAACAAGCAACTTTCCACAATGATTTCTCTGACAGTGGCAGAGGAGTTCATTAAACAATCATGCCCTTCAAGATCTTCCCATCAAGAAGAGAAATCACTTTCTGTAACATCATCTGAAAGAGATATTGTTGCATATATAGCTGGGTTTGTTTTGTTTAGATGCAAAAGGAAATTCTTATCTTTTGATAAGTATCTTGAAGGTCTTACCGATAGAGATGGCAGTACAAAATTGATATCTGTAAAGTCTAAAGGAGGCCTTACACAGCCATCTGCTAATCTGGTTGATTTTTTTTTTGTTATGATGGAGTTACACTTTAGGAATTCCTCTCCATCAGTGATTATACCTACTTGTCAAGAGTTCTGTGAAATTGTGTGCACTGATAGTGACGCCATTTCTTTATTTTATAGCATCACTTATCATTATGATTCAGATAGTAAAGTACAGGAAAAGCTATTGAAATCATTTATTATGTTGTTTCACAAAGTTCGGTGTCATGCCAAATGTAGGCAAATGAGGAAAAATTTTTCATGAAATCTAAGACATCAAAAAAACCAAAACCACTTCGCAAATGTATTGACTAGGGTAAATTTTAGCTTGCTAAATTATGGTATAACAATGCATGTCCCGTAAGCTACCAAAGATCATAGCGCTTGAGTGCAAAGTTTAGAGGGTATTTACATTTGACTAGTGACCTTGACCTACATGACTGACCGTATATAAGAATTTTGGTTAAGAAGTTCTATAACCAGCATTCTTTTACAACATATATGGTAAGGCTTTGATATTCAGAACAGTACATAGATTCACCTTAAGGAGTACTACATTTTTATATCGAAATAGGAGTTTTAATATTGCATATATAATTGTATATAACAGTTTTAATTTTACTATCCAGCCATATGGTCATTAGTTGTTTCTTATCACTAGATAGGATGATTAGGAAAACATAGTTATTTAGTGACGTTTTATCTTCTTGATAGGACTGTGAGAAACAGTAGGTATTCTCCTGCTTCCATCTCTACCAGCAGTATTTCCCCTTGGAATAATGCTCATTGCCAGGCTCCTTTGCAACCTGAGCTGATTTTCCTGGTAGCTGGAATTATGAAAATGTTTTTTACTGTATGATTGGCAATTTTAGTGTGTATGACTTTATCAAGAACTTGTTACTGGTATTAAGACATAATGCCATGAATATTACACTATGCTCCTTTTTTTTAATATAATTTGTTTTCAGTTTTCTATTGCGTGTAGATGTGATTTTAATTATTTTTATGTACATGTTTTATTTGAATTTGATGTCTCATAAATAGAAACATATCATTAAAGAATACTTTCTTCTTTCTTTAGATCCCATTACCCGTACCTGAATTGTTGCATTGTAGGGGTTTCATGCCTTGCCCCAAGGCCCCTGTGTCTGCCGAAATGCTCCTCTAGTGGGTCCTGACAAAATATTTGACTGAACACGTACGAAACACCATTTTGCAATAGGTATCTTGTAGCCTCTATGAAAGCATTTACTGAAAAGTAGGTAAAATTTTTCAGAAATTTTGGTATGATTTCTGAAAGACGGCTGTCTTGCAATCATGGATTTCCAGTGATGCTAGATTGTTTGTTTATTGTTTTAAGTTACACCATGATTATTTCATGTATATTGTGACGACATCTGACTGATGCAAGCTATAGAAATTTAGACCTATGCAAAGCACCAACAGGAAGCAGTGAGGGTTCTTTTAATGTCACACCTACCGTGACATAGGAAATTTTTGGTCTGCAAGGCTCCAGCCTGGCCTGAGCAGGGTTTGAATCTGTGACCTCTGGATCACGAGTCCAGAACTGTACCATTGAGCCTCGCCAGCTTCTAGTGATGCTAAACAAATTATGTGACTTTTAAACAATCTTATTTGACAATTTTTCTTAATTATGAAGATCAGAAATGACTTTGTTGAGCATTGATTGACATCAGCTTTGAAACATAGACTTTGTACTTGAATATGAGACCCAGAGGGAGAAAGCATCACAATGTCAATGTTAACATAGTAAAATTGTATACAGCACCTTACCTGTCATCTGAATCCCCTCGTATGTTTGATGAGTAAGAAACATTTTGTTTTGTTCTTGTTTTGTAAATCCTGTTCGCGCAAACACACAGGCTTTCCATCGTTGTAAGTATCCCAAAACTCAGTCTTTGAAAACTGTAAAAGTAATGATTGTGTTACACAACAGTAATAATTCCATGTATCAATAATAATGAAATGAAATCTGATTTATCAATATAGATTAGCTGATAGTGACAGATGACGATTAAGTCACTTGGCTTCATTTTCTGTACTATTCACAATCTACTTTGAAAAACAAAATGATCGAAAGAAATGAAGTACTGATGACATTCCAAACAAAAATTTCATTCACTTTTGACCAGAAACGATTATAGTGAGGCCCATCGCAAATGACTAAGTTCAAATTAATCAAAATGCGTTGTTTGCAATTTTCGCATCAATAATTTATCGGGAAATAGTTTTAACATGTAAATCAAAATCATATCATTAGAATATTCATTTTGATATCTTCTCATTTCTTAAATTTCATCTCATTTGGAGTAGAAATAAAGAAATTAGGGCAATTTGAAAATAGCTAAAATCATTAAAATATCTAACGATACCGCGGCGGCACAGCGAGATGTTTATTTTGCCTTATAATTGACGGCGCGCTTAGAATCAACATAAAAGCGATATGTTCACTGGCGTTGTTCGGGGTCACGAATTTATCAAATCCAGTGAAGTGAGGTTTTTCAGGTAGATACGTCCATTACCTGTAAACAGCTGATCGCCAAAGCGAAAACGATGTACGATGCGGGCACACATAAGTTTTTTAAATATATAATTTTCACTTTTTAATTTATTTCTACCGGCCCATAATATGCGATAAGTATGTTTCCCCCGATTCATTTGATACCATTTTTATGAAAATATACCTAGAAATGACTACAAACATTTAAAAATAAAAAGATAGCGTCTTCCTCTTTGCCAAAACAACGGTCCGCCATATTGTTTCACGAATCATTTGATTACATCGATATACATATTAAACAATCGTACATTATAAAGTTCTCAAATAAGAGAACACATAACGAAAGCAATGTCTATAGAAGTAATTATGATTATCCTGTTTGTGAAAAAATTACCCCGTAGCTATTATTTACAAAGTTTTATTTCTCAAAAGTTTCATTTCATCATTCATGATGTAATTTGAAGAACGGCGTAGGCGCGTGGGTTAATACTTGCCGTGAACGATTTTTACATTCGAATTGATAATTATTGGTATTTACATTAATTAAACATTTGACGATTTCATATAGTTTATTGAAATTTTGTAGCTCTATTAATACGATTTTACACGAGTTTCCTCTGACTCGGGGCGACCTCCACGTATTGTCGTTTAGAATTGTGTACAGAAATACACATTTCAATGTAATAAATACCAAGACATATATTGTGCGATAAAATAAGACATCATTTCATCATTTAGTTTACATTGACCCCACTGTTTACAACTTCAGACTTACATTTTAATTGCAGATAAGTCTAGACCTCTGCGAAAGGAAGGTGGGGGCGGGGGGATAATTTATTCATATTTAAGGAAGATATTTTTTGTTAAAGGAAAAATGACCAGACTAAGCGCCTATTTCGATTCAAATGATTTGGTTTTAATCCTCTTTAATTAATTATGGTATTCATATCAGTGGCGAATCCAGAATTTCCAAAATGGGAGGGGGGGGGGGGCGCACATGTGAAAGTCCAATATAAACCAAGATACTCTGCCAAAGGGGCGAAATCTGAAGATTTGCTCATAATTGTGGCAAAAAGGGGAAGCGATCCCTATAAATCCGCCACTGTAGATATTAAAATGAGAGAACAAGTATATAACAATGAGAGAACAAGTTGTGTTAAGGTACTACGAAACGTCAATCGTCGCGTGACCTAAGATTCACGAAAAAAAAAAAAAAAAAAAAAGAAATAAAGGTTTTAAATTTGTAATGTTTTATTTAGATAACTGTGTATTGAAGACTTTATAGAAAATAATTCTAATTTTAATATTCCCGATATACCTGTAATTGGCACTCGAACAAGTGTGTTTTTCAGTACAGCTCGCACGAAAACACCAGCGACAGCGTTGACTCTTCGTCATGTCCAATCAGATGGCCAGTACCATGACGAATTCTATAATATCTTTTATAGTTGACTTCCTAATCAAGTTGCAATGTTTTCAATATATCGAGGGTATATCGAGGTAACGCCGTCTAGGGCGATCACCTGTCACCTCTGCGGCTAAATTATTACGTAATATCACCTCAACCGGCTGTTTGACCTAGCAAATATCAACCTTCATTTCGTACATTTCAACAGCTTTCAAGATATTAATTAGCGATCTTAATAAACTGGGTATTCATATTAATGAAAGACAAGGACTAGTTATCAGGTTTCCTGTTAATTGTGAAGGATGATCATGAAGGAAAAATAAAGAACAGGAATTGAAATCAACCAAACTTTACGACAATTTGTATTCATGAAGAGTTTATATTTGAGATTTTAACACTTTTAATAAAAGTTTTTTGTGTTTTTAAAATAATGAATATAATACATATAGTAGATTAATATAAAACATTAAGCTATACTATGATAAATTAAAAGGTATGTGATATTTTTCACATTTTTAAAAAGAGTTATCCGCCCCTGATTTAGGTAAAAATGTTTTTGCTTATACAGAGCTTATTTTTTGTCATACAATCTAAATTCCTTCAAATATCTCATAAGTAACAATTTTAAATAAATTTTTACATTATTGTGAATCCTTGTATAAGTTTTTAGAAAAATGACCTTGGACATTTGGACTTCGTCATTTTCATCAAAGTGAAAAACCATTCTTCCTCAAGTTTAAGAGATTAAATTTGAGATAATAAGACTTACAACCAATGCTTTTATCTTTTTCCGTAATACCTGTAGTACATAGAGTAGATTAATATAAATAAATCACAAATTTTATGCATAGCTGATTAAGTTATACGCTCATAAAATTGCGAGGTTGTGCATTTTCATTTGCTCGAAAAAGGGGTAAAAATGTAATATTGTCCATTTTCAAATCCTCATATCTTGTAAAGTACTCGAGATAAACCCGTGAAATTTTTAGAATTTGTTGACTATAAAACATGCTTTGTAACTTACTTATTCTCTGGTATATTGTGATACAAATAAATTATTTAAAGGTATCTAAAAAGTGTATCTCATGTGTTTTTAAGGAAAGAGTTTGGGCCTCCCTAACGATTATATTACTAATTTACTTCAAATCTAGGGTCATCTAGATTTCTGTAGGTTGCCAGATCTGGTTTTCTACTGTACGCTGCCTCAAACATGGATCTTCCATTCAGACAATCAAAAAAGCGATCAACCAAGGAAATGAAGGTGGCAGTTTCAGCAACCTCTGGACCATAGTAAGCCTTCATCACTTTTGATACAGTGCTGCTCAGAACCTAGATTTGAAAAAAAAGGTTATATATGTAGATAAAAGTTTAACATGATTCATATCTTTCAACTTTGAATGTAGCAGTGTTTTTGTTTTAAACTATAGACTCTTTCAAGAGGCTAAATGTCACATGGTTGTCCTTTTATACCTAAATCTTATAAGATATGGCCTACTCTTGCAGTTAAAGGAATGTTACTGCCTGTGCAGCAAGATACACCCTCATTGTCGAAGATGGTGTCAGGTATACATGATCATTGCGAAGTTTGGTCCTATACAGATGGCCATGCATGTCATCAGTGTATATCTTCTCAACATGGGACCATAGCATATGCCTGTCATTGTTCTGGAATTCAAAACCAATAAGGTAAGCTCTAGTAAACTTACATTACACTCTTAATAGACTGGATCAAAATTAGAATAATCAGGTATTTATGTAGTGACTGTATGTTCAAATGATCAATAAATATTTACCCATAAGTACTTTGTTCCTCCAGGTCTAGATTTATGCAGATTATTTCTTATCGTTTTGATAAGGTGGGGTGCATCTGAGAAAAAATAGATGAATCTATCTTCTGTTGCATATGGATTGCTGCTTCGATAAACCACCTCCTCACTATTGACTCTATGCAGTCTGTATAGCCTCTGATTTGATGAAGCCTTGTCACTTGTTGATGCAATGACCTTTTTCGACAAAAGAAATAAATGTTTTCAATTTGAATGTGATTGTGATTCAGAAATCTGATCTGTTAATTACATTTATTCATTATTGATTGATTTATTTATTTATCGCTTGTACCTTTAGACCACATGAAACTTCCAAGTAGGAAACAGCCCTCCATAGTACAGGAAACAATTCATCTGCTGTTGAGGACCTTGTGGGAAAATGCTCTATAGCCATCTTTATGTTTGAATTTATCCCAATAACCATAAACACAAGAACATGTGTTGCGATATTCCTTGTTTCATCCTAATAATAAGGTAAGTAATTTCTATAAATACTTTACTGCTGGAGATGAAATATAGCTAATAAATATTGCACTATAAGTGTAGGGGGTAGGCGTAAAGTCTAAAAGTAAGATATAAGGAATAAAAGAAACCCCAAAGTGATGCTCATTTTAAAATTTTCAGCATTTTTATTTTTAGTGTTGTTTCTCCTAAATATCTTAAACGATTTTGCAGTCAAATCTTTTTCATGTAATTTGCAGGGCTCATTACAATGATTTGTATCTACAGAATTAGACATAAAATTAAATTCAGAATGTATCCTATGTAATCTAGCAACCTTAATATGCTGAATTAATTACTTTGAGTCACAATTAATTATAGAAAGTATTCAACAACAACTTAATTGACAATCAGAAAACAATTTTTAATGAAATCTCACTGGAATTGCTCTTGGAGCTGGGTGATGAGTTGTCACACTCTTTTTTGGCATATGCATGGTGGGTATACTTCCTTTGATTAACTTGTATCCCTTTCCTTCAAATGGAAAATATTTTTTGTAAGTCAAGTCATTACAAAATGGTAAATTGATAACTGTGATTTATTAGAATTTAGAATACAGAAAAAGAGAATACAGGTATGTATATTGATTTATTGTTACATCACTAGATCTATGTACATTATTGAAAAGTTGAACACAGATATGCATATTATATATATTGTTACAGCATAGGAGTAATAGAAAAGTTTAATACTTAAATGCATATTTTAAAAACACTGAAAGAAAGATTCATATACATGCTAGAAATAAAGTGGATATTAAAAAGAAATTATTAAATCCACACAATCAACAGTTGATCTAAAAATTCTTCTCTTATCACAACTCATGTTAATTTTCACATTGTTAAGTTTTGTTGTAAATGGACCTCATTGGAAATAAGCATTTGTGCTTTAATGGATTATCCAAGGTCAAAGTCATTAACATCTGTGACACTTATAATTGTGAAATTTGATATGTGTGACTTTCTGTGATGGATACGCAGTGAGGAATATTACAAAATCTAATGTGATCAACCTTCATTCTATGTGATATTATTTACGTATCACCATCTGTGATATCATTTATGAATTACGATCTGTGATATCTATATATTACCATTTGTGATGTTATTTATGAACTACCATCTGTGATATTACTATGAATTACCATCTGTTATATAGAGTAGTTATGAATTACCACATACGATCATGATACAATCTATCGTAAAATATTTTAAAACAACAATGTCATATCATATGAAACCATCAGTATTATTTATTAGTGAATTAAATTATGCAAGTTAAATGTTCTCAATGTATTGTGCCATCAGATGTATTATAATTGTTTACTAGTATGCATATTTAGTCTGTATCATGCACTGATTTTTATCTTGAACAGCAAATTATCATGGATGAATAAACTGCAGCAAATGACAAGGTACTTGAAAAGCTTGAATAAATATCAAGTCATTCTCAAGCACTTGCATCAGTAGCCACAACAAATAAAATTCATGCAGAACGAAAACGAACTCTGTAAATTCTGGTAAAGTCTAAAGATGCCAGGAAACGACGATCTATCAAAACATTCCAAACAACCTAAAAATAGAAATAAAAAATACTTTAATAAAAGATAAAAAAATGTACTAATCATATTTTAAACCATATTTTACCATGAAACCATAAACATTTGTCCTCGAAATGAGAAGAACAAATGTGGTCGGTTTCTGGATGGAACGATTTGTCGCATCGGCTTACTGCAGCAATAAGCTGGGCTCTCAAAATTTTGTCCGCTGGAAAAGAGAAATAACTCACTCTTCTCCTACCCTCTACATCACCTTTATTAGTTTTAGCATTTGAATTGTAACAACCGACCACACAACAAGTCCCCCCCCCCCCCCATTACACATACGATTTTGTATTGACCGCCCTATAGATTGTTTACAATGTTGCTATAACAGTAACTCCCGGTGGGGGCGCTGCGAAAAACGGAACATCGATTTTCCATTCGGAACTCGATTACTATTATTAGAAAGTAAAAATCCCGAGAGTTTTGAATAAAGTTAGCGGTTCCTCTTCATGCGCGGATACAGAGGGGGGATTAGGAGTCTGGAACCCCCCCCCCCCCTGGAATCCGAAAATTTTACCAAAAAGGTAATATTTGGGCATTTTTGGGGTTGGAACCCCCCCCCCCCCCCCCCCTACTCGTCTAAGAGAAAAATTTACCTTTTTTGATTGGACCCCCTCTGACAAAAATTTCCGCGCATGCTCTTGATACAGGTCTATGCTCGGACAAAAAGACAGCAATTATCAAAACCGGAATATGGTCTATTATATAATGTTGCAGAAACCCGCCAAAACATAACATGACGTCATTGTGACGTCACTATGGCCCAGGGCATTATATGAAGCGGGAGACACTGCAACAATCAACATGCCAAGAAAAACGCTGTAGTGCAACCTTTTCCAACTCTGTTTGTTGTGTAATTCCACATAAAGACTGTTCTATATCTATTTGAAATGCGTCATGCTGGGCCTAACTTTTAGATTATAAAATATCAACAGAATTTCAATTTATATAAATACGCAATTACGCCTCTTAGAAGTTGGACACAGCTATAAATATTATTTATAGGTTTCCATTTATTATTTACAACAAAATTTTATTACCAAATTGGGCAAAATGCCCTTGCACTTGTTGAATGTTTGTTGTTACTAATACTATAATTAATACTATATGTGCTATATATAGCAGTCACGTGATTGCAAACAACTAGATATACAATTTTTTAAAATGTGTGAAAAAGTAAACATGTTAAACAATTTGCATTTTTACCATTTTTGTAAAAATAATTTATTCTATTTATTATGCGGTTTTCAATATAGACTATATAATGTCAATCACGTCGTGGAGTGCCTTAATGTTACTACGATAACAGCGTTGTGTAATTAAAAGAAAGATTTATACATTTTCTTTTTAGGGGAAACATAGCTTTCATGAATTGTAAAGATAGTTGCTTTTGGGTTTTATGAAATTTTCCATTATAATTTCAATAAAATACCAAGGTAACAAAATTCATCAACTATAACTATATTTTCACTATCAAAACCCCATCGTTCATTTTCTTTTACAGGACCTCCGTTCCTAAAAACCAAGAGTTTTGTTTTAGAGATATTTAACAGTAACGCAAAACAATGAATCTAACATATTTTGAAGCCCGGCCTGTAATAGAGTCAGAAAAAAATAACAGTATCATCAAGATTATTCCACGTATATGGTGACGGCATCTGCCTGATGCATTGTAAACAAATTTAGACCTTTGCAACTCACCCCCCCCCCCCTCCCGTGACATGCGATCTCAGTTTTTACTGTCTTGTCCGAAAGACAGAACACCGGTGTGCCCAGGGCGGACATCGAACCCGGGACCTCTAGTTCGCAAGAGAACACCTCATCCACGAGGCCACACGGACTCTCTCTCTCTCTCTCTCTCTCTCTCTTTATACATTTTTGCTACCTTACGATAACATTGTAAAGTTACGGTAAACAAGTACTGAAATTGACACATCGCTTTGCAGAAAATTTCTTGAATTTCGTGACGTCATTTTCAATGTTTTTCCAAGGTATGATCGAGGTGTAAAGTATTGTGACGTCATCCGATTTGACCATATAAATGCCGAAATTACCAGTACGTATTTGCGAAATTACAAAATAAGTTGCCGAATTTACTAATTATGTTACCGACATTACCGCAGTAATAGGTAGATATAATGATGTTATTTATCACCAAAAAAAAAAAAAAAAAAAAGATTTATTTCATAATATTATCAGAGACATATATATGTGTATATATGTCTCTGATATTATATACTTTGAATCAAGAAGGATATGCAACTCGAGATTTGAGCGAAACGTAAACCAAAGTGAATGGCGATGCCTATGGTGCACACACATTTCAACAGTAATCAGTCCGCTGCGTTGTTAAACATAACCATCCACCCTACGTACAAATTAATATTTAAACTTTAGTTGTCAATGTGTCTTTTGTACCAATAGTTTAGTAGAAATAAGCTGGCAAATATCTAACAATACACCCTCTAACAGTTTTTTCGTATGACGGAAATGCGGCCAGGAGGAAATGTTCGACCCTATTAAAACTTTTCCACTTTCTCGGCAATGGCAAAGAGGACACATAAAATGGGTAACAAACTTTAGTTTATATCTTGAACTATTAATTGTGATATAAAGTGTAGATCGCTTTAGGGGAAATTCGTAGAAATTAGCTGACAAATAACCATCAAATTTTCGGTATGGCGACCGGGAGGAAATGTCCAATCCTCTTGAAACTTTTCCCATTTTCTTTAGCTTATAGCCTGATCTATTAACTGATATCACTTTTAGATTGCTGTAAGGAAAATTAGTAGAAACAAGCTTAAATTGTTTATAAGTCCTAGGCTTGTTTTAATGTAGTCATTTAAAAGTAAATTTTTTGACGATATTCGTGGATTTGCGATGAAGAAACCCCAATTTCAATCTTTAAATCTAAACTAATAATTATTTTACATGTTTGCCGCTGAGTTAACATATATAACAAAAATGGAAATTTATTTTAGTACTTTATTGAAAAAGAAAATGGTATACATACATATATTCAAACAATTATTTCATAATGATTTGTAAAAGATAACACAGAAAATATGTAACAATAATAAAAAAATATATTCAAAGTGAATTTCAAACATCAGATAAGCTACTATTAAAGGAAACGGTATACATATTTAGAGAGTTAGATATTTCAACATGATCTATAAAAGATAAACACAGAAAATACATAAAAATATGAATAAATTAAAACATGTCATTCAAATTAAAGATCAAGCATCTATCGGACCAGCTACTATTAAAGAATGATAAATATCCATGGTTCTGGTAAAAAATGTAAACAAATCAAATATATTATCTAACTCATATTAAATTAAAGCATATATTTACATTCAACCACACAATGCATGATACATACATACACATTCATACAATATATAGAACTATCATTATTTGAAAAAAAAATACAAAAAACCACTAGACCTGTTGGTAAAGAGTTTCTCCACAAGAGAACCGGTGCTGGTTGTGTCATTCTTTTTTATTAAATGGTTGACGTTAACCAATTTTACTTTTCTCTCATTTTCTTTGCTTTTTGTGTCGCCATCAAGAGACAAACCGGGAAATTTCCAAAGATATTAACATATATGACAATATTGCCTCATATCAAGAATGCATGTTCTTCGCTTTTAATATTTTGTCTCTGCTTTAATAGAAGTATTCATATACTTTTCAATTTATTATGTATGAAGCATCTGGTTCTAATATTACTTGTCACTTTTGTTTTATTATGTTTTGAATGAAGTGTTTTACATTTCGTAAATATATGTTTTAAGTGTGCGATCTGAATTCTTTTAGATAAATCTGTTTGGGAGATGAACCAGAACTATTCCGACTCCCACATTCATCCGGAAAAGATCGCTTATAACAAGGACTTATAAACAAGAGTCCTTGCTTATCATTATTGTGTTGTATCACAAAGTATTTTCTTTCTTTCCACGTACTAGGAATACATTTAATTCCTTTTTTAACGACAGAAAATTCGTGTGAGGGTTAATATTTTCCTCATCTTCGCACACAGAATCTTTTCTCAGACAGTCATTTGATAAATTTTGTACACTTTCATCTAAAGTAAAAACTACAGAACACTCATTATTCACATCCTACGACTTGAAGCAAAGAAGTCCTTGCTTAAAGAACGAATCCACGCACATTTAAATGGAAAAGAGGTCAATTTGGCGCCAACGACAAAATTCGGAACCCCTCGGACATTTCGACATTTAATTTTAAATAGACAGCCTGACAGGTAAGAAAATGTACCCACAGCTGCACCGACCTCGCTACCACCGTACATACACATTTATTTAGAGAGACATTGTCAATATTCGTTACACGGTACATGTTGTACTTGCTTGGTTTAGCAACAGTTTGTAGATCTTTTCATAATGCATACCTGCTTAATTTTTCTTCTTTCAGTTTCACTTTCACTTTTAGTTTGATATTTTTATGCTTTGGATAATACGAGTTGAGTTGAATTCAAAAGCTACTACACAGCGTAAACTGCGGCAGTATCCTGTTTACATGTGACGCACGA
This sequence comes from Pteria penguin, assembly GCA_035048485.1. Taxonomy (NCBI): domain Eukaryota; kingdom Metazoa; phylum Mollusca; class Bivalvia; order Pterioida; family Pteriidae; genus Pteria; species Pteria penguin. The sequence goes on along the minus strand of CM068588.1, from coordinate 7,812,172 downwards.
TCTGTACTAATGTCCGTCCACGGCTCATTCCATGTAAACATTCTATTTTTATCGAATGACCCAATTTGCATCATATTTGTTGGGGGATATGTCTCGGGATTTATCATCGCTTTCTACAAAAAATCTGATATTTTGAAATCTCATCATTACAAACTGGAATCATATAAAATTCGAAGAAGGGAAGGGAGTCGGTTCACAGTTGTCTTAATGAGATTCCTCGATGAATTTCAGAAATTTAACTCATTTAGCTCTAATGTGCTCAAAATATAATTAGCAAAGTTGCATTACAATTTACAGACTATAGAGTTTGCCCATGTGATGTCACACCACTAGTATTAGCGGCCATGTTGGAGTACAACTCTCGGACTTTTTCCATCTCTACCATGTAAACTTCATTAAATTTCTGAGAAAATAACTATTTATCAAGGTAGATTTCGTAACTTCTGTCTTAATTAATCAGTAAATATAATCAATCAGTTAAAAATTTTCTGTAAAATATTTAGACATACAGTGTGATTATTTCATAAAATTAAGTTAAATCAAGCAGTTTTATATGAGCATTGATGGATAAAGTCCGAGAGTTGTACTCCAATGAGGGAGATAACTCTAGCTAGTCGGCTAGGACCAGTAGTCGGCTACAACGTGAGTTCGGCTATGTCTGGCATGATTTGTAAAGTTTTGTTTATTGCAATTGTCTTCTGCTTGAGATCGAATTTCATTAGAAAAAAGGTTATCCTGTTATTGTAAACACCAAAGAAGAAATCGGAGGAAATCCTATCGTCATTATCCAGCATCGGTTTTCATTGGCTGGGGGTAGTGATGTCACAAGGTTGAAAATAGATTCATCCTAGTCATTGACCCACAATATGTGCATACACTTTGATGTGACATAAAGGTTGAGGATCACTAAGGGGAAAAGTTAAACTTAAATGTCAGGCACTACATTGCGGTACATTGTATATATATATTTAAAGGAAAGCATCTTTAATTACAGTGTACAAATGTAGTATACTTTGCCCTGAGTATGGTATATCCAGGGGGGAAACTTTGTAAGAAAATCTTAGGGGCCAAGTGGGCCCCTAACTTTTAAAATTAAGGAGCCCACTAAAATTTTCACGGGCCCACATCTTTTCAATGTACTTGTTCAGTTATACAGATGAAATTAAAGAATTATGAATGCATGTTTTGTATAAGAGATTGTAATTTATTCAAAATACACAATTTATTCAAATTCAAATTTATTCACTTTATTCAAGGATGAAAGGGCAACTAAACAAAATGGCCGATTTGAGTTCGTTTGGTTGCCACTTCATTCTTGATCGTTTTGAAATTGACCAATTGCATTTAATCGTAGTTGTCAAATAATCTACTAGGGATATATTTTATTGATAGAACTACCTTATCTGTGCAATATTTTCTACAGAAAAAAGGAATCCTGCCCTTCCTGATAGATTTTATTAAACCTTACGCATAAATCGATAAAACGTCTATGATCGAAAAGCAAAATGAGCGAAACGACTTTATGTATCTATCGACGCTTTAATCATTCGGAACTATCTCGCACTTTACTCGAAACTTATTACGTAGGAAAAAGTCGATGCTATACAAATGACATTTTATTGAGTGTTACAGGAACTTCGCACATAAACTGCCATGCTGCGATGAGCAAAGACCTCTCTATGTCTTACGAAAATTACATTCGCCATGTGGGCGATTTCTTTTGAAATTTCACGAGCCCACACCCAAGAACTGGTCGCCAATGCGAGTGGGTGAGTGGAAAGTTTCCCCCCTGTATATCTATGTTTACATGTGTATTTACAGCTCTATATGTAAGTAGTGTCCAACACACTTTTTCTACATATTAGATTAATGAAAGTAATTTTGTAAAAGAAAATGGCGAAATTCCCCCTATATTTCATTTTGTTCGTTTTGCCAGTTATCATTTAAAACATTAAGGATATTTATTCCATATATAAAATGACAATTTTAATTATTCTAGCCATCATCAGCTGTAAAAGTATCAATTAGTGTCAAACCCCATCCACTATTAGTTTTTTTGCATTTAATCTATAAATTAATTCAACTACATTTTCTTTTGGGTCACTATTTGTGTATATTTCAATCCTGATTATCAAAAATCACTTTTATTAAAATAAACAATTCCCGTGGTGCGCCCCTCCAAGCGTTCAAATGACATAGCCGACTACTGGTCCAGTACGCAAACAAAAATGGCTCCGTACCCCTCGATGAAATTAAGCTTCGGTTTTTGACCACAGATTATCGAAAAAAAATATACAAATATAAAGAATAAGAAGTAACCATCTATTGTAGTAAATTTTACGTCAAACGAAGGAGTTTGAAATAAGTTATTGACAAAAAAGCGCGATTTTTAGCCGACTACTGGTCCAGTACCAGTAATAATCACGGAGTTAATCCTCCAGGTCATCCTCGTAATGTTTCGGGGAATATCTTCATTTAGATCTTAGTGTGATGTCATGCCAACTTCGAGAATGTACATTTATATGTAGGTACTGGGCTGTTTTACCCTAAAAGCTGTTCTCACCTGGGTTGTTTCTCCCTAATTCCTGTTCGCCATGATTGGTTTGGCCATTGGTTGTTTTGCCCAATAAATAAAATAAGTCAACTGGAAACAACTGTCATAACAATCACAAAGTGCGTGTGTACGTTGACGTTATATTATAGTTGCGATATTCCGTATTGCTGGGCAATGATCAATACGTTCCAAATTTTGTAGCCATAGGACGATCTCATGACATAAGGAATAAAAACTGCATAATATTATGCAAGGTAAGACATGATTACAGTTTGACAGTTAAAATAAAGCAGTTGTTAGATAAAATAGGACAATGTCATAACGCATTTAAATGAAATGCATAACATAGTAGTAGTATTTAGAGTAAAATACAACAATCTGTTGTTTAAAAGTTTGGAATGTGAATAGACTTGAACAATAAAAGTTTGATACTTTATTAGATTAAGGTATATACAACTTATACAGCAATTTATAGTCTATGATTTATAATTAACATGGGTCGTATATGTTTTTATGATAAATGTTATTAGATTATGAAAGTTAAATGATAAAATAATAAAATAAGATAATCATCTATTATAAAATACATTTGTAAAATAATCAATGCTTTTGTAAAATTTTAAATAATGTATGATCAATTAAATAAATCTTTAATATGTGATCTTGAAAAATGATGTATTGATATGTAGAACATATATTTCAGTGTAAGTTCATAATTAAAACGATGTGGTTTTTATATTTATACTTGTATTATTATGTTAGGTTTAGTCAATTTTAATGCCATACTTACGCACGTAATAATGACGTTATGACGTCAACGTTTATTTGAGTTTAGAAGCTTGTTTATATTAGACATGTAAAGATGGATGTTACGTAGATTTACTGTACTATTCTAACTATTGCTTGATAAAGGCCAGGAGGCCGAAAATTTGCGGCGAAGAGTGTTTATGTTATTTCTTTTAACAAAATATACTTATTTGTAGAAATACAAGCCTATAAAATCACAAAGTCGGGAATGGACATAGATGAAAGTAGTGCAGCAGAAAATGAAACCTGCAAGATTAATCCTGAAAGGGAAAGCAATGATACTGAAGGTATGCATAGGGAGGAAAAGGGGTTGTCATTAATTGGTAAGGATGGAGGGGAGGGGTGTTGCAGATCGCTAAGTGGTATCAATGAAATGATCTGACATTGACAACACATAGTATATAAATATTGTATATATTGTCTTTATGTTGGTAGTTAGTAAACATCATTTTGTCTTTTATTAAATATACTCTTGACAAAATTTTTGGCAAATGATCAAATTTTGATGTTATGCATATATCTTTTATTTCAGTCTGTTCTTGTTCAGTTTGATACAGTTTGAATAATAATGTGTTCCTGATGATCTTGTAATAATTGTACTTTGCAATATAATTGGATGCTGGTGGTTAATATAGGACCATTCAGCATGTATGTCACTTACACAATCAGTAAGACAGTTAAAAACAGATGGTGGATCCCAAACTGCTAAGATGCAGAAAAAATTCAGGGGAGCACATAGTCGTTGCACTGTCCGTCCATCTGTTAAAATTTATATCTCTTAAGTCATTGATTAAAATATTATTATATTTCATACAAATATACCATGGGACAGGGACTTCAGGACAAAGATCACTCAGCATCATTTCTTCAAGGTCAAGGCCACTCAGCACATAGGCCTAAGGTTTTGGGAAAGGCTTCATATTTCATAAACCATTCATTAGAATTGTATCATATTTCACACAAATGTTCCTTTGCACAGGGACTTTTGGACAAAGGTCACTCATGATCATCTGAAAGGTCAAGGCCACTCAACATGTATTCCTAAAGAATTGGGAAAGGTTTTTATTCCAGTATATCTTACTAAACATTAATCAGAATTTTATCATTTTTCACACTAATGTCCCTTTGGAAGGGGGTTCCTTTGGCCATACTTTCTGACAGCACTCGCTCAGTCACAACTCTAAATATAAGAAAAGGCCTCATTTTCATGAATTTACCAAATTTCATGATAATAATTTTGGGGAACATCCATCTGTTTTACTGATTATTTATATTCTTTTTTTTTTTCATAAGACAGGGGAAATTCTGAAAGAAATGTTTGTTATCCAGATGCCATTGAACTTGAAGTAGCAGAGTTTCCAAGTTTGGTAGGAGTTATACATCTTTATCATTTTTAGCTTGCTTTAGAACCATTAGAGACAAGTCTTTTAAAATATTTCACATGTGTATTCCTTGTGCCATAAACTTTTATTGGGTACCAAAATTTTTGACCTTGTGACCTTGAAGTTGAAGTTTGACTTTTTACAAAAACTTTAACCTTGATCATAACTTATGAACAGTAAGAGATAAAGTTTAAATATTTCATGTGTGTATTCCTTGTGACAAGACCTTTCATTAAGTATTAATAATTTTTATGTTTTAACCTTGACTTTGAAGATTGACCTACTTACAAAAAACTTTTGCAATTTAAATTTGGTTGCCACCATGAGCTCTGTTGTCTTCTGATAACTATTAGTCAGCATGCTCTAAACTGGACCAGGCAGTTTGAAGCCCATTCACCAAAATCTATGAATTTGATCAGAAGAATTTCTTTGAAACAGTGTGACAGCAGGTTTGTCTGAAAACTTTATCTGGGTAACTTTGTCCTGAAAACAAGTATGACCTGTCAGGAAATGACCTCATGAAATATGACATGTTGATAGTGTTGTACATCGGAAGTGATTTAAGAATCGATAATCGGAAGATATTGGAAAAGGTAAACCGATCGATTATCGATTTAAATCGGAAATCCATATTCTTTCAAATTTAGAGTTTGACAAATAATTTTCGAAGTCGGACATCCGGGTATTTGATAACGAGCATTCAGGACACTTGGGATAAACATTGGACTATATCATACAGACCAATGCGCATTCCAAGAGGAATTTTTGTAAAAAGGAATAATTAAAATATTTTGTCATTCAAACAAGTACATTTTGAATACATGTTTTATACATTTCTGATCATGTTTTATAAGTGAACCCCTTCAGAATTGATAAAGGAGAGCTTAAATTTGTATTAATGTTAATGATAAACCCCGAGTTTTACCCCAAGTGTCATTGCCAGACTCCTCGAGTATCTACCTAGACCGATAGAGACAGTGACGTCACGCCGACTTCAAGAATAGATCTTATAGCAAATCTGATTGATTTGACCGATTCAGTGTTGTCGTTGGTTTTAGTCTCGTTCTTGTTAGTATTAGACAATAATATTCGAAACAATTCGCGCACAGTTTAGGCCAATGCTATTCGCACGACGGTCATGTACGTAAACTGGAATTTCTATATACACGTCAGTTGTGTAAATAGCTGAGGGAGAATGCAGTGGCTATTTACTTGACGGTCGTGCTACATGTATAGTGTACCTAATAGACTTACTGTCTAGGCCTCTTGTGCCCAAACTAATGCTGGGGAAGTTTCATACAGAAACTTTATTTGTGACCTACATATATGTGAACGTAGAACAGCTTACAAGTATTTCGACGTAACAAATGTAAAGCCGGCTGGTTATGTACCCGTCATCTACTTAGGTAACATACATTTATGTACATAAGTAACATGTACAACGATCGTGTAAATAGCTGTACCACTTTAGGTACACGACTGTTGTGTAAATAGCCGTTTCCTTTAGGTGAACACGACCGTCGTGTAAAATTGATAGCCACTACCCGCAGAGTTTAGTTCGTTCTGAATGATCTTATTTTTCCTCTCAGCGACAATCGATTATGAAGAATTGGAATCGATAATCGGAACTGAAAAACTTTTAGAGATCGACAATCGATTATCGGCGACAATTGGTTCATCACTACATGTTGATGTCCTAAACAAATAGTGTAACTCTTTACTAAAACACAGATTAAAATAGACTGTTGTTTACTTGGGTTCAATACAAGACATAAGTGTAGATAAAATCAATACATAAGAAATACATGAAAGGACAATCTTATCTTCACCATTGTTGCCGAATTTTTAGTTGACCAATGAAATCAATGTAAACAAGTGCTGTATTTAAGTAAATGGATGAACACACATTTGACTCGCAAGTAACTCAAAGTTGAAGAGTCCATGGAAATAGTTTGAGTAAAGCAGAGTTTGAAATAGACATTTGCATTGATACATAGATAATGAAATAGACTTGTGTATTGATACATAGATAATGAAATAGACATGTGTATTGATACATAGATATTGAAATAGACGTGTGTATTGATACATAGATAATGAAATAGACATGTGTATTGATACATAGATGTATTGATACATAGATAATGAAATAGACCTGTGTATTGATACATAGATAATGAAATAGACGTGTGTATTGATACATAGATAATGAAATAGACGTGTGTATTGATACATAGATAATGAAATAGATGTGTGTATTGATACATAGATATTGAAATAGACGTGTATTGAAACATAGATAATGAAATAGACGTGTGTATTGATACATAAATAATGAAGTAGACTTGTGTATTGATACATAGATAATGAAATAGACATGCGTATTGATACATAGATAATGAAATAGACATGTGTATTGATACATAAATAATGAAGTAGACTTGTGTATTGATACATAGATAATGAAATAGACTTGTGTATTGATACATAGATAATGAAATAGACTTGTGTATTGATACATAGATAATGAAATAGACCTGTGTATTGATACATAGATAATGAAATAGACGTGTGTATTGATACATAGATAATGAAATAGACGTGTGTATTGATACATAGATAATGAAATAGATGTGTGTATTGATACATAGATATTGAAATAGACGTGTATTGAAACATAGATAATGAAATAGACGTGTGTATTGATACATAAATAATGAAGTAGACTTGTGTATTGATACATAGATAATGAAATAGACATGCGTATTGATACATAGATAATGAAATAGACATGTGTATTGATACATAAATAATGAAGTAGACTTGTGTATTGATACATAGATAATGAAATAGACTTGTGTATTGATACATAGATAATGAAATAGACTTGTGTATTGATACATAGATAAGGAAATAGACTTGTGTATTAATACATAGATATTGAAATTGGGACAATCTGTTTTAACTAACCAGACATTAGAGTAATCTGCCTTATATAAAATATCACTTGACTGAACAGGTGTATACCCCGTACAATCATTCTGGTAAAACTAAGGTGCATCAGTGTGATGAAACAATTGCCAATTAATCAATGGTTGATTACTAACTCCCTTCAGATTTTTATTATTCATTCAGTTTTTATACTTTAGTTAGTTATTGCTGAAAATATGAATTTATGAAAAGCAAATCGCTATTATTATGTCTATATTTTCTCATGTAGTGGACCTAAAATCTGCTGATGGTGTATTTTTCGGTGTTTAACTTAGACTCTCCCGGGAGGGAATGGAAATTTGGGGTGGGGAATGGGACAGAATAAAGTCTAAATTAGGAAAGTTCTGAAGTTTCTGGTATACAAAGTGGCCACAGACCTGGAAAACAGAAAAACAGAAAAAATGCTTAAAAAAAAAATATTGCCTGCACAGAAAAATCCGACATTTGACACTTTTATGAAAATCAGTGAAAAATCAATGAGTTTCTTCTTCAATAAAGTTGACTACAATATTGAACTGGTGGTCTCTTTTGTTAAATGTAACTTTTAAGACTTAGCTAGGAAAGATTCAAAATTCAAAGTAAGGAAAGAAGCAGAAAAACTAGCTTCAGATATCCAAAAGCTGAAGGATGAAACAAAACTCAAATAGAAATTCTACATTGAAACTTTACAGAGGTCCACTCTGATGCTCATTACAGTTTCTTTATATGTGTTTTATGATTCAAACAAGTCATTATAACAAGTTTGTGTGTGGGGGGGGGGAGGGGAGTATAAATGAATCACACTGTGTGTCTGTTCATCTGTCCATTTAGTTAACAAGTCCGGAAAACAGATTTCTCTTTTAGTATAAGGGATAGGATTTTCATGTTTCACACACACATTCATCATAAGAAGTACTACATTTTGATACCAAGAAGTTCAACTTAGTGACCTTGACCTTGAACTTCAGTCTTGTTTATTGTTCTTTCTACTATTGTTTTGCTTCAGGGCCTTTTTCCTTTCTTGCTTTGTATATATATATATATATATATATATCTACTACTGTCATATTTAAAGACAGCCTCAATGGATATACTGGAGATTGTCTTTGTTCATATTTGGAATACTCATACTGATATATAATCCATATTTTATACTTGTAACGCTATATAGTACATGACACTATCCAGATACATATCACCGATATATAATCCATATTTTATACTTGTAACGCTATATAGTACATGACACTATCCAGATACATATCATACTGATATATAATCCATATTTTATACTTGTAACGCTATATAATACATGACACTATCCAGATACATATCATACTGATATATAATCCATATTTTATACTTGTAACGCTATATAGTACATGACACTATCCAGATACATATCATACTGATATGTAATCCATATTTTATACTTGTAACGCTATATAGTACATGACACTATCCAGATACATATCACCGATATATAATCCATATTTTATACTTGTAACGCTATATAGTACATGACACTATCCAGATATGTATCATGATGACCATAGATGCTTCAGCGTCACATCATCTCTGGGTACATGTAGAAGTATAGTACATGTAATGTCTGTCAGGGCCCTGCCATATGGCAGATGTCCTATAGTAATCATCCTGTCTGTCCGTCTGTTTGTCTGCTTGTGCATCCATCTGTCCATCAGCACTTTCTGTGGTATGTGATAACTTGAGTTTCCTTTGAACAGTTATCATAAATTTTATACACAGTATTTCAGTTGGATGAATGAGAGGAACAAACCTTTTGATTTTGAAGATTATCTGATTTGTATTTACAGTTATAGGACTTGGAAGTTTTTGTTCAGTGACATGCTAATAATAATATAATACAGTGGCTTTCCTATAGTAATTGCTCTGTCTGTCCGACTGTCTGTCTGTATGTCCATCAGCACTGTTTTTCGTAAGCAATAACTTGCGTTTCCTTTGAACAATAAGATGTGTACATTTAAAGATTTTAAGACGAAAAGAAAAACAGACTTTTTAATATAAATTGAATTGAATATTATGAGAAATAATGCTGCTGTTTGTTATAAAAGCCTTTCCGCTGGGCTCTCTTTGACTTTTTTAAGTGTTCTAGCTAATCATATAGACTGTATATTTTCATAAGTACGCTATAAATAGTCTCTGTCATTTATTAGATATGTATATGTTTTTGTTACTATTGAACCACCATGTATGTTTGAAACAATCCAATAGTAGAATCCTTAACTTTCCTCTACTATACTACAAATCCATAGCAGCAGACTAATACATTATGACACCTGACATTCCTAGTGAATTCTAATTGAAAAGTTTTTATGCCACTAGATTGACAGTTTGGGGACATATTGTTTTCAACTTGTTGTCTGTTTGTTTGTATGTTTGTCCATTTGTCTGTCTATTGTCAGCTTCAACCTGCACGATAACTTTTGAACCTTGAAAGATAGAAACTTCATCTTTTGCATGCATACTCCATTAATAAAGCCCTTTCAATTGACACCAAGGTCATTCACCTTGTGACCTTGACCATGACCTTTGACCTACATTTCAAAATTTGCCTTATTTGCACTTTCTTTCTGTCGGGGACGTTGGTGTTTCACAAACATGCCTTGTTTATATCATAATTAGTAATCGGATGGTTTAGTGTTCCGATTATTTCTGATAATCCCTTTTGCAGATTTTCCAATTTTGCAGCACATAGTCATTAATGTAGTTACATTCTTCACATCATGATCTTGGATGATGCTTTATAATTTTCTCTATATGCCTTGCAGGAGATGGAAAAGGACACCCCATACACAAGCTTTGCCATAGAGTATCATAAAAAGAGAAAAACATCAACATCATCATATAGTTCAACGGAGAGTGATGAAGAGTCATTTGAGGATGATGAGTCAGATTTGGTCTGTGGTGACTTTGACAAAGATCAAAGAAAAGATGGAAAAGGAGGGAAATTTCCCACTAGAAGTTGGAATTTAAGAGATATAGAGGCTCTGAATATTTCCTATGAAAAAAAGTCAGATAACTTTGAGGAATTTGTGAACAGTGTAAAAGATCAATGTTGCCATTGTCCAGATTTTAGAGAAACCGTTTCAAAGTTCACGAAACTCATGAGGGAAAACATTTGTTTTTCGTGTGATATGGACAAACTGCATTGTTTATTTGATTTATATAAAGAGGGAGGTATAGAGCATTTTGGATATAAAATTGATGAAAGTAGATTGATACAACAGGAAATATTTACAGAAATACGAAGGGATATAGAGGGACTGGATGCTGTCCCTAAAGATAATGCAAATAAATATTTGTAAGTATTTTCTAGATAAGGATTCATTTTGAAATTGTATGCTTTAACATACATGCATGATCGTATGTGAGTACTACAGCATATTGCGTTCTGGGAAAAGATTTTTCAGAGGAGAGTTGTCATCATTTGCCTCCTATCTGTCTATCAGAACGGACAGTATAAGCAGAAATCCTGTGTCAATGTATACAATGGTATATAAAAGATCCATCACGGTGGTCATGTGACAAACAGGTCCCTCCTCTGGTTTAGAGAAGTATAATCTTGGTTTGGTGTACCGTAGAGAAATATAATATTGGTTGGGTGTATTGAAGAGAAATATATCCTGGGTGGGGTATTTAAGAGAAATATAATTTTCGTTTGGTGTAAAAATTACTCAACAAAAAAGCAAGATGTTGAATAGGCAAAAAAAAAACAAAGGGTTCCTGATCATGGTTATGGATGTCATACCTGTGTGTCTGTTTGGAATATTTTAACAGCGGATGCATGTGTACCTGACACATTAATCTGTAATAAAATTAAAAAGGTGTTAAATGGTGAGTATGTATGACAGTATTTACCTTCTCCCTTCCCCCATAAAATGCTTTTCTTATAATTCTTTTAATTTTTAGACTTAATAAATGTTTATATAACGATTTTTTTTTTATCATACAGATTGATTGGACTTTGGCTCCCAGCTGTTCAGGTATTTTTACAGCAAACTATGGAATTTGTGAAAAATACCATCACAGTACACTTACTTGCCTCTTGTAAAGACAGTCAAACAAAGAAAACGTACACAAAGGCCAGAAAGAAAGCAAGGAAGTCTGGTGAACTGTTGGAGCGGAAGCAGTTGAATACTAATTGCTTTCAGTATCTTTGTTACTTGTTTGGAGAGATGTTTTTCCTTAAACATGGGTATGTATATTTCTTTATAGGGCAGATCAATCTGGTGTGGATATAGATTTGTAGCTCTTCATTTAGTTGGAAAGTTTACACGGAAGTCAGTGTGGCCTAGCGGATAAGGTGCTTGGCTCTTGACCAAGAGATCCTGAGTTTGATTCCCTGCTCTGGGTGCACCAGTGTTTTGTCTTTCGGATGAGACAGTTAAAACCGAGGTCCCATGTCACAGTAGACATGGCATGTAAAAGATCTCTCACTGCTTCGGATGGGTCTGTTGCAAAGGTCTAAATTTCTATGCAGTGCATCAGGCAGATGCTGTCATCATATACATGAAATAATTGTGGGGTGATGTAAAACAATATCCAATCAATCAATCAAGTTTTCATGGTCAGAGAAATTTGCATTGTATTGTGTAAAATGCACATAAATAAGTTTAATTATGATTGCTAGAAGTATACAGTCACAGATTATTAAGGTGTTTTTAATTGGTCACCAAGACAGTGTGGCTCCTGAGGATGAGCTGTTTGGCTGGTAATGACGCAGATGTCCCAGGCTGAACCCCCAAAATGGGCACATCAGTGTCCTGAGTCCGGCGCAATAAACTGAGAAAATACTCGAGTCATAATTTCAAATTCTTTTGTTCAACAATCATGAATTAATAACTGGGATATGGATTTTGTTGAGTTTTATTTTGTTGATAAATAGAAATAAATCATTCTGCATGACAGTTTTATTGAATGTATGATAATGAAATGAATTAAAATGAAAAAATTGACTCAAGTGTTTTCTCAGTTTATGGTGCCGGACCCTGTCTTTTGGATGCAAATCAAAACAGAGGTCCTGTGTCATGGTAAATTACTTAAATATCACTTTAAGATTCAATTCAAGGTTAAGCCTGGTTAGTGTAAGCTTAGAAAATTGGAGAAAAATGAAATTTATGAGAAGTACGACTTGTCAGGGTGACAAAGTCTGTTCAAAAGGATGGACCAGAAGTCTTTTAGCACAGCTGTAATATGAAGAAAAACCTCTGAAAATGAGTTGATTTAGTTAGCTAAACAGGGAACTGGCACATATTGATATATAAATCATTAGATCTTTCTTTACAATTTGTTATGTGTTTTCCATTGTAAATATAGATAAGTGAAATTTTAGTTAGGGTAAGTGAATGTTTAGTAGTTAAGTGATTTTAAAAAAAATATGTATAAACTGTGATGGATAAGGTCAAGGTCACATAAGGAGAGTCACATTTGTGCTGTTTAGACTTCTTGAGATATAATAATATTAATTCCTGCAATTACTTTAGTAAAAAAAAGTTTTCTTTCATTTGTTTACCTCTGTTTGTTTGTTTTGTTTGATTATTGTTTTACGTCACTCCACAATTATTTCACGTATATGGTGACGGCATCTGCCTGATGCATTGCATACAAATTTAGACCTTTGCAACGGACCCACCCGAAGCAGTGAGGGATCTTTTACGTGCCACGCCTACCGTGACACGGGACCTCGGTTTTTACTGTCTCATCCGAAAGACAGAACACCGGTGTGCCCCGGGCGGGAGTCGAACCCGCGACCTCTCGATCACGAGCCGAGCACCTTATCCACTAGGCCACACCGGCTTGTTTACCTCTGTAAAAGTGAAATATTCCTATAGTCGATGTGAAAGACTTGAGTGTTTTTATGCCGTACCAAGATTACAGTACTCATGTAGCAATGACTAGCAAATACCGGTAGAAATGATTCTAACATCTCCATATTTCTAATGAGGAAATATCTGACACATACTTTACGAATTGAGTGTTGGTAAAAAAAACCTGCAAAACCAATGTTGAACAGCATAAATTTATTATTATGTTTTACATGTAGGATAAAACTTGAGGGGCCCCCCCCCTCCCACTTTTTATTCAAGCCAGACTTTCTGAATATTTAAAAAGAGCGATACAAACAGTTCTGGTCACTGTCATATATACCCGGTACAGTAAATAATCCTAAGAACAAAATTCGGAATTTTGCCTTCTATAGGCAGAAATGCAAAATCAGTTTCAGTACTTTGAGACGTTTTAACAATTCTTTTTTTTTTTTCAGTTTAAGGACAAGACGATCCATTCCTATACCGACTTTGGGGAGAACTGTCCACAGCAGACCAGATTTGAACTATTTCTTATTTAGTTATCCAGATGATGCACTAGACTTTAGTAAAGTGGCATCTTCATTATTATTTATTATTGAGGTACCAAAGACATTTTGATTTTATCATTAGTTTAACGCAAGGACACAATAAATGTACAGTAAGCATTAGTGAAGGAGAGGATATGGAATTAGGCATGAGAGTCTGGCATTTTTATGCCTCTGGATTGTTATTGTTTTTTACCTGTCTGTCTATCTGTTTGTTTGTTTGTTTGTTTGTTTATTGTCTGTTTGTCTGTTGTCAACTGTAACCTTTGCAATAACTTTTGAACCGCAAGAGATAGAGACTTCATATTTGGCATGCCTACTTTGCTAATACAACCCTTTCAAATTACACCAAAATCATCAACCTCATGATTTTCACCATGACCTTTGACCTACATTTCAAAATTTGGACTTTGTTCCACTGGGGGCATTCCTGGTTCACAAATACATTTTGTTGAACTACTAGTATACTGCTACATGTACTTTATAAGGTTATAGCCTTCTGTTACTCATTGAAGATTGGTTGGTTAATGGGTGTTTTACTTCATCTTTGTTCCTGTTTAGAAGTTTTCACTGTTTAAAAGTTTTCAAGTTTGCGGTAAATTTCTTGGCTCGGACATTGAAGTCCAAGATTTCAGCCCAACTGTGACTCCATTTTTTCACATCTTTCAGATGAGACAATAAAATCTTAGGTCCTGTATTCTAACACACATTTATAAAACAAATCTGTCTCAGGTTCATCTAGGTCAAAGCTATATCATGTTCCTTAAAGTTTCTAGAGGATCTCAGATTCTGACCCGTTGCCCTGTACAGCTGCATTCACTTTGATGGTTAGGGATATAAAACATATCTTTTTACATGTTTTAAAATTTTTCAACCTTTTGCATATTTGTTCCCTCATCTTACTTTATCAGCCTTTTTCATAACTCAGCCACTGAACAAACAACTTATGATTGACTGAATATTGTTTTACGTCACTCCACGATTATTTCTTATACATGGTGACAGCATCTGCCTGATGAATTGCATAGAAATTTAGAGTACGCAACGGACCCACCCGAAGCAGTGAGAGATCTTATACATGCCACGCCTACCGTAACACAGGACCTTGGTTTTTACTGTCTCATCCAAAAGATAGAATACCGGTGCATCCAGGGCGGTAGTCTAACCCGGGACCTTTTGGTCATGAGCCAGGCACCTTATCCACTAGGCCACATCAGCATCAAACAACTTGTCTTAAAATGGATAGAGATAGAACTGAATCATGGATATACACATTTTCAAATGTATATTTGCTATTCATTTTGTTATTCATACCAGTCATGTGCAAGCCCTGTTGCTCAAGTGCTTTGCTTGAAACATAAAAAGAATAAAATTTGTTTAAAAGATTTATTCTTTTACAGCCAAAGGATCAAGTGAGCTATAGTCAAAGTGCGTCGTCTGTCATCCGTCCTTGTCGTCATCCGTCCATCCTTCTGTCTCTCCATACGTCCGTCCATCGTTAACTTTTTCACATTTTCGACTTCTTCTCTGGAACTGCATTGCAGATTTGGATCAAACTTTGTATAAATGATGTACTCAAGGTCCACTACTAAAATTGTGTTCGAGATCTAGATTCCCTCAGGGATGGATCCAGGGCGGGTCCAAAAGTGCCCAAAATGGTATCCCTCTTCAAAAATCTTCTCCTTCAGAACCAGTGCATAAATAGAGAAAGTAATTGCTTTTCAACAGTCTATAAAGATGAGTTATCAAAAATTGTGTTCAGGGTTAAGATCCGTCAAATAGAAATTTACACTTTTTTGACGTGTTTGACTTTGTAATTTCAGTGCAGAAAAGTGTCATGTTTTTCAGTTAATTGATATTGATGATTTCTTAATGATTATTTTGATCATAATTATGGTAAGGAATATTATTGTGAAAGAATTTTGTGAATATCTCAGTTTTTGGATTTTTTATGAATTTTTAAGACTTCCAAACAAAAAAAAAATGTGGGTGGGGGAGCATTTTTCACATTTTCAACTTTTTCTGCAAAAATGTTGGAAGGATTTTAATCAATCTTGGTAGAAATAAATCACTTATGATCCCCTTCAATTTCTGAAGTTTTCGTTCAGACCTCTTTACAGGTGGCGCCACCATATTCAAAAGTAGGTCACAAAAGAGTACCCTCCTTTGACAATATTCTTCTTCATACTGGCTGTATACAGAGACAAACAGAATGCATAGAAATGATCTAGAAGGATGAGTGAAGACGTATTGTCATTTTGGTTCCCTTCCAAAATCAAATTTTAGAAATTTTTTTTGGACATTTTTTTGGACTTGGTGATTTCAATGCAGAAAAGTGTCATATTTCCTAGTTAATTGATAATGATGATTTCTTATGAACTATTGTGATCATAATTATGGTAAGGAATGTTACTTTGAAAGAATTTTATCAATATCTCAATTTTTGGATTCTCTATGAATTTTTTCAGACTTCCAAATGAGGGTGTATAAAGACAGTTCTTCACATTTTTCACTTCTGGTGTTATACCACATGAAAGATTTTAATGAAACATGGTATACATGAAGTACTATAGGTCCTCTATCATTTTTGTACATTTCATCCAAATTGGTCAAAAGATAAAGCCACCATGTCTAAAAACTAGTTCTCACAATGGTACATATACCACTTGGTAATTAAAATATGGAGAGTAGCGGTTCAAATCCAGCTGTGGTCAAAATTTTTTATTCATTTATTTACACATCGAATTAAGTTTTTAGATGTTTCTGAACACTCAACATATGAAATTTGGTTATTGTAAGTTGGATCTGGACAATATTTGAAACAATTGTTGTTCCTGACCCAGACTTGAAATAGGTCAACAAAAGGCCCCACCTAAAGAAAATGACTAACTGGTTGCCCTGAATCACATCTTGCAGAGACAAAGCAAATGCTTAATATCAAAATCACCTGAACGGATTTGCAAAAAAAGGTGTTGTTTTTTTTCTTGTCTGAAATAAAATTTGACATATTTTTAACATTTGTGTTGACTTAGTCTCAGTAATGCAAAAATAAATGAATTCTTCCTTCCTGCATGACTGATCATCTAGGTACTCAGGTGAGCGATATAGGCCCACTTGGGCTTCTTGTTTGTAATAATATCATTTGTAATGAGTATAATAATTTAGAGTAATTGTATGTCGTAAACCTTGTAGGTGAAGAGAATGCCTGGAGTTAAGGATCCTTTAGACTTATCGCTAGAAGAGCAGTTTGATTCTGGTGTTTTAGGACAGATTGGAGTTGAACTCATTGCAGAGGCTTCACGATCTGTTTTCTATCCATTTTCTCTTGGAATCTTATGTTTGGAAACCAAAGTAAGTGTATTTGTAAGTTGAATAAATGATCACTATTGTTTGAGATCTTTCCAGACTTCGTTATTTTTGTATGTTTTCAGTTTATTTCTTTGATTTTGATTTATGGAAGAATTTAGCCTATAGTACATCAATTTTGAGTTTTTGAACAGATTTTACAGAAATAAATATTATTCTAAAGAATTCTAATGCAAGAATTATTCAAAGAATTTTTAGATTTTATGTATTAAAGCCGAAAGTAGGGGCTGAGCATAATAGGCCATTTTGGGCCTCTTTATTAACATCTTTTTTAAATGACAGTTTTGCTCATTTTCAAGTAGCTTATTTATTTTCTCACATAAAACTAGATGAGCAGTATAAAATCTCCAGAATACTTTCAAAATATTTGACGGGCATGGAGAATGCTAAATTGATATTGTAGACTCAGAATTTGTGTGGCTTGGGAATGAGTTTAAAATCTCTGCCTCAATATGACATCTGCATATGTAATGAAGCTCCCAACTTATATCCAGGAGCTTGGGACTAGCTTCAACATATAACGTGAACTTCTTTATTATCAATTATTTACCGGGGGTATTCGAAAAAATAAGATGTGGAACGACAGTGCTGACAGATTCCCAGACAAAGAATTGTTTTGTAAATTGCAAAAGATATTAATATTACTAATCACTTAATCAGCAACATATTACACCTATATTTCCACATGTACTTCAGCAGACATGTATCACATTCATAATTAAAATAAAACCCCCAACAAACAAACAAACAAAAAAAGAAAAACAGCCCAAAATATCATGATGTATTTACACATTAAGTACACAAATAAGAGGGTGTTAAATTTCTGAAATAGATCTTTGGTTGTAAATGAAAAAGTAGAAACACCATCAAACTTTGAATTTTCTATACTATATTTGCAAAAAGTGTTAATCTTTCACAAAATTTACCTATGGTAGCATTTGGTAAGGGTGTATAGAAAAAAAAAGAACCTGAAAAAAAATGTGTAGGTATGTTTATAACCAAATATTTAAATGGAAAAAAATAAGAAACAGTTGATCTTTGATTTCAGGAGGTTACGAGGGCTAGGTCACCAAGACAAAACATTAAGAAAATAATATATTATGTCAACGAATTTATTCTAGTATAAGTATGTAATTTGTAATCATTTAATTTTATATGTAACACACATTTTGATTGATTTGAAAATTAGTGGTTGATGACCTTTTGACCTTGACATTGACCTTCATGCTAAAAATTAACTTTTTGGACTTTGTTGCTGTGAGGGGCATTAGTGTTTCACAAACACAGCTTGTTAATTTGTAGCTTCACAGTGTCAAATTTTTTTCCTTTGAAGGTGAATTGTTACTGCGTTTGTTCAGTGAACACCGTTTGCATGACTTAGATAGTGGTCTTGGGACGGTTTTTCTTTATAAAGTGCCATTTGTCTAGAGCACCAGAACATTAGGTCAGAGCTTCTTTTCATTTGTAAACATCATATTTAAGGTGCAGAGATTTTAAATTGATCCCCAAACATAATGGTTCAGAGTTTGCCAAGTTAAGTTGGCATTCTCCAAATCCGTCAAAAAATTTTAAAGGATTTTAAAGTGTTTATACTGCTCATTTAGCTTTAAAGTTGCTTGTAATTGTAGATTTTATTATTGGTTTTCTGTCACACCAAGACTAATGCACTTGTATTGTAGACCAATGCAATGGTCCGGGGTGTAGAAATCAGAGATCTTTTGATGTGCCAAGCCTCTTTCACATAGTACCTTGTTTTTTACTGTCTTGTTCGAAAAACAGGACTCTGATCACCAGTGGGATTCTGACTTGGGACTTCTGGGTTACAAGCCAAGAACTTGATTGAGTTATGCTGACTTGTATTGCCTTTATATCAGAAAAAAAAATCTCGAGGTCTCCAATCATTTTCGTCACATTTTGCAAATTTTTGCTAATTTTCTAGCAAACAGGAAAGAGTATACAGAAGAGCATACTCCTTTATGAAAAGAAATTTTAGATAAATTGTACAGAAGTAAAATTGGTTTTATCCCTTTGGTCTTAAAAGTTCTAGCATTACATTTGGGCAGATTCTGAAGTGAACTTTTTGCTTAGAGCTCAGGTGAGCAGTATAGGCCCTCTTGGGCCTCTTATATGATACATCATGTACATAATGATTTTCAATAACAGATAACAATGTGGTTAAAATCATTAAAACATTGATGACTTAAAGAGAAAACAGAAGACATCTGACAAAACTTGAAGTAACAAACGTCACTCAATAAGTGTGATTTACCTGTTTACGGGTGCCCGCCTTCCCACTCATCGCAAACGCAGCATAATCAAAGGACTCATTTAAAAATTTATAGATAATTAACTTTTGTCTTTTTTTTAGTGGCCTGTTGTAATGTCCGAATCACCCTATCTGTCAGACAAAATACATGTAAATGCATGTCATAGATGCTCCTTTTTTATTTTTTTGCAGTTAATATTTGTGCTGCTGAAAACGTCACGAGAACATCTTCGAGGAATAGCAACCAATAAAGCTCTGAATACAGATGGAAAAATTCATTATACCAAACCATTTGACATCCTGAAAGCAGAAGATAGAGACAAAATCTCAGAATTTCTGTACTGGCTAGGATGTATCCAAAATATGAACAGAATCTCTTAAATTCAGAAAACTACATTACTGTGTAAACTTGTATGTTTTTCTCCTCTGTAAATATTCATGAAAGAAGGGTCAGTATAGTCTGTGACTTATATTTTTGTTCATCTGTAATGATACTCTCACAAAAAAAGTTTGATGAGGTATATCTTGTCTGTCTGTCTGTCCAATTAAACCTCATGTATTCTTCCTTTATTTTTATGTTGATACACAAATGATGTATGTAATTCTCAATAAACATATAATGATATTTTAAATCTTTTTCTTTGCAGTCAAGAGCAGGTGTTAATGCACTAGATTTTAATTACGAAGACCTAGGTTGTTTTCGGGCAGATTTTTTTAAGTTGATTGACTAAAATATTTGAAGGTGAATAAACAACAAAACACTTGAATGTCCACAAATTTTCGGTCGTGTGGCCTTTATCAAGTGGGAAATATTGAAAACAGAATATCAAGTTACGTCCATATTGTTGGAGTATGAAAGCGTATGAAGTTATTTGAAGGTGATTCGTCAATTTGGCTCAGATTTTTCGAAGGTGATTATCATCATATGTATCCTTATCTGTCTCATGGATGAGACTGAACAACACCCCCCCAATGTTATACTATATACGAGGTATAATTCTTGCATATAAAAGATCCTCACTGTTACAGTTGGGTCCTGTCATTCAAGATGGCTGCGAAGTGTTGTTTGCTTCAGGTATATATATATATATCTTCAGGTCATGACACATCCTTGGGTCATGGACAACACTTTGTTATTATGTTATGTACTGTATTCACATTGTGTTGAAAGAAAAAATTAGAAATTTCCAGAGATATTTTTCCACATCTTTTCATTAACCACTTCACAGAATTTCACTGAATCTTATAGGAAGTAAGTACTGAAAGTATTCAAAGTCTGCTGCCAAAAATTGAGCTGTCATTTGTTTGTAAATAAGCAAATTGTGCCCAGGTGAGTGATATACGGCCACTTGGGCCTCTTGTTACAGTATATTTATGTAAAATTGGTGATTTCTGTGTTACTGAATATTTTTGCGATGTTCTGTTTCGTTTGAATTTCACATTTTGTATCCTTTATTATACTCCCCGCAAAAGAAGTTGGGGAGGGGGGTATATAGGAATCACCATGTCCGTCTGTCTGTCCAGAAAACTTTAACCTTGACCATGTGACCTTGACCTTGACATTTGACCTACTTTTTAAAAACTTTAACCTTAGCTATAAATTTTGAACTAAAAGAGACTGGGTATCCATACTACACATGTATATCCTTGTGGCAAGACCTTTTTTTTTGGTGCCAACATTTTTGACCTTGTGACCTTGGCATTGACATTTGACCTACTTTTTAAAAACTTTATCCTTAGCCATAACTTTTGAACCAAAATACACTGGGTATTCATACTACACATGTATATTCCTTGTGGCAAGACTTTTTTTTTTTGGTACCAAAATTTTTGACCTTGTGACCTTGGCCTTGACATTTTACTTACTTTTCAAAAACTTTAACCTTAGCTATAACTTTTGAACCAAAAGAGACTGGGTATTCATACTACACATGTATATTCCTTGTGGCAAGCCCTTTCTTTTGGTACCAAAATTTTGACCTTGTGACCTTGGCATTGACATTTGACTTTTTAAAAACTTTAGCCTTAGCTATAACTTTTGAAAGAAAAGAGATTACTGCCCCTGATATATTTGTGAATTGTCACTTTACCATGTATCTGATGTTTCTGCTTTGAATTGTAAATAGTAGATCTTTTATATGGCACATGAGATTCCTCTTTAATTTGAAACTATTACTTTTGTCCTTGGTCTATATCCTGTTTTGAATTTTGGTGCCGCGGGGGGTATTTGTCCCGTTTGGACAGTTTTAGTTTGGACTGGATTCTTTCGAGAGTGTAAGTGAATTGAATGAAAACGTATTGGTAATTTATCATCAGTGTGTATAAAGAATAACGTCGACATTATTTATCTACTTGAAATGTCATTGAAAAATGGCAAAAAATATCTCGTTGTAAAATAAGTGTCTTATTTTGTCGAGCCCAGAAAGCTGTTTTGTTGGTAACCAAAAAACTGGTGTAGCCCATGGAATGAGGTGCTCAGTTCGTGTCCGAAAGGTCATGGGTTCGACTACCGCCCTGGGCGCAACGATGTCCCGGTTTTCGGATGAGACCGAAAAAACTGAGGACCAGTATCACAGTAGCCGTGGCACATAAAAGAATTCTTTCTGCTCTGGGTGGGTCTTTTGCATAAGGTATTAATATCTATGCAATGGATCAGGTAGATGACGTCACCATATACGTGAAATAATCGTGGAGTGACGTAAAACAATAATCAATTAATCAGTCGTAACCTAAAAGTGTGTGTGTGTGTGTGTGAAGAGGGAGAATAGCGTGGTTTACAGTGATGTTGGTCCTTTATAATAAAGGCAATATGTACTTTACTATTTTATTTGTTATATTAAGACACAGATTACATATTACATATTGCACAAATAACTTGTCACACAGTAAGCAATGTGAAATGAAAGTAGAGAATATAAACGGAAAATAGGGCTCTTAAAATTTGCATACAAATCAGAGATGGTAAGTACTAAATATAAGACTACTTTGCAACCCTTTCACTTTATTAACTACAATTTACTCCTTGAATATGCTATCCCTACAAGTACACATATAACTAAAATGGTAAAAATGATTTCGCAATTTGATAATGAATTCGTGACATATTAATAAGGAAGAAAAAAGAGGAGTTACTGGCTCAGTTATGTGGCAGAAGTCACCATAGAGCTATACAATACATGAATATAAATAATATACTAGAACATATATCACATTACAAAAATATTTGATTGTAGTGCAATTACGATACCGACTTAGGACGGTCATTTAATTTGACAAAAGCCAAACAAATGGTGTGGTTAACCGGTTTACGGGCCCACCTTCCCACTCACCGTAACAGCAGAACAATCAAAGGAGGTACATTTAAAAATTTATAAATAATCCTCCATTTAAAGAACAAGGGTCAACAGGTATCGCATATTGAGAGGTTATAAAAATATAAACACGTAAGGTATTGTAAAATACATAATGGTATAAAAATATATGCGACATCAACATGATAAACCGTGCTCTGCCTGTCTGAAAGCGAGCTAAGACCCTAGATCTGTAGGAGTCCCGACTAACAGTCAGAGGGGACGAGGTTCAGGACCATGTCTCCTCTGAAAGAGGTTTGGACAAGGCCCGTCATATAGTCCCCACTGCCCTGTTAGTCAGCGTGCAACGTTCAAGTAAAAGTCTGCATAAGGCTGTAGAGGGGCCAAATACAAGACCTATAGTCTTTTTGATGATCTCAATATCATATTGTCTATTTATAAGACGTTTGATTATTTTATTACATGATAAAATTAAGTTCATCGGAGCCTTTTACTTTCCTTAGTTTATATACGAGATCACCGTAAAAATAAGGATGGGAAATTCCATTGGATACATACTGTTGAAAAGAAATATTTCCAATTTTAGATAGAAGTTCTGAATAAGATCTGAAAAATTTGCCGAATGTTTTTCTTAACTTGTGATATCTGTAACCCTGAGTTAAAAGTTTAGTAGTAATTTGTAAATTTCGTTTATGAAAGTCCAAAACATCGGTGCAGCCTCTGACAAATCGAACTAATTGAGATATATAGATACCATATGATGGGAGTCGAGGAACATCGCCATCCAAGTAAGGGAAATTTACAATAGGAAATCAAAAATCCTCACGTTTATCATAAATATTAGTATATATTAGGTGGTTGATAATTTTGATGTTTAAATCTAAGAAAGGTGTAGATTTATCTCAAGTATTAGCTTTAATCAATGTGAGCCCTGGTGGATAAATTTCTGATATAAATTGTTCGAATTCAGGGTTGTCGATAACCAAAATATCATCCAGATATCTACAAGTATTATTGAATTTGTCAATGAGGTCAAAACGTTTTGATTTTTGAAGAGAAACCATAGAATCCCTCTCATAACAATAAAGAAATAAATCAGAGGCGCGCAGTTAGTACCCATAGGAATCCCAACTATTTGTTGATATATCTTGCCATCAAATTGCACAAAAATATTATTCATGAGATAATCTAGTGCTTTACATTCCTTGCAAGTCCAGTATTTATATGAAGTATATGGTTTGTTGGAAAAGAAACCGGAGTTATTGGAAGTACATATGTACGTTTTAGATTCTCTGTGAAAACACCATTGTATAAGAGACAGCAACTTGCTTTTAATCAAATCATGAGGCAGAGATGTATAAAGTGTAGAAAAATCAAATGTAGAAATTTGAGTCGCTTTGAAATTTAGCGAAAGAAGTTAATAAGAAATAAATGATTGATTGATTGATTTTTGTTTTACGTCACACCACGAATATTTCATGTATATGGTGACGGAATCTGCCTGATTCGGGGCGTACAAATTTTGACCTTTGTAACGGACCCACCCGAAGCAGTGAGGGATCTTTGACGTGCCATGCACACCATGACACGGTGCCTCGGTTTTTACTGTCTCATCCGAAAGACAGAACACCGGCCTTCCGATCAGGAGTCCGACACGATAGCACTAGCCCACGCCGGCTTAGAAATAAATGAACATGCCGACATTCGATAATGAATCCGTGACATATTAATAAGAAATAAATGAACATTTCGATATTTTATTATGAATCCGTGACAAATAAAAGAAATGAACATTTTGAAATTTGATAATGAATCCGTGAATAAATAAGCAATAAATCAACATTTCCATATTTTATTATGAATCCGTGTCATGAATAAAAAATAAACGAACATGCCGACATTTGATAATGAATCCATGACATAAATAAACAATAAATGAACATATCGAAATTTTATGATGAATCTGTAACACAAATAAAACTAATGAACAATTCGATATCTAACAATAAATACCGACATTTGATCATGTCATTAATGAGTCTATGACATATCGGTAAGTAAATGAGCATGCCGTTATTTGATGAAAAAACAAGGAACAAATAAAGGAAGTTAAAATTTAACGATTATGAAGATTTCTACATCAATATTTTTATACCAATAAATACTCGCAAACATAGACAAAAGCAAATGAAACATTTCGATGATGCAAAACAAAACTCAAATAAACAAATTATTAAAATGATCCCCCGAAGAAACCTCACAAAACTGAATAAAGCATTTGAAGTGGCACATAATTATTAGTCTAGAAGCAGAACAAGATTAAAAACAAAAATAAAATGTAATAAATATCGTATAGAATTTACCAATTTTGGGTAATTTATTGCAGAAAAAAAATATATGATCTTTGTTAATTTTGTTAAGAAGTAGCAAATAATAATGATAATCTAATGTAAAGACAAAAACAAAAAGAACAAAAAAGAAACCAGAGAAAGTGTTGTAAGCATTTATGCATTATCGTAGTGATAAGGTAAGCCTAATCATCTCTCATGGTTATACAGTAAAAGACACATTCCCAATGATATCAAATCGCTCTCAGTTAAAAGAAGCGGTCGGAGGAAAGGGGAGGGGTGCACAAGTTCAATATATAATACACCAATTTTATCATGCGTGTGTCAAGTATAACCATGAGAGAATATGTATCCTGTTTGTTTTAAAATTTTTACATACATGTGGGTAAATTAATTGTAGGTTGTATGTCTGACTGCCGCCTCTCGTCTGCTGTTCTGTACCTCCCCTCGCTTGACACAGACTGACCCAATGGCGATTCTTCTCTCCTCCGGCACGTTTTGGCACCCGTTTCCCACGCCATCTCTTCTCGGTACGGTGATCGTGCGACAAATGCAGTCACAGACTTTAGAAGTGTCATTTATTCCCATGTGCAGAGAGGCACAATCTGACTAAAGCCAACCCCTACTTTCCACTCGCTTCCCATCGTTTGTAGGGAAGCGAGTGGAAAGTAGAGGCTGGCTATAGTCAGACTGAGAGAGACATGGCTTCCCATATGGTGTTGGGGAATATTGTGTTGTTGCGATATGGGACATACTTCCAGGGGCAGAGGGAAGGAAACTAATAATAAAATAATAATATTAACAATAACAAACCAGTAATGGGATAATAAGAAGTTTGCTGATTTTATGGTGATATATTTTCCCACTCTTCTTGACAGAGAATTATTTCAGTTTGTCACACTTTTAAGTCAATCAGACAAAAACATGTATTTATATTGACAAGTCGGTATAATTTTCTATAAATTAGAAAACAAAATCTGATGAGTCGACTGTACATCTGACATCATTATTGGAAGGTGATGTAATCAGCTTTAACAGGCCGCCGTCCATCCCAATTTGGAAACCGGTGTTACCCAAGTGTACTTCCACCCTAAACAGTAACAAAAATATAGTCCCCAAACAAATCTTACATAAAATTCATTTTTTCCGATAAGTGGACGTTTTCTTTTTATAAAGCACCCCAGATTATTCTTAATCTGTGACGTAATAGGAGTTTAGCTCTAATTTTAGAAAATAGTGAAACAAAAGCACAATTTTTATGACAAGAAGTGATCAGAAAAACAGAAAGAACAGTTTCAGTAAGGGCTCTATTCACATATCTACTATTGTAACGATTAAAGTTACTTTTATTCCCGTATTGCTGAAGTCTTGGTAGGAAAAAATATAATAAAGACATGAGTGGAGTGGGCGTAGCTCGTTCGATAGTGTGTTTATTTGGAGGCCGAGAGGTTCTGAGTTTGAATGTCACTATCTACCGTATGTATCATTGTCGTGTCCGTAAACACGAAACGGTAAAACCCGAGGTGTCACGATAGAAGTTGCCCCGTGACGGATCACTCACGGCGGTGTCTTCCCACTAAGCCAATATTTGGTATTTTCTATGCTCAGGTAAGGCAAAGAAATATTGGCTAAGTGGGAATTTGGTATTAGGTAGAACAATAGGTGATAATTGGTGTATTTGCTCTGTTTTGTATTTAACGTTGCACACAGGTAACATATACATATAAATCATATAAGAATATTATTCCATCATGTTAAATTTAATTAGTACAATTATTGAATAGAACACAATATCATTTAAATTCCAGGTTGATGAAATCGAAGAATATCGTTGCATACACTTTAATTTTGTTATCACATGAATATGGCGCAAATGGGAAATAATTCAAATGAAGATCAATACAAAATCACACAAATCTATTCCAAATTGACGAGATAAGATGCGGAGTCTGCAAACTGAAGCACACCTATTTCACCATTCCTGAATTTGGCTTTCAGCTGGCGCAATCTTGATTCTAGAATTCTGTATTTCTTTTTTCGGGGACGCACTGTTCCTCCGGCGGCGAGTTGAGTGAATTTCGATTCGTTGCATGCTTGCTCTTTTTGCAAAAGTTTGATGAACACAAATACATTGGGATGGGGACGCTGTGCCATCTGATTGAACTTGTGGTGCCACCCTTCTACTGCATTTGTTGTTCTAGGTCCTTCATTATCGTAATGGTTCCACATCATGCGGTTTCCCTCTACCCATGTTTCGGTCACATAATCTTTAAATTTCACAATAGCTTGGTCGTCATCCTCATTTTCTTCCAACGCATGTAGCCACACATCTATCACTTGATTGATGGGCACAAGGGGAAGCACTGCTGCACGACGCACTAGTTTTGGGTACTATAATCCTCTTTATAACGGATGGCTAGACCGCACTCCTGTGTTTTCCTCCAAATACATTGTGTAAAGTGGAAAAAGCATCCACGAATAGAGGTCGTCGGGAACATTGTCTGTACGGCATTTCTGGCAGCGATTTCAAAGTCAATCATCCAGGTTTCTGGGTTGAAAGCTAATCCGCGGTCCACAACAGCACTCCTTAGTAAATAGAAAAGTCTTGTGTAAGTAGCCTCGGTCTTGTTGGGAAGGAGGGCAAACACAAGGGGAAAACGGGTCCTTCAACATTTGCATGGATGGTATACATTTGCGAAAATAATCCCGTGCATGCATAAAAAGTCCCATCACTAAATACAACTTCAGCGGCACACAGCTTATTTAAATTGTCATCAGCGGCAAAAACAATGATACCGTCACCACGTTCATCAGTATCGTTGCACAGTAAGAAACGTTGCCCTGCTAAGGTTTCGGTCCACGGTCCTTCAAGATTTATCATGTCCTGGGATGCTGGCAGTTTAGGTGTAGTATTTGAACTTATATCCCGCATGTAGTAAATAATGGCCACCTCTTCCATTGTCTAAATAAGTAACTTCAACTTGCGCATTCGCCATTATATTGTCTCTTACAGATCGAATTTCAATATGAACATATACACTTACTTTCATGCTAATTTATTGTAAGAGTTAATTACCGATTATTCATTAAAAATGGCCAACAATTAACATACATGTATTTAAGTTGCGGTGATCATCTTTATAATTATTTTTTGTCTGCATTGAAATATGCTTATTAAACATGATAAATTTCTATCAGCTTGGAGTAATTAAAGCTAAATTATATACATCGATCACTGAAATAGTACTACGCATGTAAATGTACTAGCTAAAAATAACACATCTTAAATGTTTATAAGCCATCTTTTTTATACATTCTTTTATTTCCTATTCTTAAACTAATTCACTTAAAATTCAAAATATCTAGTTAAAATTCATATCAGCTCGGAGTAAATTAAATTTAATATAATCCAAGATATAAAAGATTAATATTAATCAATAGTAATTTTATATACTTGTTCAATCTTAAACAAAATTTTTCCACAATATATAGATCTATAATTTTATAAAAGATAATTTAAATATTTATCAAAATAGGTAATTCTTTACTAATTCCCTTAATTGTAAACGATTATAGAAAAGACTATAGCGTAAAAACCGTCAAGGTAAGAAATTTGAAATATTGGCTACGTGGGAATACGGAATTTCAAAATATTGGCTAGGCACGGCTATGGTTGGCTCGTTGTATAGATGGCAGAATTTTCTGTGTTATCCATTAGACTGAGGGGTCAATCTCTTCTATTACGTAAGTCGCGCGTGATAAATCTGTGAACAAATGTGGTCCAAAACCTTTTTAGGTTTCAAATTTGACACCCTGTTGTTGGCATATTTTATTCAGATGTATCTTTATATATGACCATGGCCATGCTAATTTTTTTATCTCTAACAATGTTTTCGTTAGTCTAGAAAATCCATAAACATGAGGGGATCCAGAAATTTTCATGAGAGTTTTTCGACGGGTACAATGTATATCCATTAGTCGGGATATAAATATACGCTTAAATTACTTACATGTATTTTACAACAAAAAGTGCATGGAAAAGTAATTCTTGCCGAATTTAAAATGAAAATATATATAAAAAACATTAAGCAAAATTTTATTTCTTACCTTGATGGGATAATTTCCGGTAGTAATTGACGAAGGACACTCGGTACGTGGGTCCTCGTCATTCACGGGCATAGTTGTCATGGAAATATCCAGTTCTAAGTTTATCTGCTGAATTTCCGCACGCAGATCGTCATTTCCTCTACACAGAATAGGCGAAGGTGTGACGTAGAATCTTCCGATGATGAACTAAATATGACTTGCAATAAAATCTGGAAATAATAATGATGGCAATATATTTACTATTAAGATATGACCCCGACCCCCACCCCCGCCAAAAATAAATAAATAATTGTAATTATAAAAGAAAGACAGAAACAAACAAACATAATACAAACACAACAGATGTCCAGAAAAAAAGTCAAACAATGAACAAACATACTATTTATACCTATTTATTATTTATATTCTTTCCGATTTTTAAAAAAATTCACACATGAAATGGTACAAATTGGAAAAAAGATTATAAAACATTTTGGGGGTATTTCTTTCTTTTCAATCGTAAGTTTTCATAATTTAAACCATCCTCCCACCTTTTCCCAAACATTATAAATTTATCTTTTATTATTTCTACTTCACTCTGCACTAACATCGAAACTTAGCGATAATAAAACTCAATAAACTTCTTACAAGTCATGTAATGATTAATGTCTTCGATTTTCATTTTTTCCTCTCTTCCTAAATAAGTTTAGTAATACATGTTTTCTTAAAGTTTTTACAAACATGGTAAAATGATTGAAATTCTAGAAGATAATCAACTTGTTACTTGTAAGCATACAATTTTGGTATATAACGAGCTAGTACATGGTCTTTTATAGACGAAAATTAGTGAACGTGGTAATCGGTCTTTTCAGGATCTTTCCAAGATACAATTAGACCGCATCGATACTTCGTGAGTATCAGAAACTTTTCATCATCTAATAGATCGTGTTTCTTCGTGTAAATTCGTTGGAAGGCAATAATCACTTGAGACAATTTTAATTTTAAATATGAAGAAGAAAGTACATGTACATATCACATATCAGTCTTTTGGGGGAATATGTATATCACTAGTTAACCATAGTTCATTCAATCGCTACACGTCATAAAAACATCATCTCTTAATAGGGGAATTATAGTGTAGTGGTAGACCCATAGGCGGATCTAGAAATTTTTGAAATGGGGAGTTGCAGCCTACCATGACTAATGTTTTGCACTATTCTGTCCGGAAAACGGGATGGATTGCAACCCTAAAATGGTCAAAATTACCCATTTTATTAAAATTGTCCTACCAACGTAGACCTAACGTAGTGATGACGTAGTAAAGACATACCACAAGGGTGTGTGCAGGTCTACTTTCTAATACCGATTTCCCGAAATTCTAAAAAAAGGTATGATATATTGTAGTACATGTAAAACCAAAATCCAAGATGTTACAGTGTGACAGAGGCTTAAATGACCATCATTTTCTGTTCTCTTTCGCTCCAGTTATGGCAGAACCTGAAAGTAAAATACGAAAATGAAATGACCGATTTCATCTTACGATGGCGATCACCGCAATGTGCTACTGTAAAACAGAGATGAGGTCAGGCACTCAAGGAAAATGAGTTTCTCCTAAGTGGCTGGCCAAAACCCAAGGCATTACAAGAAAAGTTAAGTGCTGGATACATATTGATGTCAGTGGTTTTTGTTTTGTTTCTGATTGTTTGTTTTCTTTCTTAATGGGGGCGGGGGTTAGTTTTTTCAAGGTGAATGGATAGGTATGGTTGGTTTACAAACCAGCTTGTATCTCTTACTTTCAAAATGGAGGGAAAACGTGTCCCAAATGCTTCCACACCACACCGTAATCTTTTTCGCACTTGCTGAAGTTAATAGTCAATCAATTGGTGTGGTTAACCAGTTTACGGGCCCACCTTTCCACTCAACGCAACAGCAGAATAATCAAAGGATACACATTTAAAATAAAAATATTCCTCCAAATAAAGATCAAGGGACAACAAAAAAATAATCCTCCCACAAAAGGTCACCGAGCAAAGAAAATGTCATGTCTCTGTCTAACCGTTTGTCTCCCATTCTCTCGTCTCGGGTAAAGTTTCATCATATGCAACCCTTTGTATTTATTAACAGCAATTCACTTCTTGAATATGTATTCCCTACAGGAACACATATAAATATAATGGTAAAAATGATTTCGCAATTTGATAATGAATCCGTGACATATAAATAAGAAATAAATGGACATGCTGACATTTTATAATGAATCCGTGACATGAATAAGAATAAATGGACATGCCGACATTCGATAATGACTCCGTGACTTTAATAAGAGATAAATGAATATTTCAATATTTTATTATGAATCCGTGACATATCAGTAAGAAGTAAATGACAATATCGACATTTTATGATGAATCTGTGAGAAATAAGAGAAATGAACATTTGGATATTTTACAATGAATCCGTGACATATAAATAAAAAATAAATGAACATATCGCAATTCTATAATAAATAAATCAAATGAGCATTTCCATATTTCTCAATCAATCCGTGACATATAAATAAAACAGAAATGAACATATCGACATTTTATGATGAATCTGTGACATAAATAAAAGCAATGGACATTTCAATATTTGGCAATGAATACGTGACATATAAATAAAAAATAAATGAACACATCGACATTTTATAATGAATCTGTGACATATATAAACCAAATGAATATTTCGATATTTAACAATCATTTAATTTTCTTTGCGTTGATGGTCTAGCAGCGAATTTGATTGCTTAAAAAATTCAGTTGATTTCTGCATCAACAAAATTTTGAGTGCAGATATGGCACAATTACCGGAAATACTTTCCTCTGGAATGCGAAACCCCGTTCTATTTATGGAACAGTGATTCCGTTGTTGTTAATCGATTACATAACATGGTTTCGTTATATATAACGAATTCAAAGGAACAAAGAAATCGTACTTCACTTACACTTCACTTAAACTATTAAAAATAAGGTATAATTTCCTACTATTATTCAATAAAAAGTAAGATATAACTAGGTCTATCAACTAGTCTTTGGTACATTTCCCTGAGAAATGCATACAGTACATGTAAATGATGTAGTCAAATACATATGTAACAAAAAATGTACTCGTTTGCTACTAGCCGATCGCTTAACATGATAACTGTAATTTCTACAGTATCATACCCGACTAGGCAAACTGAAACAGAACGGGCACCAGAGCAGGTGCTGCCTCCGATCCAAGTCGCTGAACCTACTCTTTCCACCTTGTGATACGCACGTGCACCAGTCAACATGCATTGATTTCTAATAATACTACTGTAAAAGCATTTAAAATATAAATACCTTGGGCAACAGATTATCATCCTCATATCTATGTTTCATTAATTCGTGTTAATGATAATCGTTCGTTCTATTTCACTTCTAATCTTTTGAATGAACACTAGGATAAAATTGTCGAATTTCAAGTTAGCCGCCAGTATTGACTTCAAAATGTTGTTTAACTTGTAACTGTATTACTACACGATTAAGTCACATGTGTCAGGGATATAATTAGAATTGTAATGTAGTGCCGTAATAAATTATGTTTATTGGGCACTTTTAAAATTTTTGTTTCCACATATAAGCTAAATTAAATGATAAGAAATAAATCTTATATTTTTTTCGTTGATTGAGGTATCAATCTAACATTTGGACGGAAAACTGCATTAGTGCTCGAAGTTTCTTAAATGAATACCGACAATTGATGATGTCATTAATGAGTCTATGGCATATAAATAAGTAAATGAACATGTCAAGATTTGATGAAAAAGCCTAAACAAAACAATGAACAAATGAAGGAAGTTAAAATAAACAAATATGAAAATTGTTACATCAATATGTTAATACCAAGAAGTACTTGCATATATAAATAAAAACAAATGAAACAACTGGATGATGCAAAACAAAACAAACTAAATAAATAAATAAATAAAATGACCCCCTCCCCCCAAAAAACCCTCAAAAAGTGAATGAAGCATTTGAAATAGCACATATATCTAGAAGCAGAACAATATTCAAAATAAAATGCAATAATTATCGCATAAAACTTACAAATTTTGGGTAAATTAATGAAGAAAAAAAAGAATATATGATCTTTATTAATTTTGTTAAGAAGTAGCAAATAATACTGATTATTAAATGTAAAGGAAAAAATCAAAAAACACCCCCCCCCCCCCCAACAAAAACAAAAAACAAAAAATAAACAAAAACAAAAAAAAAATAAATAAATAAATAAATAAAAAAGAAAAAAAAAAGAAAATGAAACCAGAGAAAGCGTTGTAAGCGTTTAAAAATCGTCATATAAATTCTGTATGCATTATCGCAGTGATAATGCATGCCTAACCGTCTCTCATGGTTATTTAAGGAATGACTGTCTTTTTTATGCGTGGACGCATGGACGTCCAAGCCTAGTGTATTAGAGAGATTAGAAGTGTGCTCTGGGGGAAGGAATTATGGGAAATGGCCTCCTTCAGGGGAACGCGAAAATAACTACATATAGATAAACACAAGCTGGCCTCTCTATTGACATAAAACAGTTGCTGTTTTATGTTCTCAATCAAGTCGTAAGTGCAACATCAATTATTGTGGGTCATATTAAATAAGTTCTTTCTCATTAATCAACATTCACGGCGCATCGCGGTTGAATGGCAGGGGTTCATATAATGTTTTGCAGTGAATGGACCAGGAAAATTATCATTAATATTGAATTAATGACATACATGTAGTTATAGATGGGATTTAAATATGAATAGGCCACTAGCTATAATCTGTTGACATGGAAGATTTGATTAATAGATTGTTTTCGATGGTTCAACGCTGTGTATATCAAGATGCTTCATACATGCTTGAGTGTATTGACTTTAAGATTTGTACTTTTTTTATATCGTCATACTTTACAGATCTAGCTTGCATTTTACTTTCATCTATATCAAAGTTTGCAAATGTTATGTCCGCCTCTTGAACTAAGAATAGTGCTAGTAAATATAGTATCATTCACATTTTATGCCCCCGGAATGGAATTCGGGGGCATTTAGTTTTTGGTCTGTCTGTCTGTCTGTGACTTTGTGGCACACAACTTTAACTTTTGAATCGCTACAGCTAGGGCTTTCATATTTCACATGTGTATTCCTTATGGTGAACCATTGCATGTAGGGCTTTCATATTTCACTTGTGTACTTGTGTATTCCTTATAGTGAGCCCTTTCAGTTGGTACCAAAATTTTTGATCTAGTGACCTTAACCGTGAACTTCGACCTATATTTCTAAAAACTCTAACCTTCACCATAATTTTTGAACCAAAAGAGATATAGACTTTATATTTCGCATGCATACTTAAGTAATGAAACCCTTCCAAATGACGCCAAGGTCAATGACGTTGACCATGACCTCTATTAAAAATAAAGCCATTTGAACTTTGTTGCCGCCGGGGGCATCAGCGTTTCACAAACACATCTTCTTTACCTCATGCTTTCACACATTCACCAGAAATTTGGACAAAAAGTTACAGGTCTTTTTAGCTTTCCTTTTTTTTATGATTGGCACATAATATATTGTTAATAGTACTTTTGTTACTATCTTTATTTCACTTCTGTCTATCTGTTGCCAACTTTAACATTTGAGATCTTTTTTGAACATTAAGAAATATAGACTTTATTTTTGGCATACATTCTTTATTACATTGTAACGAAATACTCTCAAATTACAAGATCAATGACCTTGTAATCTTCTCTATGATCTTAGTGCTAAAATACTTTTTCAAACTTAGTTGATGCAAGGGACAAACATTTCTTTTTCTAAAATTTGAAATATCATTTGTGTATGGTATGATAAAAAATCTTACATGTATGTAAATATACGATGTACATTTATTTATCACTGAAGGCCATATATTCATCTTTAATGTATTTCTCACTTCTTCAAGTGTTGACATTTTAGCTGTAAGCAGGTATTCATTGTTTTCTTTTTCGTTCATGTGTTTAATACAAGCTGTTCAAAGTATGACGCAGCTGATGATTCAGCAATTTATGGTCACCTTGATTCACAATATCCTCGTGTAAATGCATGCCTCGTTTTAAAAAAGAGTATGTTTTGTTATAACCATGTACCAATTACAGTCATCTACCTTATAATACCATACACATCTTTCTGTGCTATACTGTACTTGTATTTTTAATTCTTACATTAATATGTACAATACAATTCTTGTTTTTTATGATCCTGGATTGAATTATCAAGTGCTACTGCTTATTAAATACGATTTCTTTCCTCAATATTTTTACAGTCTCTTTTCAATTTCATAATTGGTAAACAAGTATAACAAGGACTCCTCAAAGCAAATCATTTCTTCGAAATGTTGACATATCAATCTGGGGCTCGTTTCACAAAAGAACTTACCATAATCCGTAATTTTTAGTATATCTTTAGTAATAAATGAACTGTTGGTGTCGTTTTAGACATGTCGAAAATTTACCATTTATCGTAAGTTTCTTTGTGAAACTGGCTCAAGGTCTCATGTGACCTTGACCTCAAGATCAATGGGGTTCTTTTATCAAGGTCAATGCTTGTGTGAAGTTTCAAAGCTATTGGATCAAAACGGTGGTCTATATACAGCCTACAACGTGTTATGAATGACTTTTGAACCCAAAATCAATAGGGTTCTTTGTCTCATCAACGTCAATGCTTTGAGTGAAGCTTGGAACGCGATTCAATGAAAAATTACCTATAGGTTGCCCACAGAGTATTACAAATGGGAGCAGCTGTGACTTTAACCCTTTGATCCCATACTAAATGTGGTTCTTCCTTGCATCAAGGTCAAAGCTTGTGTGAACTTTGAAAGCAATTTGATGAAAACTGTAGGCTGTCCTCGAGGTATTATGAGTGGGAACACTTTTGAACCCAAATGGAATACGGACACAGAACTTTAACCTTGGCCATAAAGAGATAGACACTTCATATTTGGCATGCATACTCTACTAATTAAACCCTTTCAAATGACACCAAGGTCGATAACCTTGTGACCTTGATCGTGACCTTTGTTATAAAAATAGCCATTTTGGACTTTCTTACCGCCGGTGGCATCAGTGTTTCAAAAAATCATCTCGTTCAAAACATTATTTGGAAAAAACAACATTTCGTCCACGTATTGCTTTTTTTTTTAAGCAACTTGTTTTCTAGGTTCATGGGGAATGAACTTGGGTGAGAAACAAACAAATTACGTGTGTTGTATATATGTATAATAATATGAGTTTACAAAAATCAAATTAACTAATTTTGGATTTATTGATATTTTTTTTATTAATAGTTAAGATCTAACTTTTCTATTTCTTAGTGATTTGGAATACTTTCACATTTACTGGGATATAATATCAGGTGAAATGCATTCCTTGAATGTTACCAAATAAAATTAGTTATTTCTGTTTACATATGGTACATATTTCAATCTGTCATTTATCAGGTTTCCAGAGTAAGCATAGGAGGGGTATTGTTCTGAGTTATCTGATTTCAAAGACTTGGTGTTCTTATGCTTGTCATTTACTTGATTAAGAATTGATATCTTTTAAATTCAGTTTGTTGAATACACCTTTTGGTGTTCTTATGCTTGTCATATCATTTAAATTCAGTATGTTGAACACACATGATATGTAACCTATGTTCTGATTGGTTGTACTTTTGTAATAAAGGCGGAGTTCGTACATGTAAATGATTTTGTACATGCAACTTATATAAAATGAAGGAGAGCATTTTTAGAGAGTTAGCTTTTTGGATCATCTTTAATTAGGACAACTTTGTATAATTGGAATTATTGCATTTTATACTTTGGAACTTTGTAAAATAAACATTTTCATCAATTTATGATATAATTCGGACATTCAAACAAATAAATTTTGAATTTATATTTGGACTTTATTTCTACTTGGGAACTAACAGTGAATGAGAGACATATTCATTACATGGTGGAGAATCTAAATTTAAAGATAATAGTTAAACAAAATGTGCACTCCAATAGCATCTACACCGGCAACAGTTATTAATATGGAATTAGATGAAACTCCAATATTCAGAGGCAGAAATGGAAC
The DNA here is from genome assembly GCA_035048485.1 of Pteria penguin. Taxonomy (NCBI): domain Eukaryota; kingdom Metazoa; phylum Mollusca; class Bivalvia; order Pterioida; family Pteriidae; genus Pteria; species Pteria penguin. Next base: position 7,774,555 of record CM068588.1, on the reverse strand, counting down.
AACATATAATCGAGGAAATCAAAATTTTTTTCTGACAAAGTGCCAATAGAAAAATTTTCAGGATTTAGTAGTGAAAATGGACATAATTTTTTATCTGAATTTGAATCATTTTGTGAATTTCAAGACCTAACTGATGATAAATGATTTCTGTCAAAAACGTAAAATGACTCAGAATGTAACAAAAACAATCATTACATCCTATCCTTTGACATAGGAACCTTTCGAAGTATGGCAAATGGATTTATATGGAATATTACCAATCACACCAGACAGTAATACGTATATATTTACGGAAGTCGATATGTTTTCGAAGAATTTGTTTGCCATACCGATCAAAAATAAAGATGCATCGACGATAAGTAATGCGGTTTTTCGTTTATTTGCCACGTTTGTGTGTGAAGTACCTTAATTACTGATCATGGAGGCGAGTTTCTCTCAACAGTTACAGAAGAGCTATGCAATAGTTTACAAATTACGCAAGAATTCACACCTATTTTGTTCAGAGGATCGTTTAGAATCACCTGCCAGAAGAACATCAGTTATGATCATGTTGACCCTGACGATCTTCCAAGATTCTCTGTATCAAGTGATACAGACGGTCATCATAAGATAAAGAGAGTGATAGGCAAGCGTGACTCTGGACATTGTTTGGTGCAAATAGTCGGAGAGCCAGCTGACAATGCCATATGGGTGCCGGAACATGCATTGAACGCTAAGGCAAAGCGTGCAATTATCGCCAGACCACCACCCATGTTGTAAATTAATGTAAATAGTTTCATTGAATGAGTAGTGTTAGGTTATTACGATTTTATCTAGAAAATTTTGATGTTTTTATTTGAAATAATTTGTTGTGTAAAGTAACTATAATCAGTGGATAATCACATGTGTATTCACTTGATATATAGGTCCATGAGATTTTCCTCAGTATAGTTTTAATAACCATTTTCAAGAATCATATATTTAATTGTTTATTTTGATACTATATGGTCATTTTCCTGCATAATTATATAATGGTGATTCTGATAACGCATTTTTCACCTGTAATTAAACTAACCAAAAATGTTTTATTCCACCAGGGTTATACCATGAATTACGGTGCGGTAGAAATGTGTTGATCAAGTTGGTTTTGATTAAACCAGTTTTCCTGCATAATTATGTAATGGTGATTCTGATAACACATTTTTCACCTGTAATTAAACTAACCAAGGATGTTTTATTCCACCAGGGTTATACCATGAATTACGGTGCGGTAGAAATGTGTTGATCAAGTTGGTTTTGATTAAACCAGTTTTCCTGCATAATTATATAATGGTGATTCTGATAACACATTTTTCACCTGTAGTTAAACTAACCAAGGATGTTTTATTCCACCAGGGTTATACCATGAATTACGGTGCGGTAGAAATGTGTTGATCAAGTGGTTTTGATTAAACCAGTCAGTCACAATGTTTCAACTTGAGGGTTACATATGGGTGTACTGGCAGATTTGTATTTGTTTGAGTATTGTACTTTCATGATTGACTGAAATCGATTGTTACTTCATTCTCACCAAGATGTATACGTCGCAAGGGTGATACCACAGTACAATCAAGGTGTTTTCAGATGTAGTTGACATTTTTGTACATACAGGCACAATGTATTATTTAACCGCACGGGTTATATTGCAGGCAATGTTGCGTTGTACGCGTTTTTGATAAATAATTTTTTTTCTTTCTTTCATTGATGGATATGTGTGAATTTAATTGTTTCATTGTTATAATTACGTTGCCACGGGTAGTTAATAATCATACCACTTATATGTAAGGAGTATGTAACAATGCACAATCTGATAAATTACGAACAGAGCGCAAGGTGTCTTAAATCGTTTGTGACATGATTCTTAATTTTATATGCACTGTGTCTTTTACAACATAATCATATGAAGTGAGTTTCATAAGAATGTATGTCATGTTTGAACTGATTTCTTTTTCAGTCATATTATTTGATTTTTCTATACTCTAATATAAAATTGAATTTCAATTTTTTTTAATGGGGCGGATGTTGTATATATGTATAATAATGAGTTTACAAAAATCAAATTAACTAATTTTGGATTTATTGATATTTTTTTATTAATAGTTAAGATTTAACTTTTCTATTCTTAGTGATTTGGAATACTTTCACATTTACTGGGATATAATATCAGGTGAAATGCATTCCTTGAATGTTACCAAATAAAATTAGTTATTTCTGTTTACATATGGTACATATTTCAATCTGTCATTTATCAGGTTTCCAGAGTAAGCATAGGAGGGGTATTGTTCTGAGTTATCTGATTTCAAAGACTTGGTGTTCTTATGCTTGTCATTTACTTGATTAAGAATTGATATCTTTTAAATTCAGTTTGTTGAATACACCTTTTGGTGTTCTTATGCTTGTCATATCATTTAAATTCAGTATGTTGAACACACATGATATGTAACCTATGTTCTGATTGGTTGTACTTTTGTAATAAAGGCGGAGTTCGTACATGTAAATGATTTTGTACATGCAACTTATATAAAATGAAGGAGAGCATTTTTAGAGAGTTAGCATTTTGGATCATCTTTAATTAGGACAACTTTGTATAATTGGAATTATTGCATTTTATACTTTGGAACTTTGTAAAATAAACATTTTCATCAATTTATGATATAATTCGGACATTCAAACAAATAAATTTTGAATTTATATTTGGACTTTATTTCTACTTGGGAACTAACAGTGAATGAGAGACATATTCATTACACGTGAACCTCGAAGCGGTTCTCGAATGATTTGTTTGTTTCTCACCAAAGTTCATTCCCCATGAACCTAGAAAAAAAGACAGTCATTCCTTATATTTACAGTGCATTTGAAAAGGTTCTTTTTTGAAAACGAAAAAATCAAATTCCCCGTTATCAAACTGGCAAGGACCGAATTTTTCCTGAAGTGGAAAAGTACTTACGCCACGCAATATAATGCGTGTCTAGAATGCTAAAAACACTCTATCTGTCCAGGTAATTTCTTTAATTCCTAAAAATTTAAAGATGCATTAATTTCGTTATTACAATTCTTATATTTAACTTGAGTAAGCCCTGTCTTTTTTTTTTTATTACTACGCATGTGATTTGCCATACGACGGATACTACTTCCATGACCTAAGTTCATGGGCTGATGAACCGAGTCTGTTTAGCATGGTTCATCGAAGGAATTAGACTAGCATTGGAAATATACAGACATGTACCTCAAATTAAATCAGTAACAGACACATTCTTGGTCAGAATAGCGGCTTGCAGTGGTAACTTCGTAGTCACTCTCCTTTTGAAGGCGCAACACACACAATCATATCAGGTAGCTCTTAGTTAAAAGAAGGGGTCGGAGGAGTCGGGGGAGGGGGTTCACCAGTGTAATATATAGTACATCAAAGTTTATCGTGCGTATGTGAAGTATAACCATGACAGAATGTATATTATGTTTGCTTTAAAATTTTTACATAGATGTAGGTAAATTGTGAGAGGTATGTCAGGCTGCCGCCTCTCGTATGCTGTTCTGTACCTCCCTTCGCTGGACACAGACTGACCCAATGGCGATTGTTCTCTCCTCCGGTACGTATTGGCACCCGTTTCTGACACCATCTCTTCTCAGTACGGTGATCGTGCGGTAAATGCTGTCACAGACTAGAGAAGTGTCATTTATTCCCACACATGATGTGCAGAGAGGAACAGCTTCCCATATGGTGTTGGGGAATATTGTGTTGTTGCGATATGGGACATACTTCCAGGGACAGAGAGAACGAAACTAAAAAAAAAAAAAAAAAATAATAATAATAGCAACAACAACAACAGCAACAATAATGATAATCAAAATAATGATAATAATAACCAAACAGTAATAGAATGTTTACTCTTTTTATGGTGTAATATTTTCTCCATCGTCTAGACAGATAATCATTTCAGCTTGTCACATTTAAAGTCAATTTGATAAAAACACGTATTTGTATTGATTAGTCGTTATAATTTTCTTTCAGGTAGAAAAACAAAATTTGACGAGTGGACATGACTGGAGTGGGCCTAGCTCATTCGATAGTGTGTTTATTTGGCGGACGAGAGGTCCTGAGTTCGAATGCCATTAGCTACCGTCTGTATCATTGTCTTGTCCGTAAACACGAAACGGTAAAACCTGAAGTGTCACGATAGAAGTTGCCCCATGACGGATCACTCACGGCTATGGTGGGCGCGTTGTATAGATGGCAGAATTTTCTGTTTCATCCATTAGACTGAGGGGTCAATCTCGTTTATTATGTAAGACACGCTGTGGACAAATGTAGTCCAAAACTGTGTTATAAGGTTCATTGAAACACCCATATGATAAATTACCTGAATTTTAACTAAACATCAGAAGTAAATTATTTTTTTATATAAGCTTCCTTAACATTCAGATTTTGAAGAAGAAATTGAATTTCACCGTCTGAATTTTGAAAACGAATGGGCTTTCAATACATACCACCCTATATTAACTCTTACATTCCTAATCATCAATTGATTTATAAGAAAGTTCGTATTAAAAGAAAAAAGTAGACTATCTTGAAACAAAATTCATTTTTAATTCAAAGATATATATCTCATTCCAAGAATATATTATTCAAAGAAATAAGATATATATCACAGATATTACTGATTTGGAAAATATGACTGATGATACATGTATATGGATTAGACGCATAATATGGGATTCAAAATAACACTTGGGGGTATGAAAAAAGAAATTCTGTGCATTTTTGAAATACGAAAAAATGGTGAATTTTATATCTTTTTGTAATATTTAATATTATCTTTATCTCAAATTAAAAAGGGAAAGGTGCACCGCCCGCTAGATTACAAAGTTATAACAAAACATCATTGACTACCTCTTATCTTATTTTCATACAATAACTGAAAATACAATAAATTAAGATTTGTAAAACATAGATAATATAAAGATGCACAGTATTATAGATTATAATATATGCATATTGTTCTAATAAACAATTTTACACAACATAAAGCAATTCTAACAATTCATAATTTCCTAATGAAAATAACAATTCAAAGGATTCTGATGTCTCAAGTTTTCATTTAATGTTAACATCAAGATTTACTTAGCTAGCTGAAAATAAAAATAAAAAATTATCTGTATGCATGTAGCTGGTTTAATTCTACTCTACTAAATATATATCTAGACTAAAAGGTACTTAGCATGTATGACCAAAACCACAACAAAATTTTGATACAACCAACCAATCCACCCCCCCCCCCCCCATTGCAACCACCACCATCACAATACATAAACAAAGTCTGCACTGGGTTGATTTAACCAGCAGAGCAAAGTGACTGAAAATTTATGGACTTGATTGATTGAATGGTTCTTGTTACTTACCTTGTTTCCTTACATTGAAGAAAATTTACTGTGATGAAATTAGAGAGAAAACATACTGTGCCCATCCACCAATAAGGTATTTGAACCCACTGCCTTCGCTGATATATATGATATGATCCATAACAAACAATTGATTCCATCGCGCCGTCAAACTTATGCTACTTTCTGTTTATTGTTAAATACATTTTCTATTTTCTTTTCATTGTTTACGTTGGCAAAATCCGGAATCGGAAACGGGTCAGACTGGCCTGGGTTGCAGTTATATGAATGATCTACAGTTACAGCTACATTTTTATTCTTTGGATTACTCTTACGTTTCAAATTTGACACTCTGTTGTTGGCTTAGTTTAATGAAATCTCTCTTTTTATAGACAATGACTATATATGCTTATATTTCTTTTTCTTTATCTCTTCACGACTTTATAAGACATTATTTATCAAAACACAGGTATTTCGTAGCTAATATAGACTTTTGGCAGTAATCAATGTTTTCGTTCGCCTAGAAAATCCATAAACATGAGGGGATCCAGAAATTTTCATAGAAATTTTTCGACGGGTACATCCATTAGTCGGGATGTAAATATACGCGTAAATTACTTACATATATTTTACAACAAAACGTACATGGTAAAGTAATTCTTGCCGAATTTAAAATGAAAATAAAGAAAAAACAAGAACATTAAGCAAAATTTTATTTCTTACCTTGATGGAATAATTTTCTGTTGTTATGGACGAAGGACAGTCGGTACGTGGGTCCTCGTCATTCACGGGCATAGTTGTCATGGAGATATCCAGTTCTGAGTTTAGCTGCTGAATTTCCGCTCGCAGATCGTCATTTCGTCTACACGGAATAGGCGAAGGTGTGACGTAGAATCTTCCGACGATGAAGCTGAATATAGCTTGCAATAAAATCTGGAAATAATAATGATGGTAATATATTTACTATTTTGCCTATTATTTATATTCTTTCCGTTTAAAATTTAATAAACTTCTCAAAACTCATGTTATAATTAACGTCTTACATTTTCATTTTTTTACTCTTTTCCTATATAAGTGTAGTAATACATGTTTTCTTACCGTTTTTACAAACATGGTGAAATGCTTAACATTCTAGAAGATAATCAACTTGTTACTTGTAAGCATACTATTCTGGTATATACGAGCTAGTACACGGTCTTTTATAGACGAAAAGTAGTGTAAGTGGTAATGAGTCTTTTCGGGTTTTTTTTTCAAAATATAATTAGACTGCATCGATTCTTCGTGAGAATTTGAAACTTTTCATCATCGAATAAATGGTGCTTCTTCGTGTAACTTCGGTGGAAGGCAATAATCTCTTAAGACAATTTTAATCACACATATGAAGAAGGATGTATATACTACACATCAGTACTGTACCAGTTAACCAAAGTTCAGTCGATGGCTAGACGTCGTAAAAACGTCATAGATTAAAAGTGGAAATTTATAGCGTAGTGGTAGGCCCATAGGCGGATCTATAAATTTTTGAAAGGGGGGGGGGGTTGCAGCCTCCCATGACTAATGTTTTGCAGTATTCGGTCCGGACAGGGGGAGGGGATTGTAACCCTAAAAATGGTCGAAAACGGCTTTTTGGGGGTAAAATGTTCCTACCAACGTAGACCTGACGTAGAAGAGATATATCGCAATGGCGTATGCAGGTCGGTACTTTCTAATACCGATTTCCCGAAATTTTAAAAAGGTAATAATAGATTGTAGTACAAACTGTATATGTAAAGTCCAAGCTGTTACAGTGTGAAAGAGGTTTAAATGGCCATCATTTTCTGTTCTCTTTCATTCCACTCATGGTCGAACCTGAAAGTAAAATACGAAAATGAAATGACCGACTTCATTTTACGATGACAATCACAGCAGTGTGCTACTGTAAAGCTAAGATGAGGTCTGGCACAAAAAAGCTTCTCCTAAGTGACTGGCCAAACGTAAAGCATTACAAAAAGAGTTAAGTGCCGGATACCTGATGTCAGCATTTTTGTTTATTTATTTATTTATTTATTTTTTTTTTTGTTTTTGTTTGTTTTGTTGGTTGGGTGGATTTTGGGGGGGGGGGGGTTAGTATTTTTTTTTCAAGGTGAATGGATGGCTAAGGTTGATTTACAAACCAACTTGTGCCTCTTACTTTCCAAATGGAAGGAAAACGTGTCCCCAATGCTTCAACTAATCCCCTCCACCCTTTTTCGTACTTGCTGAAGTCAGCACTAAAATTCATGTAGTTGTCATGGGTTTGGTGAAGCCTTTACCTGTGGGGAGAGAATGGGAGACAAACGATTAGGCAGAGGTATGACAGTTGCTCGGTGACCTTTTGTGAGAAAATCAATTTTTGTTTAACGCCACTCCACGAATACTTTGGCAGATTTGCTTTTTTTTTCAAATCCCAGGAGTGTATTATCTATCTACATGCATGTAACAGATGAATTGTGCAATGAATATACATGTAGGTTAAACCAGTAAATTACGTATATGGTGACGACATTTGCCTCATACATTGCATTGAAATTTATACCTATGCAACCCCCGAAAAAGTGAGGGATCTTTTACGTGCCACGCCTTCAGTAACACGGTACCTCGGTGCCCACGGCGGGAATCGAACTCGGGTCCACATCGGATTTATTGCGAGAAGAAAAAGCCCCAAATATGGTGAGTTGCATTTGATCGGAAAAGATGTAGTATTCTGGCCAGAAAAAGGAGGTCATGGTCAAGATATTTCTTCATATGACGTCATAGCATTTAACATCTTAAAGTTTGAAAATCAGAAAAAGAAAAAATCATCGTCTCTGATCAATTTAGAAATTAGTAATTTCTCTTGTAATTTTAGTAGGAATGCAGTGAGTATTTGTCACTTATAGTTATTATTGGGTTATAAACACGACACACCACTTCAACTACAACATGCAAATCTAAAAATATATAATTCTTGCGTGGTTTTTTTTAGTCGGGCGCGCCTGACCTGGATTTCCGCTACGTTTCAAAATGGGTCAGGTATAATTGGTAGTCAGGCACATCTGACTCGGATTTCCGCTACGCTTCATAATTGGCAGCCATATTGCATTGCGCAATAGACCCTTTCGCTCTAATTCTCGCGCCTGCGCATAAACGCTTCCGGTGGTGGTGGTGGTGGTTTGTGTGTGTGTGTGGGTGGGGGGGGGGTAACCGCTTGGGGTGCTATATAAACTATACCAAAATACCAATTTTTAAAGGACAAATTTATATATTTAGGATGAGTTTTGAATGTGGACATTTGTTGTAATCGATAAATTTGATATTGAAGAATTTATTAAAATAGAGCTTTCAACATGTCATCACCTTGACAACTCAGTTGTAAACTGCAAATTTCCCCTTTGGAGCCCTTTTCACTACAATTCAAGATGGTGAAACATTGTGGTGTATTATGCTGCTCTAATGAAAATAATGCGACGACCAAAGCGAGAGGACTGAAGTTTTACAGGTTTCCGAAGAAATCCCACAAGAGAAGACTATATATTGATTAGAGCCGTCAACTGCGCAGACTTCATACCAAACGAGAATACCAGGATCTGTTCCGAGCATTTCGAGGGAGGATGGCACAGTGAAACGACGTTAATTATGCATCGACTATTTTTCGGCTACAAAGACGTGACAACTGACAGACAGAGGGACGATAGGACCTCAAGAAGAAATTTACTGAAGGTAAAACTTACATAAAAGTAATAGTTCTTGTAAAGTTTACTAAAACTTCTATAATTTCAGTCGCAAAAATGCGAAACGAAACTAGGTCATGGATAGAGAGAAGAACAAATAAATATCGTGTCAGTTTTAAATGACAGTGTTTCGCAATAGCAGCTGATCATTTTATTTTTCATTAATAGAAGTAAAATAATTTCTTAATGCCTAATAATGGAGTTTATTTTGTAACAATCATAGTCTATTACTCAACTTACTATACATGTATTTGCGAAATGAATTGCACCATTAATGGCATTATAATTTACACACAGTTTTGATCGGAAAACGGTGCAAGGGTGCAATCTGATGACATACTTTGTGTACTGATAATTTAAAGCTGGCAAGACTTGGTGGTAGTGCTTTGAACCCTGCTTAGTCTCAGGTCTTGCTATTGTCAGTCTTTCTGATGACACCATTTAAAAGCCAGTGGCGGATGTAGTTGAGAACACAGGGGGCACCCCCCCCCACCTGGCAGTGACCCAAAATTGGTTTAAAAACCGTGTATTTTGACAATTTTCTGTCAAAATTGGCAAAATTTGACCCTTTACCGCCTTGCAAAGGGGGAGCTGGATCCGCCAGTGCAACCGAGGTCCAATGTTACATACATCACAGGAGATGTGGTCTGTAAAAGATCCCTCAGGCTCACTGCTTCATGTTGATACGTAACAGAGAGCTGATGGTGTGCACAATGTACTAAATGTATATGAAAATACATTGTCGAGTGTTGCCATGCTGAATCTCCTGAGACTCCTGAAAAATTAATTGTTCACCCTGCCTGATTATTATCTCTTAATTTTAATATTCTTATATTATGTGTAGGTTTTTGATGAAGCAGAGAAGAAGCAGAGTGAATATGAGGCCAGTAGCAAGCAGTTATCTTTGATGTTCCATTCTTACTGTATGGTGGAAGAGGAAGATTCAACTAGAGATCAACACGTACCAATGCCAGCTTTTGACGATATAGACACCAGCGTTCCCTACCAAGGTGTATTCACATCATTAATTTGCTTGGTTTTTGTTTATCTAGTCAATCTATGATTGTTGCAAGTGTTACATTATATGATAACTGCATCTGACTGATGCATGACACATAAATGCAAATAACTCACCCAAAGCTACATGTATCATAGGTATGCCACACCTACTGTGGCTCTTGATATCAATTTTAAAGATCTCATCTACCTCCAGGCCACACCTACATTAAATGCATGATCAACACTTTTGCAGTATAAGAGATTATATATAAATTTTACATTTGCACTACAGGAATGAATTTAATTTTTTAAAAACAATCTATCAAAATGTGTATTACATGTGAAAGTAAATGATATAGATATATATATCAATAATATAGCAATTATTCTTGTAATCGTTTTTATTAAGACCACGGGATACAGTGTGAACCCGATCCACTGCTATTAGAAAATCAGCGACTCCGAAAAGAACTACAGAAAGTGAAAGCAGAGTTAAATCATCATCGATGGACTGTAGACAAGATAAGAGACAACGATGCCATGACGAAGTTTTACACAGGAATACCGACCTTGCTGCATTATTATGTTTATTCAAGTATGTGAAAAAGATATTGTTAACTAAATGATGTTTACTATGCAATAGTAATACTTATTATATATTTAAATAATATTAAATTCAATTTGTGCTTGTGACTCTTTATATAGTCTTTGCATTAATTGCAACATGCATTGGATATATATTTTTGTGAAATGTTCACATTCATGATTGGGTGCGACTAACGAAGCAGATGTTCAGCCACAACCACAAGAATGAATTTACTTTCATATAAGTTCCTTGTATTACACACATTGTTACATGAAATACAGTATACCCTTATTCTTTTATATTTTAGTTATCTTTCAACCAAGACCAAAATGATGGTATACTGGCGGGCTAGTGCAACGACTCGCGAGGACACTTTCATCTGAAAAAGTAATTTAACAAAACACACCGGTATGTATTACATACTGAAATTGTTACATTACTTATCAATTATAAAAGGCTAATGGAAGTTATGTTAACAATCCATAATGTACAATTCTGAGTTCAAATGGCCACAGGTCCCCCGGAGAGTTTACTCCGTATTAGCTGCTCTGTGGCAGGGGTATCATGGGTGCCACCCCACTCTTTGTCGCCTGCTTTGAGAACTCCTGCCCTGTACACCAGAAATAAATGCCTTAAAATCTGAAAATTAAAGGAAATTCTGCTCGATGCTGCATGTTGTGCGGCAAATGCGGATCTTCAAATTAAAATCAATTATATTCTTGCCCTGTACACCAGAAATAAATGCCTTAAAATCTGGAAATTAAATGAAATTCTGGTCAATGCTGCATTTTGTGCGGATACTGCTTATCTTCATATTAATTTCAATTATAATCTTGCCCTGTATGCCATAAATAAATACCTTGACATCTGGAATTCGGGGGCATATAGTTTTTGTCCTGTCTGTCTGTGCCTCTGTCTGTCTGTGGCAAAACTTTAACCTTGGCTATAACTTTTGAATTATAAGAGATAGAGACTTCATATTTGGCATGCATACTCTACTAATGAAACCCTTCCAGGTGACACTAAGGTTGATGACATTGTGACCCTGACCGTGACATTTGTTCCAAAAATACCCCATTTCAGACTTCGTTGTCGCCCGGGGCATCAGTGTTTCACAAACACATCTTGTTAAATTTTCGAAGCATATTGTAGTATTTGATAATGTAAATCAGTTGATTTTATTGGTTAACTTACTTTTCCAGGTCTGATCCTTGCAAAATTTGCCTGACCAGACTATTTTGGCGAGGGACCTACTCGCATGACAGCACCAAAAAAGAGAACTTGTTATTCTACGTCTATGTAGGCTCTTCCACATGGGCACAGATCTCTGACCCCGGGTTACATTTTCAATATATGCCGACAAGTTCTTACTAATATAGAGAGGTATGGGCACTGAAAGTGGAAAATATAACTCCTTTATGAAGATTTTCAATTTCAAAGATATCAAAGAAATAAAATAAAATACAAGTCAAATGCATTGAAATAATCTTTTTAAATGTAATCTAAATTTTACTTACAGTTCTCTTCACAAAAGACCAACAACTGCATATTGCTTTCTTGGGGATCTATAGAAGTCTGGACCACTTCCTCCTCAACAGCTTCTGGAGCAACGTCTGGAACATTCCAAAGCTACCCCATGCCTGCAGTGTTATTTAAAAAAGGCTTACTAAACTGATTATATTATCAATATTATTAATAAATGTATCTACAGGTATAACACACTTGAGTAGTTGTTAATAGTGTTAATAATATTAAGGAGCACACTGGCATTGTGTTAATGGAAGAGCAGTTGAAAAAGGATTTGAATTTGGTTCCCATCAATCTCTACACAAGATTCTTTAATATATAACCTGTGTTGGGAATAGCCTGTTGCAATTCCTGCAGAAAGAGGAGACCATTGCTATAGTCAAACTCTCTTTGGGATGGGTGTCGAGGGTCAAATTCTAATGGCTTCTTGATGTCATCACCCTCTATGCTGCTTGCTACATTTGGTTTGCGCAGTTCCCACTCCGATAGTGGCGTAGCTCTTAGTTCCATAGCTCTTGGTACATTCCACTGACAGGGACGAGATGTACAGCTTTCACCCAGGTACGGCTTGCTTTTACCTAACGCATGAAGGGCAAACAGCAAAGCACCAACATGGCTGCAGGACTGGCCTAACCTGAAATTCAAATAAAAAACATTCAGATATTGATATTTACATTACAGTAAAACCTAACCAAAGGACATCAGAGTGACTGAAGGTAGGTGTCCTTTAGTTACATGTGTCCCCTTACATACAAGTTCAGTTTGTGCACAAAATGCTACTTTGAGATCAAGACATGAGTCCAACATATACAGACTGTTCTTTTATAGAGTTGTAAATAAAACTTATTTTTTACTGTATGTGTAAGTTAAGTTCAAAGGTATGACATTGAATGGTCAGAGTTCCATACAAACAGGCCAAACGCTACATGCCAATATTTCATTCTGTGGACAAAACAAGTAACATTGGAATATTGTGTCTTTATTTCCTTTAATTAATGAAGGCTACATTTTCACACTTATCATGATGATTATATACCCGATGGTACACTGGCAGTAAGCAAACTCAAGATGCTCTTTCTGGGAGATACACAGGAATACTTGATACCTCTGCTTCTTAAATGATACCATACAGAAAGCTTTAATATATACAATAGTGTCATTAATCTGAAAAATAAATGAGAGATGAAAATCACTCTTGATAACTCTTAACATTGTTGTAGTCATTTAAAGTCATATAGGTTTATGTGTGTATTCATATATGTATTAATAATTGCTTGTTTTTCATTTGGTTGTATACTTTGAAATTTATATTTACATAGAATATATGCACCGTAATTGATTTAAAATTTATCTGCAAACACATTCCATTAACTACAGAACAAACTCTCCTTAACTTGGAAGTATAAGTAAATACACAAATAAATATATACCATGCATGAATATATCTACATTAGCAATATACATTTTCTTACAGCTAAATTTGAAGATGTAAAAATATTTTAAAATTTGACTGTTGACAATTTACAAGACATATTTGGTACTAGGCCATTCTTTACAGATAACTAATTAGAATAAAAGAACTATTACATCATGAAATTATAATAATAAATCTTAAATGTATTGAGGAATTGACTCTTGTCGTCTTGACAAATTTGTGTCACAAGAGATTCTGGTGACTGGTGTTTATATTGATAGTATCAGGTCAATAAGAGCAATTATGAGTCTAGTTTCAATTGTGGTGGGCAAGCAATTCCACTCCTGATCGTACTTGGGACTACTAGATGTAGGAGTCGGAGGTTTTTCGGGGAGAAGTTCCTAAATTGAAATTTATGTACAGATCGGCATATGTATATCTTTGCAAACTGTATATTGGAAACATCACCAGCAGCAAAGTGTTGTTCAGCTCTCTCAAGACCCTTAGTATTATTCACAGGTTTGTCATTCACAGGGCGCATTACCATATGGTTATGCACGCTAGCTAATGTTACTGTGGGTAGATCAGGAGAAAGCGTGTTTAAAGGTGAATAAGGCACAGACATAAATGTAAGGAGCCCCTTAAAGAACATAAAAAGATATGGTGAAAAAAAATATTAAACTGAGATCTTAGATTACTAAACTGTGATCTCAGTTTACTAATCTGTTATCTCAGATTACTAAACTGAGATCTCAGATTATTAAACTGAGATCTCAGATTACAAATCTGTGATCTCAGATTACTAATCTGTTATCTCAGATTACTAATCTGTTATCTCAGATTACTAAATTGAGATTTCAGAATACTAAACTGACATCTCAGATTACTAATCTGTTATCACAGATTACTAATCTGTTATCTCAGATGACTAATCTGTTATCTCAGATTAGTAAACTGAGATCTCAGATTACTAAACTGTGATCTCAGATTACTAATCTGTTATCACAGATTACTAATCTGTTATCACAGATTACTAATCTGTTATCACAGATTACTAAACTGAGATCTCAGATTACTAAACTGAGATCTCAGATAACTAATCTGTTATCTCAGATTACTAAACAGAGATCTTAGATTACAAATCTGTGATCTCAGATTACTAATCTGTTATCTCAGATTACTAAACTGTTATCTCAGATTACTAATCTGTTATCTCAGATTACTAATCTGTTATCTCAGATTACTAATCTGTTATCTCAGATTACTAAACTGAGATCTCAGATTACTAATCTGTTATCTCAGATTACTAAACTGTTCTTAAAATACATATGTCTTTTATGATTTGAAGTATTTCATCGAGGACAGGACTCCTTTTCGAGTTCATCAAGTTTGTCAAAGATGGAAGAAGAGGTAAATTTTTGTTATTTTAACATGTAAATAGGGTTCTAACAACATATTCTTGAATTTCGGATTGATATTTGCAAGAAAATGAGACGCTCATGATATTAGCAATCCTAGATTTTATGCACCATGCCTAAATATGTGGCGTTTCGATTGGTCTTTTTCTCCTATGCAGGATTTACATCATAGATTGTATACTACAAATGTATATAGTGTACTATATTAGTAATCTAGTATGTGTGAGTTGGTATACCGAATATATTGGATCCTTGAAGAAAAATGTAATTTTGGCGAGACGGAGGCTAGCTTTTATCCCCTTTCAAACTTTATAATTATTCTCAGAAAACATAATTAATGTTTTTCTCTTTTCCATATTCTTATCAAGTTATTTAGGTCTTTCGCTTTCAGATGAAAGACCTTCTGTAATTTGCTAATCTTTTCCATATTCTTTTTCATATCATTCTTCCACGCATCCTGTTATATGCACAGCGATTTTCTCTGTAACTATATGATGCAAAGCCGTCTTTTTTATTCAAGGAGTAAATGTATGGGGTAGGATATATATTTATAGGCCGAGCTCAGTTGGTTAGAGCGCTGGATGTATGGCGGCTAGGTGATTCGGTATCGAGGGTCGGGGGTTCGATTCCCAGACCGGGAACGGATTTCAGTGAAATTATAAGGTACCTTGTTATATGTAGTATGTTTTTGCTTTATATGTTTATATGTTTGACTGTTTATTTCTTCATGTATTCTTGCGGCGCCGACGATCCCGGTTCGATTCCCGGGTTGCGCCACTATGTTTAAGAGGTTGGTTACCTCCTGCTTCCATGTCGCGATATAACTGAAAAATTGTTGAAAGCGACGTAAAACACCAATCAACCAACCAACCAATCTTCATGTATTCCATATTTACTATGGAGATCCAAGATACATTGCACTCCCGGGCGTTTCATTGTATTACTAGTATTGTATATTTATTTATTATCTTTTGCAGCTCGGAGTTATTGATCTTATCAGGATATATTTTGAAATGAGACTTACGTATGGTGAAATTGTTAGCATGTTGCAGTTGAAGCATAATAAATCTATATCAGTTAGACAACTGAAGAGGATATTAAAGAAACTGAATTTTTCTAGAAGAAAACACTACGCAACTTTCGACGATATTGTTAATTTCATCGAAGATCAGATGAATGGGAATGGTTGTTTGCAAAAGATAAAGCCAAAATTAAAGTTCTTTAAAAGTAGGTCAAAATCCAAGGTCAAGGTCAAAAGTCATGGTATCAATGGAATACACTCACCATGAAGAATGTATGTGTGAAGTATCAAAGCCCAATTTCTACTGAACAAAAAGATATAGCCGAAATCAAAGTTTTAGAAAAGTAGGTCAAAGTCCAAGGTCAAGGTCACTAGGTCAAAAGTTATGGCATAATTGGAAAGCTTTAGTCATAGGAAACTTATGTGTGAAGCATTATGATTATAGTCCTCTTAGTTGCTGAGATTTTGCCTCAACCAGAAACTTCAACAAAAATCGCCAATCTATAGACTGGAATTGATTTGCAATCCGGCCAAAAATTAAGCATACCATTTATTTTCCCATTTACTTTAAGCATAAACACCCAATTGGCAATGTTTTGATAAATACAGAACCTCTCAAAATATTTAAATTACATTCAGTTTTTGTAAAATTCAAGCAAAAAATGTAGCCAGGAAATTCAAACTCTTGATTTTTCTCCACGAAAATAATAGATAAATTGCCATAATCTTGAAAGTTTTGACTTTTTATATGACATTGTCCTTTAATTATAAAATCCAGTTAAATTAATCATAATAATACCAAAATAAAATTTAATTGATGCACTTACTGAAGATTACCCATCTCATATAGCATTCCAAGAATGTTGATTGAAATTCAAGTACATGTACATTTGTAATTTTTTTAAATTTAAGAATTAAAAACTTGTAGATTTTTCTAAAAACAAGAGGCCCAAGTTGATCTATATCGCTCACATGAAAACATGACTTGCAGGTGCAGGTAATAGTCATCATTTTGCCTAGAAATCACATTAACTGTGAAAAAAATTAAAAATCAAGATAGATACATGTACATGTTTACATGTACATATGGATCTAAGGAATTAAGATCTCCGTGGTCAACTTATTTTTTTATGAATGTATATGTTATTATCAATGCTAAGTCGACCAATTCTAATTATGATATATTCAATTCGATATTTTAACACTTCAGGATAATACAGGAAAGAAAAAAAAAGAATTATCTTAAAATTTACACCAAAGAAAATCCACCGGGCAGTGAGAAAATTCAAGAATATTGGGAAAATTTTGCAGCTTACCGAAGTAAAAACACAGAAGCACGTTATGGCGATTCTTGTAGACGTTACTACACAAGAACAAAAAGTTTGTTTTCTAAGTTTGAACCAAATTCAAAAACAATTGCAACACAGACAGAAACAGAAAAAATCAGAAGTCATACATTTACACCCATTTAGATCATGAGAAAATTTTGCAACAGTTTAGAGAGGAAAAAGATTTATACAATAAACGTATAACAGTGAGAGTAGATATTTATGCTGAAACAAGGGCTGCCACAGCACTATGTTCAGTTTTAAATCCATCAAGGACTTTAGAAACTATGGAAAACTTCTCATGGGAAGAGTTGTAGCTGAAATTGCCCCCCAAAAAACTGCCTTTGGTTTACAGTTTTCTTCAGACTTGCTTTAAGAATTCACCTTTTGATGAATTACACAACACACATTTCTAAAATTGGACTTATTTATGGCATTATCATGCAAGCTAGATGGTTCAACGATTAATAAGTGTTAGTCTGAAGGAAATAGTATTTTGGTATTTTACAGTTTGCCTAGTTTTAAATCAATTATTGACATGTACAAGATTAATTATTAACAAGTATGTTGAAGTTTATATACATGTGTATGCCGTGTCAATCGGAACAAATTTCTTTTTGGAAGGGATGGTGCTGAATTTGAGAAAATTTTGACAAGTAGAAAACACATTATTATATATTTACAATGTAGCTTTGTCTTTTGTTGATTGCTGTCTTATTACATGAGCCCTTCCATTTTTAATCAACTGGTATATCTATGATTTTCAAATACAATATCTTTATGACTTTTGCATAATTATCAAATCAGAGATTAATGTTGTTTCCATGCTTGATGAAAATTCTGGTGTTACTGCTCTGCCCCGCAGCTCTTTCCGAGTTATATTTAGTCTTTTTTCTTTTTTCCAGTAACCATTTAATTTGTTATGGGTGACAGATCTTGTTATTATAATTATGATTAAAATATTTAAGTATATATACACGTAGAAATAAAGAAATAAAAATAACATTCTGTATTCAACGTTTATTTGTCAATAATAATAAATACATTTTACAAGAAATTTAACAAGTCATTGTTGGTATAATTTCTTTCACCAAAATATCTTATTCCTAGTTTCGTTATGAAAATAAACTGGAATCTTAGGTTTTATGTTTCACAAATTATATATATATTTTTTATATTACTGTATTTTATCAATTATCAAGGTGTTTGACAGACTGTCACCAGTTGGAGTTACAACTTGTTACAGTACACTGACAGGTTTATTATAGGTCATAGGGGATATCTGCTTGAACAGTTTGGTATCTGAATTGAGAAATGGACTATCGTTTGATTGGATACAAGGTCAATTTCCAAGTTGGAAAGAAATTTAAAAGGTCATCTGATAATGAAAAATAAACTTTTCACTGTTTGGACCTCTTGGTATTACACAAGGTAGCAAATTTGAGCATTTACCAGATGCCCCTCAAGGCACTGTTCGAGATCTGTCTAATGATGCATTTATTCCAACAGATGATGGCAGGAAATTGTTACAAAGATGTTTCATAAATCATCTTTCCAAGTTAGCAATTGAATTCTTCCCAGCTTTCAAGAAATTAAAGCCTAATGTAAAGAATTTGATTACACCAAAATATCCAGAAATTGTCAAATATAAAAACAAAACCTTTGTTTTGCCTGCCCTTCCATTGAATGAACAGAGTTATTCTGATGTGGTACAGATTTTAGACAATTATGAAGAAACTATAAATCAAGTCAAAGAATGGTAAGGAGAGGATATCAAATATGTTCAAATAGTTGGTGATCAATTAACCCGAGAAAGGTTTTCAGGTGCAAAAGGTCTTCAGGCTGGTTCATTTAATTCGAAAGAAATATTTGAAAATTCATATCCAGTTACATTTAAACTTTTTCATACTGCAATGAACTTCTTAATTTTGATGTATAATGTTTTAATGAATGAGGCAAGTGAGGGGAAGGGTACCCTGAATTCTATTAGAGTCCGCCTTAAAAGATCATGTGTACATATGGATGTTAACAACCATTATGATAAGGATAAAGACGTCTTGGTGAGCTTTGTCAGGGGCTATCTTTTTAAAGCCATGCTAGAGTATTTCGGAATGAAAGAAATCCCATCTAAGAACTTCGTCATGGAGTCACAACAAAACATGCAAGTGCATTCTGATGACTTTTTTAAAGATTATATCTTCTACAACAATTCAGATGATTACTCATTAAGTAACTCTTACACATGGAATGACTTTTTGTTCTTCAATAACAATAAAGCACAAATACAGCATGATGGGAAATATGATTATGAAATTGTTGTTATGGAGCTAGTTTGGACATTTATTGAATTCCTTGATGTGTGCAAAATCCCTGACGGACAAAAATTGCTTTCTGTTCTAAAGTACATGATGATGATTTTCAAGATAAACAAAAATCACAAATATGCACTTGAAAGTCAGAGATTTTGTTTTTTCAACAATCCTCATACAGACTTAAGAACAGCTAATGAAGCATTTCATGGATTGTTGTAAACAATAAGGGTCGTATTGATACCTAAATTCCTGCTGATTTTCATATAGATCACAATGTTAAGAAGATAAAAGTATGCTAAGTGAATTGGGTTCAAACAAAAGTGAGGATGTAATTGTGAAAACATCCAAAGCCCTAGCTGGTATGGACACAACTATGATGAAAAAAACCCAACTGTTATAAAGAGGGCTCAACATAATGGACTTAAATATGCTAAAGAAGATGAGCTTTACATCCTCAGCAACGTATCAGATATAAATGTTTTCATCAAAAGGCCTGGACAGAAATATGAATATTTAGAAAATTTCCGTGCTCCTTTTCTACCGAGGTTGGACCAACAAAAGTATATAAGTTGGACTGAGCATCACAAAAAGAAATATGATTCTGACATTGGAAAATAAAGTATGATAGTCTAATAAACATCTTTACAAACTCTTCACAAATACAGAAAAGTTATTTTAATAAATCCAAAGCTTTTTTTCTGAGAGAAAATTTTTGACCAAAAACTGTTCATCTGTAAGGCCATTTAAATTAAATTCATAGTTTTTAGAATCCTTCTGTCCTACTTGAACCATAATTAGAAAAAAAAAATATTGCATTTTTAACATACATTTTTGACAGGTTACATACTTATCAACTTTTGAGCATGGTGCTCTTTCCTTCTTTGTATTCCTACATGTAATCTCCAATGTTTGTGCATCATGTGTAATTTTCCAATATGTTTAATTTGCTTATTCATTGGCACAAAATTGAAACCAATTGATTTTTTTTTTCTCTCCATAAATCAAATTTTCAAATAAAAATGCCTTCAAACTAAGATGTAAATTTCAATAGTCTAACTGAATCCAAATATGTAAAGCATAAAGTATGAGTTTATTTTATATTGTTTTAAGTATATGGCCTAATTTTGTTTATTTTGCTATATGATAGATGCCATTATGTATGGCAATTATTTGATCTCAACAGTTGAATATATAAAAAGCTAATGTTTGAAAACAGGATATCATTTGCTATGACATACATATGCATTCAAGACAAAAGAGAACATTTCAAACATGTCCTTTGCAACATTGTTTGGAACGCCTGCAATGATTGCTACATCTTCTTGGGAGGCAATAATGTCAAGCATATCAATAATGCTTTGTGTCACATGAATAGATTGGTTGAAATTCAAATATTGGTCCATCATGCATCTTAACATAAATAATTGCGATTCATTTACAACTCGCAAATTACTATATAGTTTTGACAGGCATACATCACAGCACTGAGAAGTGTTACTTAAATAAGTAGACTGAAATATACACTTAACATTTGTCTTCTGCACTTTCTTATTTTTATGTATTCCTTTACAATGTTATGTACATTTCTTACTCCAATGTCAATGTTGTTGTAAAACATTATAGTTATTGCTTGTAATCTCTTGAACATACTCTAGCATTCACAATAGCCGCTAGGAAATATCAATGACCGATAACTCCATTCACCGGAAATTGTGATATTTGACAATGGAATAAAAGTCATGCAGACGAAAAATCTCAAAGTCGGATATCGGGATATTTGATAGCGAGCATTCAGAACATTTGGGGTAAAGCATCGGACGTTCTCATAGACAGCAATGTGTATTCCGCATGGAGTTTTGGTAAAAAGGAATAATTAAAATATTTTGTCATTCAAACAAGTAAATTTTTAATTCATACTTTACACAATTCCGATCGTATCTTATAATAAAACCCCTTAAAATTGGTACAGAAGAGGTCAAAGTTGTATAAAAGCTAACGATAAACCCCGAGTTATACCGCAAGTGTTATGGCCAGACTCCTCGGGCATCTACATAGAGCAATGGAGACAGTGACGTCACGCCGACTTCGAGAATCGGCTCAAATAAAAAATATTGGGATGTAAGGTGGCATCTGCAAGAATCAATGTTGTTGATAGTTGTATGTGTGGATATCAATTTGACATGACAATTACAAAAAAATTGTTAAAAAGATATAATAATTGGCCGTGCACGTTTGGGGAGGGTTGTCAAAAAAGTGTATATTTTCTGATTCTATGGAAAAGAAGAGGTGATGGAAGCCGTCAGAGGTTTTGATGGTAACCTACTACAATGGCTTATGTAAAAGCTTATATTTAGTTAATTTAAAGTATGTACAGTAATGCACACGACGATTAAAAAGCTGAAGTGATTAAAACGATCAGAATGCGTGCAAAATAATCGTTGTATGTAGTTCGTTTCAAAAAGTAATTGTTTTTGTTGCTTCAACTTTTACAATAGATAATTCATCTCAGTAAAATACATTATATATAGCCATATATTCTAAATATTCATGCAACAATATAATGTTTTGATACATTGTTTCTGAAAGAGGTATTCGGAGTAATTATTTCTTAACAAGAGACGCTCACTTGCCCCGGGCACATAGTCTCACCTCTGAATTTCAGGGGTCCGTGAATGTTCACTGTGGTACATTGTTGTTAGTGCCATAGTCATGCAACACTAGTTATTTTCGTATTTTACTTTAAGTATAACTATTATAAAACTAAGATAAAGACTATACATTTTTTGTATTGGCGGAAGTTAGGATAATTTCAAAATTTGTCTCATAATTGATTATTGAATTAATCCTCTTTTATCACAAATGTTTAAATAGAACATGTTTTTTATTCTTTTATTTTTCAAAAAGATATCGCAATCTAATGATGGCGATATTTGAAAACGAGTTTCAGATGCACTTCGGAGTAGGAAAAACACAGTTGGAGCAAAATAATTGCTATTTCAAATTTTAGTTGTAAATGCTACATAATCTATGAAAATGTGATAATTTAAAATTCACTTCCATTAGGACATAAATTACATTTCTGTTTAACATTTTGAACACATTTACTGAAAAATAGATAGTTGCTGAGGAAATTGTTTATGACTTTATAATTAAGAATATTTTAAAATTCATCCAAAATAATTTTTTGTGTATAAATACCTCTACATGATAACTTACATGACCATTTCATAATATGATAGAAACAAAAAGCAAATAATTACATAAAAATTTACAAACATCCTAATGTTAAGTAAAGACTGATAAGGTATACCGTTAAATAGAAATACAAGTACATAGTGCACTAATTTATTTATGCTATTAGTAAATGTAGCATTTTATACTCATAAGTATATAGGGATTTCTTGGGGTAATTTTTGCATTATAAGCTGTTGTGCGCTAATCACACAAAAATTCATGAGATTCAGAGCACATGTAAAGTTAGAATGACACCTCTTTTTTCTATAAATGTACATTGAATTACCTTCTATGCTGCATGGAACACCAACAACACGGCCTCTGATTGGTCGGAAGGAACTCTCGAGTTTCATCGTACTACGAACGACCACTCAGAAGCCGTGTTAGGAAGTGTACTTGTAGAAGTTTAAATGACACTGGGTTGGGGTCACGGAGGATGGAAAACAATCAAAGGTAAGATGAGGCGATAGGAGGGATAATTTGACATGTCGACTGCAGTGAGTTATTTACTTTTGTTTATTGTAAATATCTTCGAGGAATAGCAACCAATAAAGCTCTGAATACAGATGGAAAAATTCATTATACCAAACCATTTGACATCTTGAAAGCAAAAGATAGAGACAAAATCTCAGAATTAATGCACTGGCTAGGATGTATCCAAAAATGAACAAAATCTCTTAAATCTAGATAGCCACATTATTATGTAAACATGACAATGTATGTGTTATCCTCTGAAAATATTCATCATACGAAGGTTGGTATAGTCTATGACTTGTTTTGTTCATCAGTAATGATACTCTCACAAAAAGTTTGATGAGGTATATCATGTCTGTCTAATTAAAATTCATGTCTTCTTCCTTTATTTTTATGTTGATACACAAATGATGTATGTAATTCTCAATAAACGTATAACCATGTTTTATTAAATCCTTTTCTCTGCAGTCAAGTACAAATCCAAGATATTGTTCCGAAATCCACAACTCAAAGTCAAAGAAACACGACAGTATATATGTAAATATAATATGAACAGTCACGAACCTCTGTCAAAACAGAGGTGGGATCAGGTGTCATGGAAGAGTAAGCGTCGCTTGCCGGCCGGCCACACCCGTCGTGATTCCATAAGTACAAGCGAAATAGGATTATTCGCTGTCACAGAATTAGGAAACGGCACAGTCGTAGTCAAAATAGGTATATGTCATAAGCAGTAAGAATACTGCTGTATAGTATAGGTAATACAGATGGTTTAGTTACTATGAAATAAGGAAGTCTACATGTCAGACAACGATACATCATATGAGCAAATAAGGTCTTTATAACGACCGTAAAATTTGCGGAATGTTGACATAAGTCGAGATATCTCATATCCTTGTTTGAGTAACTTTTTCCTAGTAATTGGCTTCGATAAACGAAAGAGCAATACTCAGATGACTTTTGCGCATATCGAATCAATTGGGATACATAAATACCGTACACAGGTGATAGAGGAATATTGCTACTAGTATATGTTAACAATGGGGAAACTAAAGCCATCACGTTTGTCATAAATTGAAGTAGTAACTTTACCATCTCGGTCGACATCAGTAAGGAGATCTAAATATGAAGCACATAAATTGGATATTGTAATGTCCTTAATTTCAAGTTTCTTTGGATATATTGTATTACGTATGTATCAAAGTTTTTGTTATTTATAGACAGTACATCATCAATATATCTGTATGTAAAATTAAAGGACAAGGCCAATTGCTTCTTATTTTTGACTTATAAGATTTTGTATAAAGTCAATTTCGTACGGCGAAAGGAACAAATCGACTAGCAAAGGAACACATTTAGTCTCAATAGTCCCCGATGATTTGATGGAAGACCTGGTCACCGAACACCGAAGTGCTGTTGGCTTACATATTTTTCCACTTCTTTTCATTGTCCACTTCACAGAATTTCACCGAATCTTATACGAAGTAAGTACTAAAAGTACTGTCTGCTACCAAAGTTGATCTGTCATTTGTTTGTGAATAAGCAAATTGTGCCCAGGTGAGCGATATAGGCCCACTTGGGCCTCTTGTTACAGTATATTCACGTAAAAGGGGTGATTTCTGTGTTACTGAATATTTTTGCGACGTTCTATCGGCTTAGTTTGAATTTAATTTTTTGTATGCTTTGTTTGGAGTGGATTCTCTCGAGAGTTTAAACAAGTTTCATGTATATGATTATCTATTAGGGTAGCATATATAAATGTAAAACATATATACGTTTTAATTTTGTGCACCAGATGCGAATCAATCTAAGGGCAAAGCTATGCATGAGGTAGATACTCTTTAGTTTTAGTGTGATTTATAGCTCCATGGTGACTTCTGCCACATAACTGAGCCAGTAACTCCTCTTTTTTCTTACATAATTTCATGACGGAAAATTTTAAGTATATATTTCATGTCAGTACAAAAGCACTTAAAAGTAGACCGTCAGTACAAAAGCACTGAAAACTGGACTTATGATGCCCCTGAGGACTATCAGTCCACCAGCAGTGACACCGGCCCAATGGTTATAATAAATATAAAACATATACACCTTTCAATTTTGTGCACCAGATGCGCATTTCGACAACTTATGTCTCTTCAGTGATGCTCGTGGCCGAATGGTTGGAATTCTCCTATTATATAAATATTTCAAGAGCAGTATTAAAACCAAAATGACTGAAAAAGTGATATTGAGTTAGACGCAAGCAATCTCAATTGTTATAATTGTTCAGGAAAATTATCGACACAGGTTCCATAAGCGTATTCCCGAAATACCTGTTTAAATTAAATCAACATGAACATGCATTGGTAATTTCTCATCAGTGGTTATAAAGAATAAAGTCGACATCATTTATTCACTTGTCATTGAAAAATGGGGGGGGGGGGGGGGGGATATCTCGTAAAATAAGTGTTATATTTTGTCGAGCCGAGGAGGCTGTTTGGTTGGTAAGCAAAAAGCTGTTGTAGCTCATTGAATGAAGTAGTCAGATTGCAACTGTGTCGTGGTTTTCGGTTGAGAGAGTAAAAACCGAGGTCCTATATTACGGTTGGCGTGACACGTAGAAGTCTCTCTGCTTCGGATGGATCTTTTGCATCAATTTCTTTGCAATGGATCAGATAGATGACGTCATCATTTACCTGAAATAACCAGTGTGACGTAAAACAATAACCAATCAATTAATCAATCGTAACCTAAAAGTCCCGTGTTCGAATCCGAAAGATGGATCGTCGATATATCTGTTTGTATGTGTGTGTGGGGGGGGGGGGATTTAATCGCGTTGTTTACATTGATGTTGGTCCTTTATAATACAGGCAATGTATACTCTACTATTATACTTGTTAAATTTTGACACAGATGTACACACATTCAGAATTCCAAATAAATTACATATAGCATATTGCACAAATATCTTATCACACAGTGAGCAATATGAAATAAAAGTAGAAAACAAAATCAGAAAATGGGACACTTCAAATTTGCATACAGATCAGAGATGATAAGTGAAAATATATGACTACTTTGCAACCCTTTCTGCTTATTAGCTACAATTTATTTCTTGAATATGTTTTCCCTACAAGAACACATATAAATATAACGGTAAAATGATTTCGCAATTTGATAATGAATCTGGTGACATATAAATAAGAAATAAATGGGCATGCTGACATTTTATAATGAATCCGTGACAGATAAATAAGAAATAAATTGACATGCCGACATTCGATAATGAATCCGTGATATATAATGAAGATTTCGATATCTTATTATGAATCCGTAACAAATAAAGCAAATGGACATTTCGAAATTTGATAATTAATTCGTGTCATATAAATAAGAAATAAATGGACATGCCGACATTTTATAATAAATCCTTGACATATAAATAAGACAAATGAACATATCGACAATTTATAATGAATCTGCGACATAAATAAAGGAAATGAAGATTTCGATATATGACAATGAATCCGTGACATGTAAATAAAAATTAAATGAACATATAGACAATTTATGATGAATCTGTGACATAAATAGAACAACTGAACATTTCGATATCTAACAATAAATACTGACATTTGATAATGTCATTAATGAGTCTATGACATTTAAATAAGTAAATGAGCATGTCGAGATTTGATGAAAAAACAATGGACAAATAAATGAAATTAGAATTTAAAAACTATGAAAATCGCTACATCAATATGTTAATACCAATAAATACTTGTACATATAGATACAAACAAATGAAACATCTGGATGATGCAAAACAAAACAGAAATAAATAATTAAATCAAATGATCCCCCCTTAAAAAAAATCCCCACAAAACTGAATAAATGGCAAATATCTATGGGTCTAGAGCCGAACAACATTCAAAACAAAAACAAATGCAATAATTATCGTATAAAATTAAATTTACCAATTTTCGGTAATTTATTGAAGAAAAAAGAAAATATGATCTCTGTTAATTTTGTTAAGATTTAGCAAATAATAATGATAATTAGATATTAAACAAAAAAACATTAAAGAAAAAAAAAAAAATAGAATCCAGAGAAAGTGTTGTAAGTGTTTAAAGATCGTCATATAAATTCTGTATGCATTATCGCAGTGATAATGCATGCGTAACCGTCTCTTATGGTTATACCTCTAATTAAATCAGTAAAAGACACATTCTTCAGCAGAATAAAGGCTTGCAGTTTTAACTTTCTAGTCATTCTTCTTTTGAAAGATCTTTGATATAAGGTCGCTCTCACTTAAAAGAAGGGGTCGGAGGAAAGGGGGGGGGGGGTGAGAATGCACCAGTTTAATATATAGTACACCAAAGTTTATCGTGTGTATGTCGAGTATAACCAAGAGAGAATGTATATATCGCGCTTGCTTTAAAATCTTTATATAGATGTAGGTAAATTGAAGAAGGTATGCCTGGTTGCCGTCATTCGTCTGCTGTTCTGTAACCTCCGTTCGCTGGACACAGATTGACCCAATGGCGATTGTTCTCTCCTCCGGTACGTATTGGCACCCGTTTCCCACGCCGTCTTTTTTTTAGCACGGTGATTGTACGGTAAATGCTGTCACAGACTTTAGAAGTGTCATTTATTCCCACACATGATGAGCAGAGAGGAATGGCTTCACATATTGTGTTGGGGAATATATACGATGTGGGACATACTTCCACGGGCAGAGGAAACGAAACTAATAATAAAATAATAATATTAATAATAACAAACCAGTAATGGAATATTAAGAAGTATGCTGTTTTTATGGTGTAATATTTTCCCACTCTTCTTGACAGATAATTATTTCAGCTTGTCATATTTTAAGTCAATCAAACAAAAACATGTATTCATATTGACAAGTCGGTATAATTTTCCAAAAATTAGAAAACAAAATCTGAAGAGTGGACGTAACATCTGACATCATTTTTCCCACAAGTTGGCGTTTTCTTTTTATAAAGCACCCCAGATTATTCTTAATCTGTAGCGTAATAATAGTTTAGTTCTAATTTTAGAAAATAGTAAAATAAATACACAATTTTCGGGACAAGAAGTGATCAGAAAAACAGAAAGAAAACTTTCATTAAGGGCTCTATTCATCTATTTACCACTGTGACGATTACATTTACTTAGAGGTCCTGAGTTCGAATGCCATTAGCTACCGTCTGCATCATTGCCGTGTCCGTAAACACGAAACGGTAAAACCCGAGGTGTCACGATAGAAGTTGCCCCGTGACGGATCACTCACGGTTATGGTGGGCGGGTTGCATAGATGGCAGAATTTTCTGTGTCATTCTATAGACTGAGGGATCAATCTCTTCTATTATGTTAGACACGCTGTGGACAAATGTAGTCCAAAACTGTTTTTTAAGTTTCAAATTTGACACTCTGTTGTTGGCTTAGTTTAATGAAATCTCTCTTCTTAAAGACAATGACTATGTTTTTATTTCATTTTTTTATCACTTTACTTCTTAATACGACATTATTTATCAAAACACAGTTATTTCGTAGCAGTGATCAATGTTTTCGTTAGTCTAGAAAATCCATAGCCACGAGGGGATCAAGAAATTTTCATGATAATTTTTCGACAACTACATCCATTAGTTGGGATGTAAATATACGCGTAAATTACTTACATGTACTTTACAACAAAAAGTACACGGGCATAGTTGTCACGGAGATATCCAGTTCAGAGTTTAGCCGCTGAATTTCCGCACGCAGATCGTCATTTCCTCTACACAGAATAGGCGAAGGTGTTACGTAGAATCTTCCGACGGTGAAGCTAAATATGACTTGCAATAAAATCTGGAAATAATAATGATATATTTACTGATAAGAAAGCACCCCCCCCCCCGCCAGAAAATAAATAATGAAAAAAGAAAGAAACAAACAAACAAACATAAAACAAACAAAACAGATGTCCAGTAGACATCGTTAAACAATGGACAAACATATTATTTATGGTGATTATTTTTATTCTTACGATACGGAAATTCCGATCTTTAAAAATTCAACACATGAAATGAAATAAATTAGAGAAAAATTATAAAAACATTTTGGGGGTATTCTTTTCTTTTCAATCTTAAGTTTTAATAATTTTAAACCCACCTACCCCTCTGCCCCACCTTTTCCCAAAACATGATAAGTTTATCTTTTATGATTTCTACATAATTCTATACTAAGATCGAAACTTAGTGATAATAAAACAATAAACACCTCAAGTCATATAATTTTTAACGTCTTCATTTTTATTTTTTCTCCTCTTTTCCTAAATAAGTTTATCAATACATGTGTTCTTATCGTTTTTACAAACATGGTGAGATGATTTTTTTTTTTCAAATTCTATGAGATAATCAACTTGATACTTGTAAGAAAATGAGCCAGTACTTTTATAGACGAAAAGCAGCATACGTGGTAATGGGTCTTTTCGGGGTTTCAAAATATAATTAGACCGCATCGATACTTCGTGAGTATTGGAAACTTTCCTTCATCTGAAAGATCGTGTTTCTTCGTGTAAATTCGTGGAAGACATTAATAATCACTTAAGAAAAAATTTAATCACCCATATCAAGAAGGAAGTATATACCACACATCAATCTTTTAGGGGAATATGTATATTACCATTTAACCATAGTTCAGTCAATCGGTACACGTCGTGAAAACATCATAGCTTAAAAGTGCAAAATTATAGCGTAGTGGTAGGCCCATAGGCGGGATTAGAAATTTTTGAAAGGGGGAGTTGCAGCCTTAAATGACTAATGTTTTGCACTATTCTGTCCGGCAAGGGTGGGGGTATTGCAACCGTAAAAATGGTCGAAAATGACTTTTTTGGTAAAATTTCCTACCAACGTAGACCTGACGTAGTAAAGACATACCTGATACACGTCAGCACGCTCTAATACTGATTTCACGAAATTTTGAAAAAAAAAGTAATAAAAGATTGCGGTAAGTCCCGAATCCAAGACGTCACAATGTGACAAAGGCTTAAATGACCATCAAATTAAAGTGACCTACTGTCACGGTGGCAATCACAGCAGTCTACTACTGGAAAGCAGACATAGGGTGAGCAGTGGAGGATCCAGAATTTCTGTTACAGGGGTTGGAGGCATATGTCAACACTAAGTATTAGCCAAAATACTCAGTCATTTGGGTGATAAATCTGGAGTTTACATGACTGTTTTCAACCTTATCTACATGTGCCTCATACATTTGTGGCGAAGAGGGAAGATGCTGCAAATCCGCCACGGGTCAGACACTCAAGAGCAGGAAGCGTCTCCTGAGTGGCTAGACAAAACGTAAGACATTACAAAACAGTGACTTTAAATGTCGAATTTCTTGGTTTGGTTTACGAACCATTCAAGACGGAAGGCGAATATGCACCATTTGCTTTAACCCCCACCAACCATTAGTCTTGCTTAAGTCAGCACTAAAATTCATGTAACTAATGGGTTATGGAGTTCATCTCATATTATATGACTGTTTTCATCTTTATCTATATATACCTCATAAATTTGTGGCGAACAGGGAAGGGGCTGCAAATCCGCCACTGGTCAGACACTCGAGAGAAGGAAACGTCTCCTGAGTGGCTAGACAAAACGTAAGACATTACAAAACAGTGACTTTAAATGTCGAATGTGTTGGGTTGGTTTACGAACCATTTTGTGCCTCTTACATTCAAGACGGAAGGCGGATATGCATCAGTTGCTTTAACCCCCACCAACCATTAGTCTTGCTTAAGTTAGCACTAAAATTCATGTAACTCATGGGTTTGATAAAGACACAGCGGAAATCGAACCCGGGACCTTTCGCTCACGAGTCGAGTAGTTCATTCACAGGGCCACACCGGATTTATTGCAAAAAGAAAAAGGCCCAAATATGATGAGTTGCAATTGATCGGCAAAGATGCCGATTTCTGGTGGGAACAATTGGTTCCTGGTCATAAAACGTCTTCATCTATTATCATCTATTTCGGTCCTCAGATTAAAACCTATCCTGGATGAAGCTGATTTAAAAAGTTTACGTTACACTGATTGATTTAGCCTTTAAATGATTATAGCATTTTAATATAACAAACCTTACACATGTACACCATCGCTTCCTCCTAAATCGCAATTTATGAAGATTAAATTTGTAAATAAAGGTTTAGATCGGCTTAATATTTTATTTTCGTGATCATAGAGTAAAATCTTACATTCCTCAGTGATTCGAGAATCTTGAACCACCCCTGATTTGCCAATAGTACAAGAAACCTATTAGAAACCTTATATTTAATAACAATAAAGTCACATCTCATCTTAATTCTTTTGATTCTATGCCATCGTCCTGTACATGCAATAATTCTAGATTCATTTATCAGCCTCCGGGTCATATTATTACAAGTGATCTTAATTGTATTCTAGATAAATATCTACGTTCACTTTTTAATAAAGGGCCAAAGTATAGATTACCTTCCAGGATAGATTTTTCCAAATGCCAGGATATTGTTGAAGAAGAATTGAACACTTGGTGTAAAAAAAGAGGGTTTAAAAATACATGCCTTGAATGACTTGAAAAGTGAATTATTAATTTTACAATTAATCCCTATTAATTCATACAGCCACATTATATACCAGTCCGGTCTAAAAAAGGAAATGCATGATCTACATAATACTTAGGTCTTCGTACCTGCTGACAAAGCAGCTAATAATATTATCATTGTTTGAAAAATATACTACATTACAGTTCTTGAAATTGAATTAAACTTTACTTTTACGTATGTTGAAACCCCATTGTTTAAAGACAAGATCCTGTCTGATCATTATAAAGCTATGTGTAACTTCAATTTAAGCATTGATAAAAACGATCTTCCGACCATGTATTCGCTTCCAAAGTTACACAGAATTACATATATCAAATTCTAGCTCTACGACTGTACTTTTCAAGCATATTACTTCCACTCTTACTGGAATTAGATACCATGTTATCAAGTATTGTAATGTTGGTTTAACAATCGTAACGTCAGTTACTTTTTGTCTATCAAAAATTCTAAGGAAGTCATTGAAAATTCCGTTTGAGAATTTTTAAGTCAAATAACGCTTCTACGTTTGATTTTTCGACACTATATACCTCTCTACTTCATGACTTAATCAAAACCAACATGTTGTCTCTCACACTGGTGTTTTTACAGAGAGTCTAAATCATACCTCTGTACTTCAGTTACATCTGGATTTTTGTAACAAAGAATATGATGATTATAAATACTGGACTTGTACTGAGTTGTGCAATGCCATCACATTTCTGATGGCTGATAGTTATGTACAGTTTAGTGGCAACTATTATCAACAGATAATTGGGATTCCCATGGACACTAACTGCGCTCCTCTTGTGGAAAGATTTATTTTTATACTGTTATGAGAGAGAGCAACCTATTCAAACGCCTAAACGTTTCGATCTAATTGATAAGTTAAATGACACCGATAGATATCTCGATGATATTGTAGTTATCGATAACCCTGGGTTTGAAAACAATATTACTGACATTTATCCAGTTGCACTTCAATTAAAAGAGCCAACACTTCCGACCAGGAAACACCTTTTTTGGACTTAGCTATTAAAATTGTTAATAACAATATTCATACCAAGATATCTGATAAACGTGCCGACTTTAGATTTCCTAATGTGATTTCCCCAGACTCCCATCATATGGCATGTATATTAGTCAAATTGGTTAGATACGCTAGAGCCTGCACTAACGTTTTGGAGTTTCACGCAAAAAATTCTCAGATTACTTTTAAACTTCTTACTCAAATTTATAGATATCATAAACTTCTAAAAACTTTTAGTAAATTTTACAGATGTAAAGATGATGGATAAATCCAAACCACAAGTCCAAAAACCACAAAACCAGAGGACATACAAAATCAGCGAAAATGAAAAACAAATGGAAATAACAAAATATGTCTACTTGAAGATCTTATGCAGACATTTTATCTTAATATGGAAATGTGACTTTTCAACAATATGTATCCAGTGCAATATCCCATTCCATTTTCTACTGTGATCTAGTGTACAAACTAAGGAGGGTCAAAGGTTCCGATAATTTCATATCGGCGGGTTTTAAAATTATTAAACGCTTTCTACATCGTCAGTATAACCCCGAGATCATCGCTAAGACCACAGTTCTTGTATTGTATCCATCTACAACCCAATGCAGAGTTTTGCTTGAGAATTTGCACTCTGACTAACAGGGCGGTAAGTACTCTATGACGGGCCTTGTCCAAACCTTTTCAGAGGAGACAAGGTCCTAATCTTCGTCCCCTGTGACTGTTAGTTGTGACTCCTATTGATGAATGATCTGAGCACGGCTTACAGACAGGCAGAGCACGGTTTACTTATGTTAATGTCGCCTTATGTATTGTGGATAGCAACATATTATTCTATAAACGTTTTGTGTGTTATAAATTTTTTATAACCTCTCTTCTCGTGTTGTTTCTTGTTCTCTGTATGGAGGATTATTTATAAAGTTTTAAATGTGTCCTATGATTGTGCTGCTTTTGCGATAAGTGGGAAAGTGGGCGATCGTAAACCGGTTAACCACACCAATTGAATGACTTTTGTTACATCAAATGATAGTCCTAAGTCAGAATTGTAACCGCAGCACAATCAAATATTTTTGTAATGTTGTTTTTCCGTGTATATTTTACTATTATCATGTTTTGTGTGCATGTCCTTGGTGATTTTTGTCATAGAGCTTTGTCAGATGTCTTCAGTTTTCCCTTTCATGATTATCGCCTCATAAAAAGTATTCCCGAAATACCTGTTCAAATTAAATGAACATGATTTGTATTGGCAATTTATCATCAAAGAATAGAGTCAACATGTTTTATTTACACGTCATTGAAAGATAGAAAAAAAGTGAAATAAGTATGTCATATTTTGTAGAGCCGAGCAAGCTACTTGGTTCGCAACTAAACAAGCCGGTATGGTCAGCGGATGAGGTGCTCGACTCGTGAGCGAG
The DNA here is from genome assembly GCA_035048485.1 of Pteria penguin. Taxonomy (NCBI): domain Eukaryota; kingdom Metazoa; phylum Mollusca; class Bivalvia; order Pterioida; family Pteriidae; genus Pteria; species Pteria penguin. The sequence goes on along the minus strand of CM068588.1, from coordinate 7,740,094 downwards.
AGACTTCGGGTTCGATTCCTGCCATCTGCCCGACGGTGTCTTTCGGATGAGACAGTAAAAGCGAGGTCCCATATCACAGGAGGCGTGGCACGCGAAAGAACTCTCTCTGCTTCAGGTGGGTCTTTTGCATAAGGTATTAATCTCTATACAATGGATCAAGTAAATGACCTCACCATTTACGTGAAAAAGTCGTAGTGACTTAAAACAATAATTAAGCATTCAATAAATACCTATAAATCCCCGGTTCGAATGTGAAAGATCTCTCTCTCTCTCTCTCTCTCTCTCTCTCTCTCTCTCTCTCTCTCTCTCTCTCTCTCTCTCTCTCTGTGGGTGTGTGTGTGTGTAGGTAGGTATGTGTGTAAGTATGTGTATGTGTGTGTGAGGAGGCAGAAACAAGTTTTTTACAGTGATGGTGGTCCTTTATAAGAAAGACAATGTGTATGTGTGTGAGGGTGTGTGAGTATGTGTGCATGTCATTGTGTATGTCTCAGAAGGGAGAATTACGTCGTTTACAGTGATCTTGGTCCTTCATAATAAAGGCAAGATGTATTGTAATATTTTATTTAAATTTTGACACAGATTTACAAACATTAAGAACAGAGGACGTCATGCGAGATAAATTACATATAATATACTGCGCAAATAACTTATCACACAGTGAGCATTGTGAAATGAAAGGAAAAAAAAATAAAAAACGAAAATTGGGGCACTAGAAATTTGCATACAAATCAGAGATGATAGGTAATAAATATAAGACTGCTTTGCTACCCTTTTATTTACTAACTACAATGTATTTCTTGAATATGTTTTCCCTACAAGTATACATAAAAATTTTATTTTGAAAATGCTTTCGTACATTTGAATTCGTGACATATAAATAAGAAATAAAGGGACAATCCATAATGAATCCGTTACATTTTAATAATAAATAAATAAATAAATCGATATTGTATAATGAGTCTGTGACATGAATAAAACAAATAAACATTTTGATATCTGACACTGAGTCCTTGACTAATGAATAAGAAATAAATCAGCATGTCGACATATAATAATGGATCTGTGACATAAATGAGCATGTCGTCATTAGATAAAAAACAATAAATAAATAGTTTAAAGTAGAAAATTATGAAAATTACTACATCAATATTTCTATACCAATAAATACTTGCATATATATTGTAGATAAAACAAATGAAACATTTCAATGATGATGCAAAACAAAACAAAACGAAACGGAACAAAAAAGAATCCCCCACAAAAATAATGATAATAAATAAATAAATATAAAAAAACAAATAAAATAGAATAACAAAAATCTGGTTTTAAAAGCACAACAACATTCAAAACAAAATGTGATAATTCTGGTATAAACTTTACCAATTTCTGGTAACTTATTGAGGAAAAAAGAATATATGATCTTTGTTAATTTTGTTAAAAACTTCATGTAACAAATAATAACGATAATTAAATGTAAACACAGAAATAGAATCCAGAAAAATTATTGTACACGTTTGAATATCGTCAAATAAATTCTATATGCAGTATTAGTATTTTTAGAGTGAGAATGCATACCTGGTCGTCTCTCGTGGTTAAACAGATATGTACCTCTAAATAAGTAAATGACAAATTCTTCGGCAGAATACCGGCTTGCAGTACTAACTTCGTGGTCACTCTCCTTTTGAATGCGCAACGCACACAATGATATCAGATCGCTCTCATTTAACAGAAGGGGTCAGAGGAGGGTTGGGGGTGGGGGGCATCCGTTATAGTACATCAAAATTCATCATGCGTATGTCAAGTATAACCATAAGAGAATATACATGTATATCGTGTTTGCTTTAAAATCTTTACATAGGTGTGGGTAAAGGGTAGAAGGTATGTCTGGCTGCCGCCTCTCGTCTGCTGTTCTGTACCTCCCTTCGCTGGACACAGACTGACCCAATGGCGATTGTTCTCTCCTCCGGTACGTATTGGCACCCATTCCCCACGCCATCTTTTCTCAGCACGGTGATCGTGCGGTAAATGCTGTCACAGACTTTAGAAGTGTCATTTATTCCCACACATGATGTGCAGAGAGGAACGGCTTCCCATATGGTGTTGGGGAATATTGTGTTGTTGCGATGTGGAACATACTTCCAGGGGCAGAGGGAACGAAACTAGATAATAATAATAATAATAATAATAATAATAATAATAATAATAATAATAATAATAATAATAATAATAAAAATAATAATAATAATAATAATTGTAATAATAATAATAATTATTATTATTATTATTCCCATATTGTTGAATTCTTAGTAGAAAAAGATAATTAAGACATGTGTGTAGTGGGCGTAGCTCATTCGATAGTGTGTTTATTGGGAGGTCGAGAGGTCCTGAGTTTGAATGTCATATCTACCGTATGTATCATTGTCGTGTCCGTAAATACGAAACGGTAAAACCCGAGGTGTCACGATAGAAGTTGCCCCGTGACGGATCACTCACGGCTATGGTGGGCGCGTTGCATAGATGGCAGAATTTTCTGTGTCATCCATTAGACTGAAGGGTCAATCTCGTCTATTATGTAAGACACGCTGTGGACAAATGTAGTCCAAATCTGTTTTTAAGTTTCAAATTTGACACTCTGTTGTTGGCTTAGTTAAATGAAATCTCTCTTTTTATAGACAATAACTATGCTTATATTCCTTTTTTATCTCTTTACGACTTAATAAGACATTATATATCAAAACACAGGTATCTCGTAGCTAATATAGACTTTTGGCAGTAATCAATGTTTTCGTTAGTCTAGAAAATCCATACCTACGAGGGGATCCAGAAATTTTCATTAAAATTTTTTGGCCAGTACATCCATTAGTTGGGATGTAAATATACGCGTAAATTCCTTGCATGTATTTTACAACAAAAAGTACCTAGAAAAGTCATTTTTTCCGATTCTCAAGCTAGGTCTAGACCTCCATCACCCCCCTCCAATCCCCTTCTGCGTATGGGAAAATTTCGTCTATCATGACGAGAAAAATTAGTAACAGATCTATAGAAAGGAAGACAAGGATATACATGTAAATTGACATCATCCATCGAAGTAAATGGCAAGATTTCAAGGTGCCCCGTTTTAAATTTATATATAATAAGAAACAGAAAGTTGATCTAGATGTTGTACGATAAAAATAAAGATAAAAAATGAAGTAAAATTGTATTTCTTACCTTGATGGGATAATTTCCAGTTGTTACGGACGAAGGACACTCGGTACGTGGGTCCTCGTCATTAACCGGCATAGTTGTCATGGATATATCCAGTTCAGAGTTTAGCCGCTGAATTTCCGCACGCAGATTGTCATTTCCTGTACACGGAATGGGCGATGTTGTGACGTAGAATCTTCGGACGATGAAGCTGTATATGGCTAGCGATAAAATCTGGAAATAATAATGATGGCAATATATTTACCGATAAGGTAAACCCCCAATCCCTACACCTGGGGGGGGGGGGAATAGGGAGAGAAAAGGAAAGTAAAACGAACATAAAAACAAAGCAGATGTCCAGAAAGGTCGTTGTACAATCGACAAATATATTTTATATCCCTTATCTATATACTTTCCCATATGAAAAATCCGATCTTAACAAAAATTTAACACATGAAAAGAAATAAACTGAAAAAAAATCATTCATAAAAACATCTTCTTTCTTTGGGGGATTTGTTATCTTTTCAATCTTAATTTCTAATAATTTTAAACCCCCTACCTTTCTCAAAACATTATAAGTTCATCTTAAAAATCATTATTACTATTTATTCTACTTCACTCTATACTACCATCAAAACTTAGTGATGATAGAACTTTAAGTAAACGTTTCAAAAGTCATGTAATAATTCTTCGATTTGTATTTTTTCTTACCGTTTTTACAAACATGGCGAAATGAATTTTTTTTTCAAAATTCTAGAGGATAATCAACTTGATTCTTGTAAGCATACAATTTTGGTATATAATGAGCCAGTACACGGCTTTTATAGACGAAAATCAGTGTACGTGGTGATGGGTCTTTTTGGGTTTTCAAAAAATAATTAGACCGCATCGATACTTCGTGAGTATTGGAAACTTTCCGTCATATAATAGATCGTGTTTCTTCGTGTAAATTCGTAGAAAGGCATTAATAATCACTTAAGAAAATTTTAATCACCCATATGAAGAAGGAAGTACATACCACACATCAGCCTTTTGGGGGAATATAAATATATTACCAGTCAACCTTAGTTCTAAAAACGTCATAGCTTAAAAGCGGAAAATAATAGCGTAGTGGTTGACCCATAGGTGGATCTAGAAATTTTTAAAAGGGGTAGTTGCAGCCTCCCATGATTAATGTTTTTCACTATTCTGTCCGGAAAACGTGAGGGGTTGTAACCCAAAAAATGGTAAATTTCCTACCAACGTAGACCAGGCGTAGTGCTGACGTAGTAAAGATATACCTTATGCGCGTCGGCACTTTCTAATACCGATTTCCCGAAATTTGGGGAAAAAATTGCAGTAAATTGGAAGTCCAATATGTCACAGTGTAACAGAGGTTTAAATGACAATCAGTGTCCGTTCTCTTTCATTCCTGAATGTAAAATACGAAAATAAACAATTTGATTAAAACCATATCTTTATTCTGCTTCTCTATTTGTCCCATTGCACTGGGACAAATAGAAAAGCGGAATAAAGATATGGTTTTAATCACATCGGAAAATAAAGTGACCGACTTCATTTCACGGTGGCAGTCACAGCAGTGTGCACCTGTAACTTCAATCACTCTGCTGTTGCGTTGAATGGAAAGGTGGGCCCGTAAACTGGTTAACCACACCAATGGGTTGACTATTGTCGTATCAAATGACCGTCCTAAGTCGGTATCGTAACTGCACTATCAACGAATATCTTTGTAATGTCATTGTGTCTTTTTTCATATCATTACATTATATACTGTATATTTGTCATGTGGCTGAGTCGATAACTTTTCTTTCTTTCTTTAACGTCACTTCACGAATATTTTGGCAGATTTGCTTTTCTTTCAAATCCCAGACTATTGTTTATCTATATGCATGTAACAGATGAATTATGTAGTAAATATTGTTTGAACCATTAAACCACATATATGGTGACGATATCTGCCTGATGCATTACATTGAAATTTATACCTTTGCAACGGACCCACCCGAATCAGTGAGGGATCTATTACGTGCCACGCCTACCGTGACTGTCTCTTCCGAAAGACAGGACAACGGTGTGTCAACAGTGGGGGTCGAACCTGGGTCCTTTTGATCACGACTCTGGCACCTCATCCACTGAGCCACACTGGCATCCGTTTTTCGGATTTTTTAGACCTTTACAACAGACCCAAACCGAAGCAGTGAGAGATCATGTACGTGCCTACCGTGACAGGTGACCTCAGTATTTACTGTCTCATCTGAAAGACAGAACACCGGTGTGCTCACGGCGGGAATCGAAATCGGAACTTTTCGGTCACGAGCCGAGCACCTCATTTACTGGACCACATCGAAGTTATTGCGAGAAGAAAAAGCCCAAAATACAGGTGAGTTGCAGTTGATCGCCAAAGATGCCGTATTCTTCATGGTGACGTCATAGCATTTAACTATTCTAAAATTTTGTAAATCAGAAAAAAAATCATCTCTGATCAGTTTATAAATCAGAAATTTCTCTTGTAATTTTAGGATAATTGCACTGAGTATTTGTCACTTTTAGTTATTTTTGGGTAATGAACACACCGGATGCCTCAATTTCAACCACCACTTCAGCTACCACATGCAAATCTAAAAATATAAAATTCCTGCGTGGTTTTTTTTTCCTTCCGTTCACTGAGAAATTTAGTCAGTAGCAAACCATAACATTTCTAATTGGAAAATGCATTTCCTTTTACGTATGATCTTACAACCATTTATGTGGATATTTTAAAATCCGTTAAAGACGACGTATTTTGTAAACACGTGGAACATGTAATTATAGATGACGTAGTTTGTTAACACGTGGAACATGTAATTATAGATGACGTATTTTGTTAGCACGCTGAACATGTAATTATAGATGACGTTTTTTGTAAACACGCGGAACATGTAACTATAGATGACGTATTTTGTTAACACGTGGGCCATGTAATTATAGATGACGTATTTTGTTAACACGTGGGCCATGTAATTATAGATGACGTATTTTGTTAACACGTGGAACATGTAATTATAGATGTTAATGATAGATTGCAACCGATTCCACAATATCTCAACGGAGTAGCTGGACACTGAAAAATGGAAAAGTGGGGGTGGATTTGGGGGTGTGGAGCACAACCACAATGAAATTATACATATTGTGGACTCAAGATCTAAAAACGGAAATAAGTCTTATGCAACTTATGCTGAAAACTTTGAGAGCCCATTTGTGTCCCTCTACTCCCTCCCCTCCCACACACACACATCACCCTTCTCCTACGCTTTTGTACCTTTAAAGAACAAAAATATAAATCAAAGATGCGATTTGCACTTTACATATATATTAGACATGAGAGAATTTTTCGAAGTGTCACTGACATGAAGAAAAAAAACTTTGCAAAACTTCCGGAAAACAAAAGAGAAAGAAATTGAAAAAGAAGAAAATAAAGATACGTTAGTAATAAACAAATATCTTCTTTTTAATTCCTCAATTACAAGTTCAAAAATTGCGGTTTATGTTATAGATTTGTAGACTCCTTGAACCCCTAAAATGTTTTCCTCCCAAGAGGATCTGAATAAAATGCTGTATTTCAACTGTTGGAGTTTGGAATATTGGGACAAAAATTCTAACCATCAGATCTGAAAATTGGAAAAATAATTTATAATTCGCATTTATTGTTTTCATATTTTTTGTTTGTGGTTTAATTGTTTGTTTTGATACCAAAATGTTAGTTGAATAAACAATACGTTTTGTTGCTGTCTAAATTGATTATTTAAGATATCTGTCATAGATCAAGCCGGTGAAGCCGGGATGGCACATTGGATGAGCTGTACGGCTCATGACAGAGAGGTTCGGTGTTTAATTCCCGTTGTGGGCATACCGATGTCCCGCCTTTTGGATGAGACAGTAAAAACCGAGGTCCCGTGTCACGGTAGGCGTGGCATGTAACAGACCTCTCATTGCTTTAGGTGGCCCCGTTGCAAAGGTATATATATGTTACATATGTATGCTTTAGAGAGTTGGCGTCACTAGTGACATGAAATATTCGTGGAGTGACGTGAAACAATTATAATCAATCAATCAATCAATCAATCAATCAATCAATCAATCAATCGATCGATCGATCGATCGATCAATCAATCAATCAATCAATCAATCAATCAATCAATCTATTGATTAGTCTAAAACGAAAGATGCAACAAAAAACAACTTAACATGAGTTATGTGTTTTATATATCATATATTTAGAGATATGTTTTCCATTTTTAATATTTTTCTTTAGAATCTTCAGTTTGTTATCATAGCCTATACACTGATGGTCACCTTGACCTTAGAACGTGCTTTAAATTTTATCCTTGGTCACATCTTTAGAGTTCTAAGAGGTAAGGCTTTCATATTTATAAATAAGTATATTTCTTGATTCTATACCGTTTGGTTTTGTGGCAATAATTCTAAACGTTGAGCTATTTTAAACTTTTTTTTCTATAAAGTTCGAATATTGAATTCTGAGGGGTTTTTATAGTTAGCATGTATTTTATTGTCTTTTGATTGATTGATTATTGTCTTACGTCACTTCACGTTTATGGTGACGGCATCTGTCTGATATATATATTTCGGAATATATTTCTGTCTATAGAAATTTATAACTTTGCGTCGGAATCCCCCCCCCCCCCCCCGATACAGTGAAGGATCTTAACCTGTAACGCCTACCGCGACACGGGACTTCGGTTTTTACTGTTTCATCCGAAAGACAGGACACCGGTGCGGTCGAACCCAGGCCTGCCGGTCACGAGCCGAACACCTCATCCACTAGGCTACACTGGCTTTTCTTATATATATCCTTTCTCTCAGTTTTATCCCATCGATAAGTCAAATATTGTCCCAATTCTCACGATTTTTCGATCAAAGAAAACATTGTAATTGTTTGTCATTAAATTTCCTCAAAGTTTCCTCATATTAGTTATATAATGGCAGTTTTTGTAAATTTTCCGAAAATTTAATGTTTTAAGATTCTCCTATGAAGTAACATAAACGTGACGTCATTCTTAATCTAGGATTTAGAGGGGGCTCAGAGGATCCGTTCTCCCCCTTTTTGGCCACAAAGGAAGGCATGTATTGATGATAAGATTGAAAATACTCAAATAATATGTATAAATCTCCAGATATAATGCCCACAATGGCCAATTATTTTGGCCAATACTTGACTTTCACATGTCCCCCCCCCCTTTTTTCGGAAATCCTGGATTCGCCACTGTTTGTCCAACTTTCAAAGAAGTGTAGGTTAGTGCATATCACGAAAATAGTTAAAAGCTGTATAAATTGTAAAAATTTTACTTATTTATTGATTCATTTCTTTTTCTTCTTCTCCTTTGTTTTCTTATTGGAAAGGAGGGAGGGGTGACAAAATATGGTTTTGCTACAACACTTAACTATCATACCTATAAGTGCTTCTATAGTACATTTGTACTGTATTTCATAAGACTTAGTGGAAAATCATATCTTTTAAAATCCCTCCTGGTGGGGTTCATATGGTTTATATGTATACGAATTTCAAGGATTTTTATAAAAAAAAGTATTATTTATATTAAGAATTGGCCCGCACGTACCGCGGTATGTCCGTAATAACTGACCCTTCCATTTATGTGCGAATAATTGTTAAATGAGATGACGTCACAATATTTTACATCTCGGTCATACCTCTGACAAACCTTGAAAATGCATTGTGACCTTACGAAATCAAATAAATATCAATTATAGTTCATAATCTCTTGTCATATTCACCCTTCCACAAAACGCAATTTTTCATTGTGATGATGTCATCTGAGGTCCGATAAAACTCAGACTAACAACGTATTTGTTTATGATGCCATAGATAGAACAATTAAAAATATACTGAATGTCATGTTCTTTTACGAACCGTGGAAAGGTGAACTGTGAAGCAATCTGTCATTTAAAATGGTTTCATTATCATTTATAGTTATCCAATGTTTGCAAGTTTCATAGGAAATAGAAGGTTTTTGACTCTGAAATTCAAAATTCCCAAACTGGTAAGGGGGGGGTTGGGGGGGGGGGGGGGTTACTAAACTAAATTTTATGAATAGTTTTATTGTCAAAAGGAAAAATTAGACTATAAGTTTCAGATAATACATAATTTGCAAAACCTTTATAAATTCTTCAGCGGCGGATTAAGGGGGGGGGGGGAGCGGAAGGGGCGGCCGCCCCCACCCCCCTCCCCGGCAGTGACCCTGAATGTCAAAATCGACGAATTTGCTCCTCGATCCCCCGACAAATGGGCGCTGGATCCGCCACTGTTCTTGTTACATTATCAGTTATAACTTTATTCTTCTTCAGATCAAACACTTTTTTTTTTAAAGTGAGGTGTGGGGGGACACCACCCCACTTTTTGATGTAACTGAATTAACTAATGTTATACACGAAAACGTATTCACGGTCATCGTTCTCTTCTGTTTTTTGTTTTGTTTAGTTTTGTTTTATTATTATTATTGTTTCCATATTCTGTATCTTAAATGATATATATATATATATATATATATATATATTATATATATATATATATATATATATATATATATATATATAGAGAGAGAGAGAGAGAGAGAGAGAGAGAGAGAGAGAGAGAGCATAAAATACAATACATCAGAACAAAAAATCGATTTATTTTAATGAGTCATCCCTTACCTGCATCCGCGGCAAACCTCGCTTGAAATATCTATACACATATCAGTTCCTGTACATCCGGGTCTGGTTGCTGTTACGTAAAATAAGAACCCGACATCTGGTTCTGGTAGACCGATATGACGTCTTCCGATAAAAAAAAAAAAATACTTTCCCGCTTCCCTTTATAGTATAATAGCAAGAAGGAAGTAACGCTTAAGTTTTCAGAAATATTTAAATGCTATTGTGTTTTTACTCAAAAGTTCCTCGAACAGAGTATGAACATGTTTCATTCCTACTCCGGAAAAAGTTAGAAAAAGGGGGAGTTATGTGATTTAACAGCATTATGAAAAATATATTTTCAGTCACAGACTCACCACACAATTAATATCGCTACCAATATTATATTCCTCCATTGTTTTATAATTATTTTTTTATTTATTGGTAATTCATTAATTATTTTTCTTTTCATAACTTATGTAATAAATGATAATGAACTTGGCATGTGTCGCATTCAACAAGACATGTAGAATGTTGCTTTAAACAATATTTATTCAGGAAATTATTTTAGATTATATAATACATACAGATAAATTCAGGATTGAACAACAAAGAAAACTTATATCGCTCCTGGTAAAGTAATTACTGATGAATAAATTTACTGGCCTTTTAGGAAAATATATATATAACATATAAATAACATTGTTTAGACCATAAATTATAACATACGACAGGTGTGAAAGAAGTGAATTTGAGAGAAAAGTGACGTCAAGTGAGGAATAAAAAAATAAAAGTAATAAGTAAAGCAAGATGAGAAAAGAGAGTACAAACTATGATGGAATGGAGAAAACAAAGCACATGATGATAATAATAAAAATAATGTGTATATGAATATCTGTCATGTTCTAATTTTTTAATTTAGTTGGGGGTGGTAAATACAAAACTTAGAACATGATATACCTACAAGCGAGAACAATATTGGTTTTGTTGATAAAATGGTAGGCTATTTGCTAAGATTAAATTAAATTAATAGTCATGATCATTTACAGAAATCTATCACTATTACTATACTATATAATGTTATATATTATCCATAACGTTAATGATTCCAGTGGTCGATCCAGGATTTCCGATGGAATTCTTCAGTCTCGTATGCGAGAAATTTTGTTATTTCTGTGTTTTAAATCTATCCAAGTCATCCATGACTCTTTAATGTACAAGACCGTTTTGCGACTGCATGATATCTTTCATGAGTTTTTATGTATTGATTAATCTTTCTATAAAAGAGAAGAATTTTCCTTTTGGAAATGTCTGTTTTCAGTTGAAAATAAAACTTTGTATCGTTTACGATAGATATATAAACTGTTCTTTTATGCGTATCAAGAGAGGTAACTCTATAAAATTGATTGTATGAGTCGCGAGAGTTCGTCACAGCTATGGCCTTGATGAAAGCTGAAAATACGAAGACACTACCCTTATCATTCAAGTTCAAGTTCTTTATTACCTTGAGCCATACGACTCATAGGGAAAACAACATATATACAAATATACTATACATACATATTTACTATACATATACGAACATCCACTATACACTATATATTACGATTTTTACTGAATAGACATGGAGAGTACATTTATATAGTTATTGGGTTCGAATCTTTTTGACGACTATAATAATTCTTGATATAAAAACGTCTTAATGTGGAAAAGTGAAGACATACAAGTATGAAATGAAATTCGTCCTCAACTTCATAAGTATTACACATATTACAGATTCAATTAGTTCTAGACTCATTGTTGCATTGCCCCTCTCTACATTAAGGTTATAGGATTACATCCTGAATTTTGTAATAAGTTTTCTATGGATTGAGTGCCTTTTTCAAATAATCAGATAATCTTGCCTAGAGTCCGATGTTGTTTTTGCAAAAATGTATCCAAGGAAACAAATAAAAAACTTTGTTCAAATGCGGATTGTCGATGAAAAAGTAGAATATATTATAGTGATTTAGGAAAATATAAAAAAAACCAAAAACAACAATACTTCTTCACATACCCCTCTAGATATTCCTGTGCATTCAGTTTGTCTCTGTATGCAGCCGGTATGACCACGTGTGACCTACTTTTGTCTGTAGTGGTGCCTCACGATGACAGATCTAGATAAAAAAAAAAACACCACGACTTGTTGGGGGCTATTGAAAACTTCATTTCTACCAAGTTTCATCAAAATCATTCAAGTGGTTCGAAGAAGTTGAAAATGTGGAAATATGTTTCCCTATTTTCGACAGTCTTAAAAAAATCATAAAAAATCCAAACATTGACTAATTGACAAGATTCTTTCACAGTTATATTCTTTATGAGAATTTGCTCTGAATTTCAGGGGTGATCTAAAATGAATTCTCATTTCATACGGTATTTCTGAAACGAGTTGATTGTAAAACACACGAGTTTCATAATTACAGTTTGAAATGAAAATTTATTTCAGATTCTTTATATCACATGTTTACACTTAATTCATCAAACACCGGCTAGACACAAATCTTATCCACGGTATGGCGTCACAAGAGGATGTGCTACGTAAACTTTGACGTCAATCATGTCATGAATTAATTTATGACAAAGAGATATTTCCCTGCATAAACAGCAAAACATGTGATAAATATATTTATCACATGTTTTGCTGTTTATTCAGTGAAATATCGCTATGTCATAAATATATTTTTCACACATTTATCACAAATAAAAAGAGGGAAACACCCGAGAGTACTATGGACCTTGGATCTCTGAAGAACTGCCTGTAGAAAGAAAGACAATTAGACAAACATATAAAGCACAAATATACTACAGCTAACAAGGCACCCTATATCTCATTATTTCCGTACCCCGAGGGGACTCGAACCCACGACCTATGGTACCGAGTCCCCGTCGGGGAAAGGATATAAGTGAAATATAGGGTGCCTTGTTAGCTGTACTATATATGTGTGCTTTATGTATATACAGTATATATATATATATATATATATATATATATATATATATATATATATATATATATATATATATATATATATTATATATATATATATATATATATATATATATATATATATATATATATATATATATATATATATATATATATATATATTATATATATATATATATATATATATATATATATATATATATATATATATATATATATATATATATATATATATATATATATATATATATATATATATATATATATATATATATGTGTGTGTGTGTGTGTGTGTGTGTGTGTGTGTGTGTGTGTGTGTGTGTGTGTGTGTATATAACCTATCTTATCTATCTTAACCTATCTTTGTCATATTATCTTAAATGTCCACCGATATTTTTATAATTATGTAAATACCCTGTCGCTTTATCTTAGCTGATCGCATGAGACTGATTTCCAGTAACCAATCACACGTGTATATCATTGTCACCTGTAGTACCTGTGTGATATATGTACTTATGTAACTAAATTGAACTTAACGAAGTGCGTGATTACTGATTTTAGACCCCTCATGTTAAATGCGTTTTGGATACCAAATCAGTTTTGTTCCCGAAAAAAGAGGTAAGAGAAAATCTATTTTATTATTATGATGTCAAAAATTTTACAAGAAACGTGCCATTTGCCAACCAAATCGCATAAGTTGTCCGTCCTTCTTTTTCGTGGTGTACATGTACCTCCATCCAAAGAAGAACAAATTACATTCATTCCTTATCATTCAATTCCTTTCAAACATCATTCTCAGAAAATGGTGCGTTATGTATGCACTATTTTTGTAAATTTCTGCTGCGGTGGTGTGCATATTGACAGTCACGAATACGAGGGAAATATTCTTCAAATTCCTCCCCCTTTTTGCCATGACTGGCTATTTCGTCGCACACAAATAGGACTCGGTGTTATTTCTGGCTCTTGTCTTATCATATGACCACACAATTTTGGATGGTGCTTGTGTTGCATCTGATACATCATGTTTGGTCAGATATAATGATCTGCATGAATAATTGGTCCTGTATGTTTGCAATGTTCATGATATGCAGCGATTATCTATCAACATTTATATTTATTATACAGATACACATTATTAATGACACATGTTCTGCCCTAAATGGTGTTATCTGGCAATAATACAGTTTCTGTCAACGCTACAAACGGCAGAAAAAAACCCAAAACAAAAAGTTATATCCACAAAAATTTAGTATTAAACAAAATCCAACCTTATTTTGTAATTATATCCTATTTAAATGGAGTTCATTTTTGTCTCATTAAAATATCTCCTTCCGCTTTACCACTAAAATAGGGCGTTATCACTACTGGTTACGATCGTCTCCGAGTCTTATTTTCCAGTATGCGACGGAGGCGAGGTTTTCCGATTGATATAAATATAGGATTTCTTTCTTCCTATCCTTTTATTTGCTATGTCCATTTTTGGACAACTTATTTCACTTCAGTGTTGATCAAGGCATCCCAGTTTTTATCATTATCACAATTCCTATTATTATTATTATGATTAACTAATTAATCAATTATATTCATACATTCACTTATTGATTAATTTTTTCTTTAAATTTTTGGGGTGATAACTTTTCCCATAACAATCTATTTTTTATATTTTAGTCTAGTTTGTACTTCGAATTATTGATGAATTATCTCATTTCACTCGAACACGTGATCTGTTCAAAGTGCAATTCACATTCCAGCAAAGGAAAGTACATTAATAATATGGCGCTTTCAAAAGAGACACGACAGAATCCAACGTTGTGTCCGATATGTTTCGAGACGTACACCACCCCGAAACGTTTACCGTGTTTACACAGTTTCTGTAAAGAATGTTTGCAGAGGTTTATTGATAAACAGTTCTATAACAGGAATAAGCTGTCCGGTTTCTAGACTGTTTGTAACCAAACCAGACACCTGCTAAATCAGCGACCGGGCTGATCAGTTTCCTGGGAATCATTTATTGAATAGTATAATCGACTTGGAACAATTGCAAACCAAAGAGAGGCAATGCATATTGTGCCTACGAGAAAACGAAAGTGAAAGTGTTCATTCCTGGTGTTTAAATTGTAGCGAGGCACTTTGTTAGTCATGCGTACGTTATCATCGTCGAGGCAAAACAACACGTGGTCACAGACTGGTAGATTTCAATGAACTCACTTCAGTTGAAACAACTCTTCAAACTGCGGATTTATTTTCTTCAGAACATCCCAACGAAAAACTAAAGACATACTGCTTCGACCATTCTGCAGTCTGCTATACTTCTTGCGTTATGCTAGAAAAAGGAAAATGCGACAACGTAGAAGACATAGCAGACGCCGCCTCAAGGGTTGAAAATTCGGACAAAGTGGAACAATATCGAATTTCAACTAAAAATAAGATTTAACATTTAAAGAAAATTGTCGACAACAGAGATAAAAATTTTCTTGATCTTCAGGTCAGAAATTCTAAAGTAAAAGACGATATCGTGGATTCATATGACTCAATTATCAAACATTTGGAAGAACTGAAGCCGAAAGCGATTGATGAATTATCAGCCACAGAAAAAAGTTTGATACCCGATCTCAAAATAGAATCTGAGGAAACGAAATGTAAAATATTAGCTTTAGAGAACGATCTACAAGTATTAAAAACTAGTTTAAAGTATTCCTTCCCCGCCGATTTTCTCAGTACAATAAATAAATAAATAAATAAATGCTTGTCGATTAATTATACGGTAGTATATTGGTCCCTTATACTTTGTTTTCGTCATTTATGACATTTACGTAGAATTATGAACTTTCACATGGTAAATACGCTGTGCTGCTATACCCCTTTAAACTAGGTTCTAAATAAATTCTATCGAAAACAAGTCCAATAACTGTTGATATTGAGCCGTCAAAAGAACTTGTAGAAATATCCTCTGGCAACAGTTGTCTTACCGGTAACCATCAATCCCAATCAACAACTGTATTAAACTTCCGAGAAAAGTAAAGCATAGACCGAAGGTCAATATTTGTTTTGTTTATTCATTTATCTATTTGTCTTTTATGCATTGTCAATATCTATAGTATAGAGCCGGCGTGGCACAGTGGTTAAGTATTTTACCTTATACTTGAGATATCCCGGATTCGTTTTCCGTCCTGGTCAAACCGGGATCCTGTCTTTCAGTACTGCTTCACTAGTGGTTTTTCTCCTCGGAAATATCCTGGATCCTACAGACAAGGGGAGGGTGTAGTTAGAATGTAAGAAATGTTTCTTGCTTTAGGACGTCGACTTTTGGTTTTATTATCTACATTTTCTTTTGAAGGTGTAACGTTTTAAAGTGGATTTTATCGTTGAAAGAACTGCAAGCTTGCAGATGCAGTTCATATTTAGGACACATATCGTCATGGACTAGGGAAAAGTAATATGATGCGCCCAGGCAAACTGGCAATATACATGTATAGAGGAAATGAGTACACTGGATCAGAGACTTTATTTATTTATTTATCTATCTATCTATCTATCCATATATTGTTTATCTATTAATTTATTTATTTATCTATTTTTGTTACTTGAGGGTAAAGGAACAGAAGGGCGTACGTGTCTGTGCCTTTTTTTTTTTTTTTTTTTTTTGGCAATTTCGGCAGTTTACTTGTAGTTATTAATGAATCAGAACAAATTGACCCCCAGGTCAAATCGCGTATCAAATGTACAGTTTAGTGACGATCCCGGCAATGGACGAGCGTCAGCACACGAAGGATTAAGTCGAGTTTCCACGAAGCAGAAAAATGACGCGTTTTGGGGGCGCGTGATATTTCGGCATTGAACACGCGCCATATAAATAAATAATCCGCTTCAGTCTTTTTAATGTTACTGTTTCCATTAACGCGTTTTCGGCCTGAAATTATACACTGTAGAAAAAATCTACTCCTGGAGCGAATCTTTTTTGTTTTTTTTTTGTTTTTTTTTTTTTTTGTTTTTTTTTTGTTTTTTTTTTTTTTGTTTTTTTTTTTTTTTTTGTTTTGTTTTGTTTTGTTTTGTTTTTTTTCATTTTCCGCGCTGAAAATCACGTTTTAACTGAAATTATGGCGTAATTCACACAAAAATATAATGGAGCACATGTTACAAAAAGATATACATGAAGTTTTCCGTGACTCAAGATATCTGAAAAGATGGTAGAACACAGCATGTCTTCGTTTCCCCAGACCCACTTTTGACCTATTGACCATGACTTCAACATCAGTTTCTTCCAGAAATGCAATCAAAACATGCAAATTTAATTTTTGTTTTCATTTATACTGTGTCATTTTTAATTCATTAATACGTGTTTGTTAATAGTGTATTTCTGCTACAGCTTTGGGCGTCATTTCAGGCTTCGTGGAATGACTTTCTCAACACAGAGAATATTAAGCACTTTGGCACCGAAATATTCGGCACTGAAAAACCCGGCCTTAGAATCTTTAAACTATTGCGACCATAGCCAGTTCTTTCTGTATACTCTGCAATTCTGAATTTGATTATACTATGAAGCTCACAATTGATATTTTTGCGATGCCATTGCATTATTCACTAAGTTTTATAGTGCGTTTTCTCGATGGCTTCTGCCCTACAGCTAGGTCAGATGTCTTTCCCTTTCCTTTGATGGAATAGTCGATGCCATTAGAAAGCTAACAGCAGTGCTTTTTAACGGGTTTCTATTTGCAACTTGACTAATGAAAAAGTTTCTGATAATGAGCAACTGTATCGCGGCACAAATTTTGAAATGCCACAGAAATGAAGAGGGTAAAGCTTGCCTCCCCTCTCAGAGGCACTGGAACACTTTTGCTTTCCTAAAGCCTTCAATTCTGCGATTTCGGCAAAAGAGAGAGCACCGTTAACATCTTTTCCTTTGTACGAGGGATAATCTCCCGAATCCAGTGCTCTCTACATCGGCTAAAATATATCTCAAGTTTTGGGTAAGAGAAATCAGAAGACATCTGACAAAGCTGTATAACACAAATCACCAAGGACATGCACACAAAACATGACAATGGGAAAATATACACGGAAAACGACATTACAAAAATATTCGATTGTGCTACGGTTACGGTACCGACTTAGGACGGCAATTGAAGTAACAAATGTAACTCATTTGGTGTGGTTAACCGGTTTACGAGGGCCTACCTTCCCACTCACCCCAAAAGCAGCACAATCAAGGGACACACATTAAAAATGTATCAATAATCCTCCATATAGAGAACAAGGATCAACATGTTTCTCAAAATGAGAGGTCATAAAACCTTTTACACATGAAACGTTTGTAGAATGATATGCTGCTATAAAAATATGTAATGCGACATCTACATAAATAAACTGTACTCTGCCCGTCTGTAAGCGAGCTTAGATCCTTTATCAATAGGAATACTGAATAACAGGGATTAAGATCAGGACCTTGTCTCACCTGAAAAGGTTTGGACAAGGCCCGTCATAGAGTCCCACGCCTTGTTAGTCAGCATGTAACACTCAAGTGAAGGTCTTTGCTGGCTGCGTTGTAGAGGGACGCAATACAAGGCCTATGGTCTTAACGATGATTTCAGGGGCATACTTTCGATGTCGAAGGCGTTTATTAATTTTAGAACCGGTTGATCTGCAATTATTGGAGCCTTTGGCCCTCCTTAATTTGTACACTAGATCACCGTAGAAATTGGAATGGGATTTTCCTCTGGATATTGTTGAAAAGACTGAATCTTTTTTTATTTTCAACGCTGAGTATAAAGTTTAATAATAATCTGAGAATTTTTTGCTTGAAACTCCAAAACAGCAGTGTAGGCTCTAGCGAACCGAACCAGTTGACTCTTATAAATACCATATGATGGGAGTCTGGTGACATCATCATCTAGATAAGGGAAATTTACAATAGGAAATCCAAAGTCTTCATGTTTATCATATGTTTTTATGAATAATGTCGTTAATAATTTTGATATTTGTTTAATTGATGTTCAAGAAAGAAAATATCAGTAATATAGTTTTCAAACTCAGGGTTATCGATAACTGAAATAGCACCAATTTCAAGTGTCATTCAACTTTTCAATAAGGTCGAAACGTTAACAAGTTTGAATAATAACAGTATCAAAATAAATCTGCTATAAGAAGAACGCAGTTGGTGTTGATAAGTCTTGCCGTTTAATTGTATATAAACATTATCCATCAAAAATATTATGGCATTGCACAACTCAGTGAAAGTGCAATATTTATAAGTATCATATTGTTTCTTAGAAAAAAATCCAGATGTAAGTGAAGTACAGAGATATGATTCAGACTTCCTGTTGAAACTCCAGCGTATGAAAGACAACAATTTTGTTTTGATTAAGTCATGAGGTAGAGAGGTATATAGTGTTGAAAAATCAAAAAGTAGAAACGTTATTTAAAATTTCAGAAACGGAACTTTTCAATGACTTCGTGAGAATTGTGATAGACCAAAAGTATTTGACGTTACTATTGCGATTACAGCATTACCATACTTGATAACATGGTCTTTAACTGCAGTAAGGCTGGAATTAATTATGTTTAGAAAGCACAGTTGTACAGCAATAACTAGAATTTGATATAAAACGTGATTTATATGATTTTTTTGTAATTTGGAAGTCAATGCATTGTTGGAAGATTGATTTTATCAATGCTTAAATTGAAGTCGCACATAGCTTTACAATGGTCAGATAGTTACTTGACCTTAAATAATAGGGTTTCAACATACGTAGAAATACAGTTGAATTCAGTTTTAAGAACTGTAACATGTATATTTTTCAAACAATAATATTATTAGCTCCTTCGTCAGCAGATACAAAGACTTTAAGTATTATGTAAATCAGCCATTTTCTTTCCTATAGACTAGACTGGTATATAATATGGCTGTTTGACTAAATGTGGATTAATTGTAAAAAAATCGATGCAAATAGTGATAATTTTTATTTCCTTTTCCAGTCATTCAAGGCATGACTTACAATGTATTATTATAATACAAGACAGCTAGTTCTGATACAAATATGTATATTTCTAAACCTTGATATCATTTTTGAAATATAAAGACTTCAATCACGATGTCAATTGCTATACGTTGTCGAACAAGAGCTAGCAGTATCCTGAAAGGCAACACATCCGTAGTTAATAATTCCGAACCCCGCTTCTGTTCTGAATCTGTTGATGTTTTGATGTGGATTCTTTTCACTTGATCTGGTGATCATATTCATGATGGATTACAGACGGAAAAAATGGTGATATAGTATATTTCGTCTCCCAAAATATCCCCTCCCCCACCCCATCCTTTGGAAAATGTCTCTAGTAAGTAGATTTTCCCATGGTAAAAGTACAAATCAAAGATATTGATCCGATATCCACAACTCGAAGTCGAAGAAACACGACAATACATATATAAATAAAATATTAGAAATCACGAACCTCTGTCAAAACAGAGGTGGGATCAGGTGCCATGGAGGAATAAGCATCCCCTGCCGACCGGTCATACCCATCGTGATGCCATAAGTATAAGCCAAAAAGTATCATTCGCTGTCACGAAGTCGAAGAAACACAACAACACATATGTAAATAAAATATTAGCAATCACGAACCTCTGTGAAAACAGAGGTGGGATCAGGTTCCATGGAGGAGTAAGCATCCCCTACCGACCGGTCACACACGTTGTGATGCCATAAGTATAAGCGAAAAAGTAGTATTCGATGTCACACCATTAGGAAACGACACAGCCGTAATGAAAATAGGTATATGTGATAAGCAGTAAGAAGAGTGCTGTATAGTATAGGTAATACAGATGGTTTAGTTACTGTGAAATAAGGAAGTCAACATGTCAGACAACGATACATCCTATGAGCAAATGAGGTCTTTATAACCACCGTAAAATTTGCGGAATGTTGACATAAGTCGTGGCATCTCAACGTTGTTTGAGTAACTTTTCTTCTAGTAGTTGACTTCGATAAATGAAAGAGCAATACTCAGATGACGCTCGCACATAACGAACTAGTTGGGATACATATACACCTTACGCGGGTGGTAAAGTAATGTTGCTACTAGTATATGGAAAGTTAACAATGGGGAAAGTCATCACGTTTGTCATAAATTGAAGTAGTAAGTTTACCATCTCGGTCGATATCAATCAGCAGATCTAAATATGAAGCACATGAATTGAATATTGTAGTGTCCTTAATTTCAAGTTCCTTGGGATATAATGCATGTAGGTATGTGTCAAAGGTTTTGTTATTTATACATCATCAATATCAAAAAAGATTTCAATAATATTTCACAGATATATAATTTCAATTTCAAGTATTTGGCAACAACAATACATAATTGTATTTTTAGTGTTCTGTTCTATAAACATACGTGCTCAAACAAATTAAGTTTCAATTGAAATTTATGATAAAAAAAGAATTAATGTTTGATCAAAATTCTGAAACGCTCTTGTCATTTTGTAGATATGTTCCATCACTTTTAAATTGAAAATACGAGGGATGTTCCGAAATTATTCTTACTTTGGCGACTTCTTTTTGATATAAGTAATTGTGATCATTTTACTTTGCCCTGTCCTTCGAAGTACTCCCCCTCTGTATTTATGCATCGTTTCAACCGATCAATCCACTTTTGGAAACAGTTTTCGTACTCTTGAATTGGTATACTCATAAGATACTGGTGAATGGCAGAGCCAAGGGCATTTCTTGATTTATAATTTTTTTCCAGATAGGTGAAATTTTAGTTTGGGGAACAAGAAAAAGTCACAGGGGGCCAAGTCTGGTGAAAATGCAGGGTGGGGGAGGACAGTGACCTTTTCTGCCTTCAAAAACTCCGTTACAATACGCGCCTTGTGTGCCGGCGCATTGTCATGCAAGAGCCTGAGGTACTTCAAACCTGTATGTGGGCGGCGGCGTTTGTAGACTTTCTTCAGTTTTCGAAGTACAACGTCTCTATAATACTTTGCTGTGGCAGTTTTGCCTTTCGGAACAGGGATTTGCATGATTGGACCATTGTTATCAAAGAATATGACATACAAAACCTTCCGCACGGTGCGTATTCTTTTAGCAATGCTAGGGCGCCTGGCGGTTTTGTTTGCCCAGATTCGATTCGAACATTTTCTTTTAGGCTCGAAAAAATACACCCATGTTTCATCACCTGTGACCAAATTATCAAAAGCCTTTTTGCTGTATTTTGGGTATTTCTTCAATAAGGATTTGGCCTTGTCAACCCGGGACCTCTTTTGGTCGTCAGTTAGTAAATGGGGTATCCACCTGGCATTGATCTTGCCCAGCTTAAGATGTTTCTTTAAAATACAGTGAATACGTGCTAAAGACAAGCCTGTCATTTTAGCTAACTGCCTGGCAGTGTACCTTGCATCTTTTTCAAGGATTTGCCGAATTCGTTCAATGTTATGCTTTGTTGTTGTTGTTGCAGGGCGACCTGTGTGAGCAGCATCTTTCAGCTGCTGGTGTCCCGACTTAAATCGATCAACCCACCTACAAATAGTCATATATGACATTTGACCCTTCCCATAAATATCACACACCTCACGATGAATATCTACCGCCTTTAAGCCAAGTAGAGACCTACCTTTGATATAGGCCCTGATTTCAATTACGTTTCAGCTCTCTTGCCAACCATATTTATATAGAGTGTAACGAGTACGCTACAAAACAATGTACACAGCACCAAGGTCAGTGTAATTGTGAGCGAGAAATTTACCTATACCACGCTTCAGATATCACGCTATCGCCATGAAGTAGTTTTAAGCTCATTTAGCACTATTTCCACGAGATATTGCGCAAGTAACAATAATTTCGGAACACCCCTCGTATATACACAGAGGGAGGAAGAAGTTGTTTATTCTAAGCTACAAGTTCTATTATGAAATAAAACCAGGCCTGCAGCCCCCCCCCCCCCCCAATACCCATGTGGGAAGGGGTTTTAATGGCATCTTTTTAGATGAAAAATTTGGAATAGTTTCCACTATAGGGGAAATTCTATTGTAAGCCGAAGGTGAAGACAAAGTAGAAGAAGAAGAAGAAGAAGAAGAAGAAGATGATGATGATGATGATGATGATGATGATGATGATGATAATGATGTAGTTACCAGGTACCTGGTGTCACTTTTGTTTTTAAGGCTCAGTTGTACTTTCTTGTGAGTGAAAATGGCCACAGGTGCTCGTTTTCATATAAACAACGGCTCCGCCCCTGTACACCCCTGTACGTCTCCGTACTATAAAATAAGAAGGTAAGTAACTTCTAATGTCTCTTGGCCTCGCTTCGAGATTTAGGGGGCTTCAATATTTTGTTTTACGTCGATTACATTAAACTTGATGGCCTCCGACGCTTCGTATTATTAAATCATGCCAGAAAAGACAAAGTTACGTCACAATCGACCTACATTTACTTACGTACAGCGAGAATCTTTGTTTACCTCCCTCCGTGAACGGAAGTAGAATTCGGTTTGAAAATATGCGCTGGATTCCGTTTTCCAAATGACACTGACGATACGTAAACAACCGAAACATCTGAAAAAATTCGGGAAAGTTTGACAAAGGGCGCAATATTCAATTTGTGAAATTGACAGAAAACGCCATAATCAAATTGAGAAGAATTAAATGGACGGAATGGCAAATAGTGATTATCAATGGACGGAAATAATATATAGTAAGATCAAAAGTGCATCAGTTGATGATTTCATTGATTATATTGAAATAAAAAGTAAACTACCTGGCATATCTGCCCAGAAATTTGGAAAACTTTCCAGTAAAATATTCATGAATATGAGGGTAAAAAGAGGTCGAGACAAAGGGAACTGGGCAGGAAAGTTAGTACAAAGGTACCATTGATTAGCCTGGGTTGAAAACAATGAAAACATGGACAGGCAACCAATATATTTTTTTTTTTTGCAATATCTAAATTGTTGCCAGATGATTTTATTGTCATTTCTAAAAATGAAAACAAGATATGTTTAGGCTATTTCACAGGCATAAAAATAGATAACAATCAAGTCATGTGTAAACTTACCTTAGATAAGTAAGGGCACTGGTGTGTATTTGCACTTGGGAAAAGTATGAATCCATCTGCTTTAGGATTAGATTCCAGACGAGAGAAATATGACATCCCCAATCTTGTCCTAGAAACTGTGAGAAATATGAGATATTGTCAGGAATTGCCACCATCAGAAGTTAATGAGAGTGACAACTTTTACAAGGAGGATATATCAAATATGTCATGGGTAAGAAAACTGTAGAAAGCAGGTGCCGATCAAAAGCATGCAATGTATTACTACCTTATGGATATACTAACAAATTAAACAATGCATGTAAAGAATGTATAGAATCAGATATAAAAATATGTAGTGTTGTAGATCCAAAATTGCTTGTACAATCAGAGAGTGTTGATGTATAACCGCCTACAGAATCTAAAGAGTGTGAAGTAGTCGAGTCCGAGTCCGTTGATCTTTGTGAAAATGATCATAATGATTTGAAATTCATAATAGAAAAAAAATAAAAACTTCATGGTGTAGAAGCCCACGGGGCTACAGGGATTTAAGAAACAGTGGGCTGATGGTTCTTCCTTCTGAGAAAATTCTACAGATTCATAAAAATTCTATTCAACAAGAAGCAGACATTAAAAAGGATGTCTTAAAATGTACGGCATAGGAAGTCAGATTAAAAAGCTTAGCACCTGAAGGTTATGTTGGGGGTTTGATTATAGACGAAATGTCTGTTCAACCAGACCTGAAGTTTTCCTTTAGAAATGGCTGCGTAGAGCTGATAGGCTTTACAGAAGTTGTGCCTGAGTCAATTTTCATGGATGCTATTAAAACAAAGAAAAATGAGAGAAATCTGGCCACACATGTTTTACAACTTGTGTTTCTGGGGTTGAGTGGATTCCGTTTCCCTGTGGCACATTTCCCAACCTGTACTGCTTCATCACATGAATTGTACCTACTGACATGGAAGTCTGTACATATGCTATCATTATTTGGGTTCAAAGTTGAGTACATTTTAAATGATGGTGCACAAAGCAATAGGGATCTCATGAAATTGCTACTTCCAAATTTTCAATCATCAGATCCGATCACATGTGGTTTTCACAATATCTACTGTGATACTGAGGAAAAATTGTTTTTCATGTTGGACAGTTCACGTGTGTTTTAAAAGATTCGGAATAACCTGTATAAAAGTGGATCGTGTAAAAATTCTAAAAGTCTTTTGACCTTGCATCGAGGGACAATTTTGTGGGAACATTTTAAAAATGCTTATTTATGGAGCATAACTTCACATCCTTTCCCTATTAATTACAAACTAACACAGCTAGGAACACTTCTTTTTGACCAATGAAAATAAAATGAGGAATCATTTAGCCGAAGATGTGTTAAATGGGGAGATGCTGCATTTGATGGAGCAGTATAAACTGAGCCTTGGTGCAGAAGGAAATAACCTTGACCCCACAATTGATCTTCTACAAAACACAAGTGCTATGATTAGAATTTTTCGTGATTCTAGACCCATATCAGACCCAGCAGATGATCGTCTTCAAACACATCGGAATACTTTGACCTTTTTCGTGATTTGGGAGAACACAGTAAAAACAGATTCATCTATTCAAAATAAGGAGAAATCATTGACATCACACCAAACGCGTGAGGACATTGTTTCTTGTCTTATAGGTTTTGTAGAATTTTGTCATCAAAGACTGAAAGTCAGAGCAGCATCTATCATTCCTAGTAGACTAAATAGTGATGTTGTCGAAAATCTTTTTTGTTAACAGCCATAACGGCGCAAATACTAACCCTACTTACCTTGGATATTGTCGTACTATTAACTCTGTAATATTAGGGCAGTGTTTTATATCCAAAAAGTCTAATACTGGTAGAGGTGATGGTACTGTGATGTATTTGGCTGAAAAGGTAAAGTATATTTAACATACATGTAGTATAATTGTATATAATAAGTCAAATCACCTCAAAGTACATTTTGTAATAAACGTATTATAATCTACAAATTTTCAGTCCCTTGGTCTGTATTGTAACTAAACATATTTTCATTTCTTTTATGATACAGGTACTTGTATTTACATGTATATATAAATGTCTGTGGAATACATAATTATATGTCAGAGCTTTAGATACAACAAGAAGTGTTTGTGAAACACTATGCCCCTGAAGGTAACAAAGTCCAAATACATGTAAGCTATTATTAGCTTTAAGGCCACAGCGTCATCTTGGTGTCATTTGAAAGGGCTCCATTAATGAAGTGTGCATACCAAATATGAAGTCCATATCTCTCATGACTGAAAAGTTGTGGTCAAGGTTAATATTGACAACAGACTAACAGACAGGACAAAAACCATAAGCGTTTGATCTATCAATCTGGGGGCATAAAAAGTGATAAATATTTCATGTAAATAGATCTACAGACAAAATTACCTTAATTAATTAAGGCTTTCATAATCTGCATGTAAATGTGGAAGCTTCCTCAGTAAGTCTAGCCCACTCCTTGTCATCAAATACCTCTGCACATTGTCTATGCTATCACAAAAACTCCATTCATTGTCTGTGTCTTCTTGAGTGCATACAATGCATTTGTCTTGTGAAATCAATCAGGGGAAGCAGTCACAGAAGAAGACTGTGCAGAAACACCGAGCCTTTGGGCACTGGATGCAGCATCACCAGAAAGCTCTGCTGGGTATGGTAAACATTCAGAAGTAAAAATTTTTCTCTGATAATAATGAGCTGATTTCTTCTTTCTTCTTTTGCATGGGAATATTTATCCCATATCCTTTACAGAGTTGACACAATTCCTTCTTTGTAAACTTCCTGTCATTTAAGTACAGAGGATTTTGGGTTATTTCAGCTTTAAGTCGTAAATGCGACACATTTTTTTTGTGATCTATCATTCATGATGAATTTCATGTTAACCAGGTCTGATTGTTTCTTTGCTCTCTCACTTACCCTTTTGCGCAGAGCTTTTATTTTTTGTTTCTAAAGTGCACTGAGGTAATCTCTCTTAAACTGGCTAAAACTGACTTTCACAAAAAGTGTAACTGCCGATTCAAATAATTCTAGTGAAAATTCACAAACATCCATTAGAGATGTGATGACTCCCTTCACTGGGTCTAATATACTGTCATCATTGTGGTAACCACGGTAAC
Source organism: Pteria penguin (assembly GCA_035048485.1). Classification (NCBI taxonomy): domain Eukaryota; kingdom Metazoa; phylum Mollusca; class Bivalvia; order Pterioida; family Pteriidae; genus Pteria; species Pteria penguin. The sequence goes on along the minus strand of CM068588.1, from coordinate 7,713,060 downwards.
TTGTAGTTATCATATCTACCCACATTTCAAATATATCCATGTCTCTTTTTATTGCAGATATGGCATAGTCAAAAATATTTTTTATGTTTTAAAACAGACTCATTAGATATTTTTCTTTACATTTTTTTCTAAATGTATAAATAAATTAAATGTGTTGTCTTTTACATTTGTTAAGCCTCTCTATTGTTTTGTTTTCTGGCTGTTTCCTGCAAACTATCACTATCAGATGTTGACTGTATAAGTTCCTCATATGTCACACTCAATGAATTTAGAATGTCCATTTTTGTTTGAAGTGCTTACACTAAGTCCTCTTTTCCTTTGGCAAACAATGAATTTCTCAGTAGTTTTGAGACTCTGTATCTTAATTTAGCCAATTTATATCCTGCAATATATCTTACTTTACCCCTACCACCAGCTGACATAACATGTTCTGATGAAAACTTTATTGGTTGCATAGTTAGCCACAGATCCTTGATATACTTTGTTTAATTTTTCCTTTTCAATCTGAAAGGCCAAACTACTTAGAAGCTGGAACTCTGGTCCTGTAGTTAATACTTTATACAACTGAATTAATGACTATGCTGATTTCCTGTATTCATCACTGGACATATACTTGTGAAAAGCTTTGAAAAATTCACTTGTGTTTTTATTTGAGTAGGTCTGACCAGGTGGAAATGCACGTTCTAAAAGGTTTCCTATATGACAACATTGTGGTGCTATAGAAATTTTCAAGAGGTTTGTAATTTTTCATAATTAGTTCTTTGAAATTTGTAATTATATTCTCTGCTGGTGTATCCATAAGTCTTTCATACAATCATCTAGAAGTGGTTTCATATCAAATTCATCAAGTATTTCACATGTATCTTCTGAGAAACTTGAATCTAATAAACTGATATATTCATATTCTTCATCAGAAATGTCAGATTCATTTTCTGGCAAGCTTTCATGAATAGTAAATGTGTCATCATCATCATTATCATCATCATCATCAGTTTTCATACTTGTGAATCTGCAGCATGATAAATCTTCCATGACATTTCCAACAGTTATTTTTGAGTAAAATTATATTACCGATGGGGGATGTTGTTTGCAGAGGGATTTTTTAAAGTTCTGTACACACAGCCCATCAGATGATACTGCCCGTCCAATAGCCACAGCAACCTGGCCTGGATGAATACAGTTTTTTTTTTTACAAATGAGGACCACTGAATTCACGGTCATACCTTGGGACTTGTGAATGGTTATTGAATATCCTAGATTCAGTGGTAGTTGAACACGTTTAGTCAAGATTTTCTTTGTTACTGGATCAACTGTAGTGAATGAGTAAGGAGAGATTTTTGATATCACAGGTTTGTTGTAGATAATAAATTTCAGATCAACAGAGTCTTTTTTAAGTCAATAATATCTCTTGGAGCCCATTTCCAAGTATGTCGCGCAAGTTTTTTCAGTAGAATAACTGGGCAGTTCTCTTTAAGTCCTAAATGCCTTGGTGCTATGAACTTTCCAAGGTAATATTCGGATCCCTCATCAACTGAATTGTATGTCCAAAGCTTACCTTGTACATCCGTTAGTTTCCTGTAGTTGTACAATTCAGAATCTATATTTCTCGCAAATAGTTGAACTGCACTTGCATCAATAGGTCTTGATAAAATGTTCAGAAATTGCTAACTTTCCTGAGAAACACATCCAAGTGCACACTCATTAATGCACTTTATCAGAGTTGGCTCGGATTGTCTATGGATTGTTTTAGTTCCATTATCTGCGAGAAAATATCATTGAACCATCCCAATTGAAAGCAATGATGACCCCTATCACCATATAATTTATTTGCATTAGGTGGCAACTGGTAAAAGTCTCCACTCATTATCACCTGTATTCCACCAAACTTATGATTTACATCCCTGAAGTGCTGACAGAGGTACTGAACTTGTCCGAAAATTTGGCACTAAGCATAGACACTTCGTCTATCATTAAAACATCTACTTTTGAAATGTTGTTACAAACAGATGTAAATCGTTCATCGGATTTTGATAAGTGAAGAATTTCACTGTTACTATACCTTCCATCGGAAATCCCGGCCCACTTGTGAATTGTAATTCCTCCCAAGTCACTGAACCTCGTGGCTGCCATTCCAGTGGGACAAACAATACCACCATTTTTACCATTACATCGGAGCTGCTGTAATATATAACGCATCACATGCGTTTTGCCTGTTCCTTCCTGACCGATTATTAACAAATAATGGCCTCCTCTCGCTAAATTTAAAGCAGTTTGCTGAAATTCATCCATTTCGGTCAAATTTTCCCGAACTTTTTCGGATGTCTCGGTTGTTTACGTATCGTCAGTGTCATTCGGAAAACGAAATTCAGCGCATGTTTTCAAACCGAATTCTACTTCCGTTCACGGAGGGGGTAAGCAAAGATTCTCGCTTTACGTAAGTAAATGTAGGTCGATTGTGATGTAACTTTGTCTTTTCTGGCATGATTTATCAATACGAAGCGTCGGAGGCTATCAAGTCTCATGTAATCGATGTAAAAATATTGAAGCCTCCTAAATCTCGAAGCGAGGCCAAGAGAGATTAGAAGTTACTTACCTTCTTATTTTATAGTACGAGACGGAGACGTACAGGGGTGTACAGTGGCGGAGCCGTTGTTTATATGAAAACGAGCACCTGTGAAAATGGCATTTTACAAATACGTTTCGTATTTTGTACCATTTACAAATAAAATACATATATCTACGTACTGTTTTATTCTTTCATCTATCGAAAAATGTGTGCTCTTTGTAGAATCTTCAATTGATGTAATCTTGTTTATTTGTTGCTTTACGTCAAAACTATTTCGTTTATATGGTAAGAAACCTGTCAGATTCACTGTACGTAAAACTTCACCTTCAAAACAATTTTATATATATTTTATATACTTAGATCTCGAGGGGCACAGAACCTCGATTTTCACTTTCACATAAAAAAGACATGATCTAAACACCAATGAGACTGGAGCCTTACATCTCTAAGTCACGAAACAAGAACCCATACAACAGTACTACATCGACTTATTTTTATCAGAGCACTACATGACATAATATAACATCTGTATATATTCCCGAATCTGGCATACCTTTTCGTTACTTTGATTGTCCATCTTGATTTCATCTACCATTGCATCTTAAGTGATCTATCTTTTTAATTACGAAATCCATTGTTCATAATTTTTCTGAAATATCTGTGGTTAAAAAGTAACGGAATTTCATTTCAAACCAGCCAAAAATATGAAATATTAATATATTGTTATTCATTCTTTTGTAAATGGTTTTCATGAATATGACATATGAAAAGCAATTGTAATTTAATACAACTTCATAGTAGCCAGATAAAAACTAATCATGTTTAATTCTAAATATAATATTTCTATATTTCGGCATCAGCTTTTGTCAATTACTAAAATTGTAATTGTATTTGACTTTTCTGATCACAAAGACATGTTAAGAAGCATTATGTAAGTTCACTAGATACGATATTTTCTGTAAGAAGATGTCATAATACATAAACTGAGGAGATGGAAACATACATATAGATTATCCATCGAAATCAAGGTAAATTTTCACGTTAATATCAAAGGCAACCTTCACATTTCTAAACTTCTTCATTTATTTTCAAGATATCGCCATTCAAAAAGGTAGCTTAGGATGCAAAAACCATTGAAAATCCATTGAAAGAAAACTGAACATAGGAGGGGACATGACATTAAGATTTAATCAAAAATATTTGTCACGTATCTTCCGAGAAAGTATTCACCGATTTCCTTTTTATTCAGATGACGTTTACTCACCCTGGGCCTCTCTGAATTTCAGTGAGAGGTGTAACTGCAGTTTTAATCAACTGGGCTTTCGGAGTATACAAGGAGGAATTAATAGTGTTTAATACTCTGGACATTCAGATGTACGAGGGGGTATTAATGGTGCTTTAATAGTCTGGACCGTCAGATGTACCAGGAGGTACTAATGGTGCTTTAATACTCTGGACCTTCAGATGTACGAGGAGGTAATAATGGTGCTTTAATACTCTGGACCGTCAGATATACGAGGAGGTAATAATGGTGTTTTAATACTCTGGACCGTCAGATGTACTAGGAGGTACTAATGGTGCTTCAATACTCTGGACCCCTCAGATGTAAGAGGAGGTACTAATGGTGCTTTAATAGTCTGGACCGTCAGATGTACGAGTAGGTACTAATGGTACTTTAATACTCTGAACCTTCAGATGCATGAGGTTGTATTGATGGTGCTATAATACTCTGGACCGTCAAATGTACTAGGGGGTAAAATGGTACTTTATTACTCTGGACCGTCAAATGTACTAGGGGGTAAAAATGGTACTTTATTACTCTGGACCTTCAGATGTATCAGGAGGTACTAATGGTGCTTCAATACTCTGGACCGTCACATGTACTAGGGGGTACAAATGGTGCTTTAAAACGCTGGACCGTCAGATGTACGAGAAGGTACTAATGGTACTTTAATACTCTGGACCGTCAGACGTACGAGGAGGTACTAATGGTGCTATAATACTCTGGACCGTCAAATGTACTAGGGGGTACAAATGGTGCTTTAATACGCTGGACCGTCAGATTTACTAGGAGGTATTAATGGTGCTTTAATGCCCTGGACCGTCAAATGTACTAGTGGGTACAAATGGTGCTTTAATACTCTGGACCGTCAGATGTACGAGGAGGTAATAATGGTGCTTTAATACTCTGGACCGTCAGGTGTACGAGGAGGTACTAATGGTGCTTTAATACTCTGGACCGTCAGAGTTACGAGGGGGTACTAATGGTGCTTCAATACTCTGGACCGTCAGATATACGAGGAGGTACTAATGGTGCTTTAATACTCTGGACTGGCAGATGTACTAGGAGGTGCTA